>CM040741.1:3915000-4080000 GCA_022829145.1 Albula goreensis | reverse complement strand
CCCAGATAGGGGTCCTTGGTCTGGAAAAGGTTGAAGGCCCCTAGTTTATGAGGAAAGCACACTCCTGGAAGACATGAGCTGCATCACAGCAACAAAGTTTCTTGTAACTTGTAGTCATCAGGCCAGCAAGTGAGGCCTCATTCCAGCTATCTGACTCTGTAGCCAAGCCTTTGTTCAGATGGTCTTGTGACTGGGAGAAGTGCAGAGCTGTGGGTAGCTTGCCCTGTTGCCTGCGGTGATTTCAGTCTTAAGTGTTTAAAGGTCTTTGCCAAAGCTTCATTAAGGGCGCTAAACTCCGCTGAGACGTGCGCGTTTTTTGGCACGTCGTGCCAAAGTGGTCCAATCTACCCCAGTACATGCAGACAGATAGTGGATCGCCACCGGAAACGGCTTGGAAGAAGGCCAGGGACTAGTCTATTTCTCTCTGAGATGGGGGGGGGATTTTTATTCAGAAATTAAATAAGTAGTTCAGTCCAAAAGTGAAAGAAACGCAAGAATAAGGAACTGGGAAAGAGGTGAGGTTTTAGATTTCAGAAAGAGGTACTCCACAGGGAAATTTAACCACAGTCAAAAAATTCAGCTGTCCACTACTGGTGCTCGAGCAAAATCACCATTGCATCACAAAACATGCCTCTGCTTCTTTCATCACCTGGAGACCTTTCGTATGCCGTTTCAGTTACAGATAAAGACAAACTGAGGGGTGGGTATTAGCAGGGATCTCATGGTAGCATCATGACACAATAGTGCTGCGAGTTCACAAGCGTTACAGTTCTCTACCTATGTTCAATTCAGTACATCAATGTCTAACTCCTTACATATACTGTATATTGTAATTAATATTTATTATGAGGAAAAAGGGTTTTGTTTTAATTTGACAATTAGAAGAAGAAGCAGGTCAGTCATTTGCCTTAAAACCAAAATTCCATAATTTAAAAAAAAAGTTTGTCAACTGAATCTTCCCATGATCCATTAGGTATTCCGTTCAGACAGGTGCGCTGTCTGAGGATTTAGCGGAGTCTGACCCTTGGTAATTAGAGGACCTGCAGTCTCGTCGCGCGGTCCTCAGGTCCCGAACCTCAGAAAGCCATCTTTTGATTTGAATGCAGGTGGGTTATTTCTGTAC
Source organism: Albula goreensis (assembly GCA_022829145.1). Lineage (NCBI taxonomy): Eukaryota > Metazoa > Chordata > Actinopteri > Albuliformes > Albulidae > Albula > Albula goreensis. Next base: position 4,078,877 of record CM040741.1, on the reverse strand, counting down.
AAGGTGCTGCCGCTGCCTCGGGCTATATATAATGATCCAGATTTAATGCTGAGTACCTGTGAGATAAGGCCGCGAGTTCAGGCTGCTTTACGCTAGCACTGCAAGGGAGTGCTGTCTAAAGACAGATAGTGCGTTGACTGCGCTGATCTGTTTTAGGATCTAGCAAGTCATTATAGGAAATATAGAAAGCATTAAAGCATGTATAGTACATTAATCTAGTATTGCAAATATGGAAAAAAAGAAACCATATTATAAAGTGATTGAAAACATGTTTGGTAGCCAGCTAGTCAATGTTACTAGTTAGTTAGCTTGTCATTTTTCAAATGGTATACAGATTGACAGAAACTTTATTTAAATACTATGCCAGAGCCAAAATTGTTGCTAGTTGTAGGTAAGTTGGTTGCTCATTCTGACAAGGCCAGATACCCACAGAGCTGACAGGCCAGGGAGACACGGAGCAGAGGGGGAGGGAAGCGGTGTCTGACATCCAGCGCTGTATTTTAGACGTATGAGTCAAAACCTTTATTTTTACTGAGTGGTTGTACTATCGGAAAGACGAGTCCGGTGTGCCGGAGACAAGTAGCGCCGTAATTAGCTTGGAATCGCGGAGTGCACCGCACCGGCATGGTAACAGCTCCACCTTATTGGATTCCGGGTGGGGTGGCAGGTTGAGGTCATGCACAGTCAGACGCACACACACCTCGACCGAGCCCCCCCCACTCCTTCCCTGCACAGGTGCAGGTTTTTCTATTTTTAGATCGGTCGCGTTAATGAAGTATGGATATACCTGGAGCTACAGACAAAGGGATGTGTGGGGCAGAGAGAGAGAGAGAGAGAGAGAGAGAGAGAGAGAAATTACAAAAGGGTAACAGAGAGGGAAGGTGAGAGACTCATTGAGGGACAGAAAAAGGGAGAAAGAGCATGAGAGAGGGTCAGAGGAAGGGAGGGAGTTTAAGAGAGTGAGAAAAGAGAGAAACGTTACCTTACTGGTTTTTTTATTTTTGGTATGTTAGTATTGCATTGGCAATATTTTTAACCATGCAGTCAGTCCAGTAAAAATGTCCTTTAATATCTGGAGAGAAATGGAGAGAGGGATAGAGTGTGGAGCCTAAGGCCAGGCTGCAGTGCTGGTTTTGGGAATGTGGTGCCTGGTTGCCCATGGCGAGGGGGCGCGGGGTGGCGTGGTCTTTGGCTCCTGGCACGGCGCCAGGGCTGTTGGGTCCAGCAGGCTGGTGTGTGTGTGTGTGTGTGTGCCAGCTCAGTCCCTCCGGTTCCTTTGTTAATTGTTTTCTCGTTGGTCGCTGCGTGGCTGGGAGAGAGTGACCCAGTTACTCAGAAAGAGCTTACTCCTCGCTGAAAAATCTACCGCCATGCTACAGCATTCTCTCAAAAGAGCTTACGCCACTGCTGAAAAACCAACCACAACACTCTAACATTTTCTCAAAAAAGAGCTTACCACACCATTAAAATTGTACCACAACACTACGACGCTCACAGAAAAAAGCTTACTCCATTGTTTAAAATGTGCTAAGATGCTACAGAATTCTCTCAAAAGAGCCTATTCCACTGTTAAAAAATGGATTATATGTTAGTGTTTCTCCATTGTGGTACCACAGCATTTTCTTCCTTGAGAGAGCCCTCACTCTCCATCTGTGAGCACTCACCTATCCACCTGTCTGTACCTGCTTCATCCAGTCTGGGGTCGCAGGGGGCTAGAGTCTATCCCAGCATGCATTGGGTGAACGGCAGGGAGACAGTCTGGGCAGGTTGCCATTCCACTGCAGTGCCAGACAAAAAAAAACAACACATACACATAGACACACACACACACACACCTGAGGGCAATTTGGCAAGTCCAATCTTACCTGAATGTGTTTAGTCCAAGGGAGGAAATTGGAGAAACTCCACAAGATATGAACCCCCCGAAAGTATCCATGGTAGGTAACCAAGGTAACTGTAGTATGGAACATGAATGGATGGACTAAATGACCTTTTCTCATTCTTATAATCTGAGAGCTTGACCTCCACTTTGGAGAAGAGCAACATGACTAACTAATGGAGCTTCACTACAGTAAGCCACGTCACCTGACCAGGGTTCTGTGTACCCACAATTCCATTCATGCAGTGGCTGCATTTTGGCGGAGCAGGAACTCAGAAGGTTGTAGGTTTGATTCCCAGGTTGGGTACAGCTGATGTGTGTTTGAACCTGATGTAGTGTAGTAAAAATGCACCTTGATAACAGCCTTATTTTTCCAGTAAAGAGAAGGTGGGAATGCAAATAAATGTTTATTTTAATGCATGGCACAATGTATATCGGCTGAATTATGGTGTCCTTGTGCTTATGTTTATCAGTTTAGGCAGCTGTAGTGTTTAAATGTGCATGTATGGTGTGCTTTGCACTGGGCTTCTTCTTGGTCTGAATGCACTGGGCATCATCAGTGTTGCTTCGGTTCAGAGCCCCACTCAGGAGTGAAAGACCAGTGTAGAGGCTGTGAAAACAGTTTTTTTTTCTTAACACAGAATGCCTGTTCTTCAGCTCTGTTGGAGATCTTGTCTTATTGACTTTCCGGGGCATGTGTGTTTGTCTGAGTGTTTGTGTGTCCTTGTGTGTGTATGAGATACTGGGTTTGTTTGAATGGGAAGTGTGTCTGTCTATGTGTGTGTGTATGTGTGTGTGTGTGTGTGTGTGTGAGAGAGAGAGTTGCTGGGAAAGAATGTCTGTGTGTGTCTGTGTGTGTGTGTGTGTGTGGGGTGGGGGGGCGAGAGACTTCCTGGGAATGCATGTCTGTTTGTGTGTGTGTATTTGTGTGTGTGCATGTGCATTTGAGTAAGTATATGTGCGTGTGAGAGAGAGCGAGGAAGAGAGTTTCTGCGAATGACTATCAGTGTGTGTGTGTGTGTGCATTTGAGTTTGTGAGTGTGTGTGTGTGCACGTGTGCATGCACGTGAGTTTGAGTGTGTGTCTGCTTTGATATTCTGTGATGGGCTCTCATTTTTCCTGTCTGTTCCCTGGGCCTGTTGTCTGTAAACTCAGTTTTAAATTGAATCTCGTGTTCTTTAATTAAATTGCAATCAGCCCAGGAAGACTGACTGAATAGTTAGTGTGAGGAGGGGCTCCCTCTCATTCGGGGGGCACAGGAATGAGTTTTTTTTTCAGACAGAGGAAGAAACGCAGATGAAACATGGCTTCCTGGCCTCCCCTCTCTTGATGCGCTGTTTCTCATTTCGTGGGAGCCCGTTGTCTTCATCCCACATGAAAGGCATTAACGAGACCTCGTCTCGTTGAGTGGGTTTTTGTCAGCCCCCCCCACCCCTGCCCCCACCCCCCCTTCAGGCTCTGCGACGTGATGAATAACTTATTCAGAAAACAAAGCAAAACACCATTAAAGAAACAAATAAACATGAATATCAATTCTTATGAGTGCCACGCTTGATTAATCTAATGCGTCTAATGTGGTGCACTTTTGGGAGGGTACCGACCCGAGGATATCACTTCTAATGTATTCTCCCCCGACCCCCCCATCCCCATTCCACCCACCACCCCCCCACCTTCCCACAAGCCCCCAGTTTTTTTTCCCTGCATGCACTGGACTAATTATTCCAAATTACCAGTGCCCTCTTTTGAAGCACAGCGACTGAGCTGGCGCATAATTAAAATGTTCTCTTCTTTTCTGTTCTTTTCTTTCCTCTTCTGTTGTGCACTTTTTCACAGGGCCAAAGTGGTGTCTCTGTCAAGCCATGTTTTGGTCACTTTGAAAGTGACCTGCCCGTATTTGTATATGTATTGTACATGTACAACACAATTACCCATAGCACTTAGATCCGTACCTCACACTATAACCCCAAATCTGTATGCGTATTTCACACTATTATCCCAAATTTGCACACAGTCCACACTGTTACCCCAAATCAGTACTCAGTACCACACACTCAAACTGGTAACCCTGGATTGGTTTTCATTGGTCATAGAGAAGTGAGGTTTCACCAAACCAGAAATGGGAGGTGTTGCCATGCAATAGCATAAGTTGCTGATTTGGACCAATGATTTTGCTTGGCTGTGGACAGATAAAACCAGTTTTGATTGGTTGAAACAAGTCCATAATTGACAGCTGAGAGTTAGCTCTACCCATAAGGAGGTTCATGAGACCAAGCTCGCCCATCGCTAGTTTTAGCAGCCTGGATTCGCTACCAGGACGGCAGAAGCAGCATCATATTTCCAGTGTTTGCGTTGGGCAGATTGATTTCTGAGAACACTCCTGCAGACTCAGTGGTGTGGGGCTAGTTTAATGAGCCTTTAGCGCCGCCGAACGTTGGGCGCTAACGTTGGAGGCAAACAGCGGCAGTGCACTGTAGGTTTCTTCCCCCACCTGCCACAGAGGGAATCACACACACCCACTCTGACCACGTGTACTCTCCTCATTAACGGCCCTCTTGACTCATTCTGACATTTTCCCGCTGGTACATCACTTCCTGCAGCTCGACAATGACTTTGTGCCATGATCCAGACCTGGAAAACTGACATCTCAGAGAAAGTTGGGAAGTATTTTTGCTTCCTCTTAAAAAAGATTGCCCACATTCTGTGACGTGTGTTCATGCTTATTTCACAGATGTGGTATAGCTGTTCGTAATATTGCAGAGCAATGAGGGGGCATTCATTCTGCAACCGATTCTGTGAACTCCTACATCAACATCCTATGCTGCCAATTTTTGAGCATTTTTCAAGAAAACCAGGAAGAGAAGTTCTTACGAGGAAGCAGTAACTCTTGAATACAGTGTGCCAGTCTTGGATCATTTTAGCATTTGCTGTATGTAGCTCTTCAGGTATTGGTGAAATGTGTAAATCTTCTCGGCCATTTTGAGCAAAATCTTTCTTCTGATTGTTGATGAAGATGGAGATTTTTTTGATCTGAAACGGGGCAGTAAGCTGCAGTAAATTGAACATGTGTCTGACATGAGCCACACCTGGCTGTAGCCTGAGGTCCACAACAAGTGGCTCAGCCTCACTGGAGAAAGATAGGATTTAAGCCAGTTAAATGCTGTCAGTCTCACAGCTCTCTAGCGGCCACTGCTGGCTGGCTGGGTACCTGCAGGTGAATAAACTGAGTGTATGCTAGCGTTCCTCTGACAACATTAGCGGTATGTGATTTATGATAGACCTACAGTATGAAATGAAGCTAAGGCTAGTCATGAATTGGTAGACTTTTGCATATGGCTTCCTCCTATTGAGATGGAGGGACAGGGTCGCTGCGGTAGTCTAATCATTTTGGCTTTGGATAGGGGAAAAAATTATGAAAAATTACACTGTAGAATACTTAATGTAAAAAACACATCTAATGACAAGTGCTGTAATTGTAATGGAATTAAAACTAAAGCCTCAACACTTTTCTTTCTCAGAAGCAAAGGTGCTAAAAGAGTTTGATAGAAAAAAATCACACATATAGTGGATTTTCTAATATATATATATAAAAAAAAAGTCAATTCTTAAAATGTGTGGAGCTCAGAAAAGTTGAGCTTTCATGTTCCTTTTTATCATTCAGAGTTTATCAAAGTCAGAGCCTTAGAGCAAAGCTCTCTCAAACAGCGAATAAGAGAGCTGGGGAAGACAGATATCAGCTGAGAATTACTGTGAAATTATCCTGAGCGGGAATCAAACTCATTCAGTTTTTCAATTAAAAACAGCAGTCAGGAATCTTAGCCCATTGCAGTATGTTAATTCCTTTTATATCTTTTTTTTTTTGCTCAGTTCACAGTTTTTGATTTTTTGTATTTTTACACTTTCCCTGTGAAAAAGAGAACAATTGTATCTTTTCTGAACTTTAACTTTACAGGTATCTCCTGCTGGCCAGGAGTGACCAATGGTAATTGTCGCAACCACTGCCCAAGACAAGATGCAAATATTACAGCCTGAGGAAAAGTGTACAGTGAATGCAACAAACTATAATTTAAGGGAAAGAAAGAAAAAAACCTGCAGAGTTGGTAGAAAACAAGAGTAGGTGTTTTGCTAAGTCTCTTCCACGGCTAGCCGACATAAATATCTACCTGAAGTCATTCTGAGCAGAGGTTTCCTCTCAGCATCATTGGAGAGGAATAAAGCATAGTGTGGGTGGCAGTCTATAGCCTTCCTGGTGGAAAAAAAGAAAATCAAACATAATTGAAAGGCTCCTTCAGCTGGGAAGCGGGCGCGCGGGAAACAGAAAATGTTGATACTTGACGTCTCCAGTCAGCAGGGCCTGCCCGTCACCATGGCACCGTGATTCCGTCGCTCTTGTCGGATTACCTCGTCACTGGCGTTCTGTGTGCCGGTGAGCCTGCTGGCATGCAGCATTCCCCGAGCGTTTTTGTGGCAGTTCCGGAAGTCCTCCTGTGTTGTCGAGGCGTCTGGCTGGTGTTGTTTACGTTGTTTATGCGTCAGGCTGTGATTGGGGACTCTCAATCATCTCTGCGTCTCTAGTTGGTTTCACTTCCTGGCTGAAGCACGCATTGCGGTCTCATGATTTTGTTTTGGAGTTGACGGTCATGACTCATGACACAGCTGGTGTCATGAGTCTCTGAAGAGAGATGCAGCTGAGGGTCGGACCCATGATGTTTCGGTGGTGTGGAGGTGACGTTCTGACTCGTTGTGCAGCTCGAGTATGGAGGTGACAGTCAGGACTCATGACATGGTGGAAGCATGGAGGTGACAGGCATTCTGTGTAGCAGGAGCGTGGAGCTGACTCTCAGGCTGGTGATGATGCAGGTGCCTGGAGTTTTACGGTCATGTTGGGCTCACGATGTTGCGAGATCTTGGAGGTGACTGTAGGTCTTGCGATGTCACAAGGTCCATGGAGGTGACTGTCTGTTGGGTAACACTGCGTGAGCATTGAGGTGACATCTGGACTCAAATCATTGGGCTCGTGATGTTGCAGGTGAGGAGGTACCATATGGCCCTCTGATGGTGTGGGACCGTGGAGGTGCTGGTCCGGTCTGCTCTGTTGCTGGAGGTATTGGAGGTGATTAATGACGGGGACTCAGCGGAGAGGCAGGGTTAAACTCGGGCACTGGTCCCATGTCTGTCAGTGCCCCTGCTAAGCAGGAGGGAGAGAGTACCTGCAATGGAAAGGTCCTCCGGAGAAATTAGCATATTCTATTTTAACCTTTATTAAACCAGCGTGTGTGAGAGACAGAGAGTTGCTGGGGATGAATGTCTGTGTGTGTGTGTGTGTGTGTGTGTGTGTGTGTGTGTGTGTGTGTGTGTGTGTGTGTGTGTGTGTATGAGTAGGCAGCAATGTGTGTGAGAGAACAGGCTAGGACACCCACAGTCGGACCAGAACACTAGAACACTAGAACACTGGTATCTGCAACTTCAGCGGTTTCCATGACTCCTGCAGTCTTCGTGTCTCCCGCTCAGTGTCCCTTTGTCTCTCGCACGTGGCCAGCATGATCGTTGGTGTTGCTTAATTAAAGCAGGCCTTGTTACAATCTTTCATAGCTCTTTAGTCATGCGCTTTTTGAGATGTGTGTTGATGTTTCGGGCCATTAAAAATAGCTCTGTGTGTGTGTGTGTGTGGGCGGGGGGGGCTGGGGGTTCTGATCACAGGGCTCGCGCGGCCTCTCTCTCTCCCGCCATTAGTCGCTTGACGGTCTGCAACAATCCCGCACCTTGCCACAGAACATTTGTCTGACAGTGCCTGTCTCCGTGGCTACCACTGTCTGGCCCATTCCGGAACGATCCCGACAGCCAGATGATTCCGAACGACAACCCTATCGAACCACGGCATCTGAGATGGCCATTTTGTTTAATTAAGATAATGGCGAAAGTTGCCACGGGGGGAGAAGAACTTGGCAGTCTGTCCCCATAATCCTTTGGCCTTTCTGTGACCGTGCGGGATCTTGTGTTGGAAAGTTCTGGAAAACTTAAGTTGCTTAAACTTGCTGAAACCGTGCAAAAACAACCTTGGACCATTTCCCAACTTCTTTTAATGGCATGCAATTGCCAGCATACCTGAGTGTGTGTGAGTGTGAGTGTGTGTGTGTGTGTGTGTGTGTGTGAGTGTGCTTAGACAAATCTGTTACCACGCCAACTCAAAGGAGCGCATGCAGGCTAGACTCCCTGGTGGAGGCGGTGAAATTTTGAGGAGCCGTGCGAGTTCACTCGCATATCAATTAGACGGCGCTGACGGGTGTGCGAGCGTGCACAGACGCTCAGGTAAACATTTGACAGGCACGCTAGCCATCGCCCCCTGCTGGCTGTTCCCTGTCACCTTTTGGCAGCGGCAGGGCTCTGTCTGGCCACAGGCCTGAGGCTCAGGATAGCTGAGGAGATGGAGGGCAGAGACAGAGTAGATATAGAGGCCAGAGATTGAATGACTGAATTGGACAAGTTGAAGTCACTGGCCATTGTGGGAGTGCCAGTTTCTCCTTCTTCCTTCCACCTCACCTCTCTTTGTCTCTCTCCTCCCTTATTCTCCCCATCCCACTATCCATCCCTCCATCTCTTTCTCTCACCTCCAATCCACCTTGACTCTCCCTCATCTCTTCTCTTTACTCTAGCCCTCATTTTTTCTCTCATTTTCCCTCCCTCCCTCTCTGTCTTTCTCTGTCACCCTTTCCCTCCTTATATCCTTCCCTCCCTCTTTGTCTCCCTTCCTCTGTCCCGCTCCTTCTCCCTCTGCCTGCCTCCAGTGCATGCTGGGATAGTGGAGGTGGATGGTAGACAGATGTGGTCTCTCAGGATATCCAACCCTTGATGATCACCCCCATAGTTCTCCCACCCCCCTCCCTATTTTAACCCATTAACTCTCACTTACAAATCAGCAGAGCTTTTAACCCTTGGGGGGGTTGCGCGTTTGGGTTGGGGGATGGAGGGGGTGAACACAGGGTGCATTGGCCCATGCATAAAAACAGATGTTCACTGGCACACAGATTAGCACATTAGCACCGACCCCGGTCCCTGGGGGACCATGGAATTGGTTGCCGCGGTACTTTGCGGAGCCCGGCAACCGGCGCGGCAACCGAGCCTCAGCATCACTTTGCCTCTCAATCGCTAATGCGTCCCGGTCTCTGGGTCTACGTTTCGCTGGAGGTAGTTTCATTTTCATCATCACTGGTTTGATAAAAATGCTGGCGTGTGTTTTGGGTGAGGGGGGTGGGGGTGAGGGGGTGGGCGATATGCTGGAAACAGTTCATTAACTTTCGCAGAGTAGGGGGTTTGGCACGCTCGCACTCTCATGAACCCCCTCTGGAGGCAGTTTGTCCATTTTGACACCATCAGTGTCTGGTTCAGAGTGATGGTGAAATAGAGAGAATAGAGAGGGATGGAAGGGGGAAGGGGGATGAAAGAAAGAGCGAATGAGAGAGGCAGAGAGAGAGAGGGAATGCGAGACAAGGAGAGGGAAAGAGTGAGAGGGAGGGAAAGAGAGGGGGAGAGAGAAAGACAAAAGGGAGAAGATAGGGTAGAATAATGAGAGAGAGAGAGAAAGAGAGAGAGAGAGGGAGAAGGAGGCAGGGAAAGATGGAGAGGGTGAGAGAGTGGAAAAGAATGACTCAGAGAAAGAGAGAGAGCACATCCTAAAAGCGTCTGGCGGGTATTGCCGTCTCGCTGTGGCACACATTTCAGCGAAGGAGAAAAAGTTCCTGGCATCCGAACAAAAACAAAAAAAAAGTTTCCTGAGAGCTCTTCAACTCGCCTCTCATAAACCAGCCCCAAACCGCTCCCTCCAGTCCCCCAGTCTTACCCCCCCACCTCACGCTCACGCCACGCTCACGCACACACACACACACACACACACACACACACACACACACACACACACACACACACACACACACACACACACACACACACACACACACACACACACACACACACACACACTTCTGACACTGCAGCTATGTAATATTCCTTGCCTTTTACAGTGCACCTCCCCAGAGCATAGGGAAGGGGACAGGGAGAAGGGGAGGAGAGGGGCACGGGCAGTGCCGTTCTTTTGTAATGTCACACAGACACAACACAGACGCATCGACTATGCATGAAAAACACATTCCCCAGGGTTTTCACATCAGGTGTGTTTTTTTTTTTGCTGCCAACCTGTGAAGGTTTTCATTTTTCAGCCCCAAAATACAACCCAAAAATACTAATCTGCCAGACTGTCTGGATACCAATTTATAATGATCTCACTTACGTCGTGCATTTTTGCAGTTTTGTATGTGGGGAAGTCGGTGTTACATCAGGTTTGTTTTTTTTGTTTCTTTTGCCATCATTTCTCAGCCTCAAAATACAAATTGTACTGTCTGGATACCAATTTTTAATAGTCTCAATGAAGTTATGCTCTCTGTGTCTTTGCATTTTATATTGTCTTTACCACAGGGGAAACTTGTGTACCTTTTGAAGTTTGCATGTTCGGCTTTTATGCACCTGTAATGTTATGAATGTTCCTCAAGGTTACCTTGGTATTTGAACCTAAAACCATGTGGTTACAAGCTAATTTCTCCTCACTGCTGTGCCACAAACATCCTTAACCAGAGCCACTTGTGTTTAAAGAATAAGAAGAAGATTTTACCCACTTGGTGCCCTTGACAATAGGGGGAGCTAGTGAGCATCAAACCTGCAAAACAGCATTTAAAAATATGTGGAAAAAGAACGAAGAGCACATCTCAGAGCTTCTCCTTGCATTCTGTGTCGATTTTTTCTGTATTCTGAGATCTTCCCAATGGAAAGTGTAACTATTGTACAATTAGCGTGCGTCTCCCAGCTTAGTTCACATCACCGACTTGTAAAACTCTTCAGTGGGACTGTGAAATGGGCTGACCAGACATCCCATTACTGCTGAATCCAGTGTGTGTTTCAGCCTCTTTTCATGTCTCCTGGCCATTTTGGGAGACATTTTTGGCAATTTTTGGTAAAATCTTCCGTATTTCAAGTGTGAAATGATGGCATGTTTTTGGCAATTTTGAAAAATTGTGGCATATTTGTTATCAAACAGTACTGTTCCATTCCTCAGAGCAGAGATTCGTTAGGTGGCTTGTTTCCTTCCTCCCCTCAACAAACATTTCACGCATTACATAGAAATCTGCAGCAGAATATGCTGCTGAAAAAGCATAATTTATAAACTTTTGTTTACAATTTTTCACAAACAACAGACTCTGTCTGGTCCAGCACTCGAAGGTCAAGGCTCGACCCTCTTACCGCTAAAAACTTTCTGGTATTTCCCGAAAAATGCAGACTTCGCCGCCCACGCCAGGCAACAATAGGTCCGGCCCGTTCGCTTCGCCACCGGCAGTCTGCGACCCAGAAACAGGGCATTGTGTGAGTAAATGTCAATCTGGATCGAGAGGGACGCTGGTGCGACCTCACCCATGAAAACCCAGGCGTTAGCGTAGCCGTGGTGACCTCGGTCCAGGGTAGAGGCCAACATGAGTGGATCGATTTTTTTGGTTTGCGTATTTTCATCTGTTCACTGATTACTGGGTGCTGTATGATACCCGCACCCTGCCTCTCTCTCGCTGTGTGAGGGGGGAACAGAGGGCGGGGTTGGGTGCTGGGGGGGGAAGGTGGTGGTGAGGGTTAGAGTGAGGTCACCCCTTGCGGATACCCTGGATGACCCTCACTGCTGTGGCCATGACCTGATCGCTGTGGAAACAGACTTGCTGTGGGATTGGACGGCTCTGGGCTCAGGGGGCGGCCTTCAGGCAGAGAGACCAGAGTGTGAACGCCCAAGCTACTGTGTGTGTGTGTGTGTGTGCATGTGTGTGTGTGTGTGTGTGTGTGTGTGTGTGTGTGTGTGTGTGTGTGTGTGTGTGTGTGTGAGAAACAGTGTATGTGAGTGTGGGTGTGTGTGACAGTGTGTGTGTGAGTGTGTGTGTGTGTGTGTGTGTGTGTGTGTGACAGAGTTTGTGTGAGTGTGTTTGTGTGTGTGAGAAACAGTGTGTGTGTGTGAGTGTGTGTGTGTATGTGAGTGTGTGTGTGTGTGAGAAACAGTGTGTGTGTGAGTGTGTGTGTGAGTAACAGTGTGTGTGAGTGTGTGAGTAACAGTGTGTGTGAGTGTGTGTGTGACAGAGTTTGTGTGAGTGTGTTTGTGTGTGTGAGTGTGTGTGTGACAGAGTTTGTGTGAGTGTGGGTGTGTGTGTGTGAGAAACAGTGTATGTGAGTGTGTGTGTGACAGAGTTTGTGTGAGTTTGGGTGTGTGTGTGAGAAACAGTGTGTGTGAGTGTGTGTGTGACAGAGTTTGTGTGAGTTTGGGTGTGTGTGTGAGAAACAGTGTATGTGAGTGTGTGTGTGACAGAGTTTGTGTGAGAGTGGGTGTGTATGTGAAAGAGAGAGTGTGTGTTTGCGTGCTTTTACGTCAGTGAGAGTATGCGTATCTGCAGTCACTGTGTAGGTGTTTTCTAAGCCATTATTTATGCAGGACCATGTTTGAGTGGTTTATACTTCGCTCTGTTTGCGTGTTTGCGTGCGTGGGGGTTGGTGCGTGTGGGCAAGCAGCCATATCCAGGATTGCTGAGGTGTGTCAAATTGTTTCCTGTCACAGACTGAGAGAGAGGGTGCATTTTGGGGTGAGGCTGGCCACAGGGTGTGTGTGACAAGGAGCTGCGTGGGTGGCATTGAACATTTGTAAAAATTCTCTGTGGAGATTTTTTCCTTCTGTGAGACTGATGAACTCAGAGGCAGGTGTAATAATTTAAATACTTTAACCCTTTAAGTACCCATGACATTTCTGCTGCTTATGCAACTGAAGCATCTACGTCTATCAGTTTTCTCCAGGAAACACAGACTTCAGATATGATTCGTGTGGTTTGAACTGTTTAGCTGAAATTTCACCACAGATCTGCAGGTATTGTTTTTTTTACCTGCATCTAAAGAGTTAAATTACTTCAAATAGGTATTTCACCAGGCTCAAGAGTCTAGACAGTGTGTCTGTCTGTCAAACAGACAGGAACTATATTTCTCATATATGGTGTATATATAATCCCAGCATCCCTTCCTTTACTCTAGAGGGTCTTCATGCAACTAGCCGTGCAGCAGTGCATTGTGGGAAAGCAGAGGCAGGGATGGAGGTCCCCAGCTACTTGTTAATTGTATGTGGTTCTCAGGCAACAGGAGGGGAGCGATGCAAAGCCTGATTTAACAGGGTGTCAGATGGCCTGCTGGTGACCTCTGCCACCTACGGGTCCCTGACTCTCCGCTTATTTTGACACCGGTGCGGATGGACGAGCTTCTTATGTTATTGATTTTGGTAAAAAGAAAAAAAAAAAAAAGGGGGGAGGGGAAGGAGGAATCGATGGGATGGAGAGGTTGATTCAGTGGTGTGGCAAGCCTAGGTTAGCAGTGCTAGGAGGTGTGTGTGTGTGTGTGTGTGTGTGTGTGTGTATGTCTGTGTGTGGTGAGTGTGTTTGCGCCCCTTGTGAGTGTGAATTTGTGTGTGTGCCTGTGACTAGTGGGAGGAGGTGGATTGTGTCTGTGTCTATGTGTCTGTGTGTGTGTGTGTGTTTATCAGTGTGTATGTTTTGACAGTGCCTGTTTACTGATTCTTGACATCTTGCTTCTTGTTTACTCTTCCCGCCCCTTGGTAAAAGTACCGCAGATGTTACACATAAACTCCTTGGTCATGTGCCCTCGGGTCAACCCTTCTGGGAATGGTTCATTCCATTTTGTGTTGTTTCGTAGGAGACGGAAACGAGCAAGGCCACACTCGTACGCATGGGTAACCTCTGTTTTTTTTCCACACACACTGTTTTTATCCCCTGGGCTTCGTGCTTTGAAGCTCCTGTTAAAAGTGTCTGCTCCCCTCGAGAGATTGGTTCGGTCCGGAGGCCACCTGCTCGTCAGTGGCACACATGCCGGCCGATGGCAGCCCCTCTCTGGGGTGAACTCAGCGGCTCTGACAGGGCAAAGATGGCATCAAGATCCCCTTCATTAGATGAGATTAATGGGGGTGGCACAGTTCCTGGGCAGATTGTGTGCCATGCGTGTGCGTCTGTTTAATGTGTGTATGAATGTTTGTATGTATGTGAGTGTGTGAGTGTGTGTGTGTCTCTGTGTGTGTGTGAGTGTGTGTTTATGTTTCTGTGTGTGTGTCTGTGTGTGCGTATGAGCGTATGTGTGTGTTTATGTTTCTCTGTGTGAGTGTGTGTGTGTGTGTGTGTGTGTGTGCGTATGAGCGTATGTGTGTGTTTATGTTTCTCTGTGTGTGTGTGAGTGTGTGTGTGTGTGTGTGTGTGTGCATGAGTGAGCGTATGTGTGTGTCTGTGTGTGTGTGTGTGTGTGTGTGTGTGTGTGTGTGAGAGTGTGTGTGTGTGTGTGTGTCTGTGTGCGTATGCCTGTCTGCCTGTGTATGTGTCTGTGTGTGTGTGTGTGTGTATGTGTATGTGTCTGTGTGTGTGTGAGAGTGTGTGTGTGTGTCTGTGTGTGTGTGAGAGTGTGTGTGTCTGTGTGTGTGTGAGAGAGTGTATGTGTCTGTGTGTGTGTGAGAGAGTGTGAGAGTGTGTCTTGCCATGCTGCAGTGATCTAGGCCCCAGTATGCTGACTAGATTAACCCGCCCACCGCTGCACTCTCCCACTGAAGGGCCTCATTAGTGTACCAACACAAATGTATTCTGCTCATTCCCCTCATTCCCATTTCATGCCTGAAATGCCAGTGGCGTAAAAAAAGAGGGGCGAAGACACGGCAAATCTGCTCGGCTTTTGCCGGCAGGCGTGCACGGCCCTTCGTTTATCTGATCGTTTACTTATCGTGACTTCATCCTCGCGCTCATCCCACCCTCGCCAAACTGGACGCCCGCACTTCCTGTCTTATCTCCACGTGTCTCTCCCACTCCGGCCCTGCTTGCCGTATCCTTTGTTGGCGTTTAATTGTCTATTCCCTGTTGCCTGAGTGATGAGTTACTCTCCAGCGCCCCCTGGCTATCCTTTGCAAACGACCAAAATTCACCCCCCCCCCTCCCCGGCACCCCAACTCCTGCACTTTGCTCATAAACCTTTTTTTTGCCTTTTTGGTTCAATGTCACATTAACGAAAATCCACGGGTACACAGACAGCCCCCAACTACCCCCCCCCCCCCGCCCCTGGTTTTATTCATTATGATCTGGGCGTTGGGGGTGGGGGGGCTGTTTATCCTGGCGGGGGTGCGTACGCGTCACGGCGCTGACTTATGGGGGAGAGGGGAGGTGTGTGTTCCGATCATTATCATTTCTCCGCCACACGTGTCTGTCTGAGACAATTAGGCCCTGATGAAATATTCATTACTGGGGGGCGCCAGCGCGGTTCTGCCGAACGGGGAGAGGGGGATGGGGGATACGGGTGCCGTGTCCCAGGCTCAGGCACTGACACCAAGATGGATGCCGCTTCGGGGCTGTCAGAGATGATCTCATATTCTCTCTAACCGTGCTTGTAAACAGAGAACGGGGGAAGTGGGGCTTTTAAAAGTGACAAGGTTTACTCCTCGCGTCCCCGAGATTCACGGCCCCTCACGCCAGCGTGGGAACCCGAGGGAGAACCGGAGCCGAGATATTGATATTTACACTGACGCTGAAATATGTATTTGAGTAATAATAAAAAGTGTGAGGTTTTCTGGGCCCTTGATACGACGCGGTGAAATGGATTCACTCTTCCCCGTGACGGAGCTCGTAGAGAACAGAGATTTTTTTCCGTTCTGCTCGTAATGACTCAGAAAACCTATTTGGGGAATTGAAGCATCGATTGTGGTTTTCGTGTTTGTGTTTATCTACCTGATGACATTTACTTTGAAAAATGAAGTTTACGCCTTCGCCCCCGTGCTGCGGGGGGAAACAGTTCAGTGTTGCTGTTTTATGGAGGGAATTTGAGAAGAAAGTTTTCATTTTCAGGCGTATCTAAAGTGTAACGTGTTCCTCTGCTTATCTGATTGGCTTGCTTTTCATTTGTTCTCTGCTCTTGCAGAGAGGAGTCTTGTGGCGTGGGGCTTTGGGAACTGGGCTCAAGCACACCTGAAGATTGTATTTCTGATCCTTAAATGGGGCGCTTGCAGTTCCACCCTTGTGTAGCTTCTTAAACCGTAATGAAGTGTGGTGTAAAAATGGAGAATTGACACGTTGAAAGTGGACACATTTCCTCCGGCCCCTTGCGATTGCAGAGTGATGTGAATGTCTGCTAACCTTCCTCCCCTGTTTTTGTTTGCTTGTGTGTTTCAGGCCTGGTGAAGCTCGGAGTGCACTGTGTCACCTGCCAGAAAGTCGCCATAAAGATCGTCAACAGGGAGAAGCTCAGTGAGTCCGTGTTAATGAAGGTAAGGGCAGGCTTCCCTGATTGGTAGTAGTGCACACTTGTACCCCTTACATTAATACCGCTCACAGCAGAACCTTTGGGTCTTTAATAAAACAGTAAATACATTTAATAATTTAGCAGCTGACCCTTTTCTGTTTACATACAGTCTATTCATACAGCTGGATATTTGTTTAAGCAATTCAGCTCATGGGGTCGATGGCAGTGCCCCACCATGGAATCAAACCTGCAGCCTCTGAGTTACAGGCCATTATGTTTTATACGGTCTCTCCGTTATACCACACTCTGTGTTGCTGAACCTGTCTGTGGAGAACACCTGTGACTCATGTTTCAATCACTCATTCGTTGTTATAGTAGAACATTTTTTCCTTCACCTCTCACTCCAGCACAAAGGTGTGTGAAGCTCACCTGTGCAAACTCGGCGAACCTCCAGCAGTGGGGATTTGCTGCACGTGAAAGTGTTATTGCTAAGCCGCCGACAGGAAACACAAAGCTCCCGTAATGGGAGGGGGATCAGTCTGCACGGGGAGCGCTTTCAGTGAGGCGCAAACGCAGGGGCTGCCGTCTGCGAGCTGCAGGGAGAGACCAGTGCGCTGAACACCGAGAATGAGCCCGGTGCCTTACTGTGTGTGTGTGTGTGTGTGTGTGTGTGTGTGTGTGTGTGTGCGTGCATGTGTGTGTGTGTGTGTGTGAGTGCATGCATGCCTATGAGTGTGTGTGTGTGTGTGTGTGTGTGTGTGAGTGCATGCATGCCTATGAGTGTGTGTGTGTGTGTGTAGTTTTTGGCACCATAGTGAAAGGGAGGATGGAGAGAGCGAAAGGGAGGATGGAGAGAGAGAGGGGGATGGAGAGAGCGAAAGGGAGGATGGAGAGAGAGAGAGGGGGATGGAGAGAAAGAAAAGGGGATGGAGAGAGAGAGAGAGGGGGATGGAGAGAGCAAAAGGGAGGATGGAGAGAGAGAGAGGGGGATGGAGAAAGGGAAAGGGAGGATGGAGAGAGAGAGGGGGGATGGAGAGAGAGAGAGAGAGGGGGATGGAGAGAGAGAGAGGGGGATGGAGAGAGGGAAAGGGGGATGGAGAGAGAGAGAGGGGGATGGAGAGAGGGAAAGGGGATGGAGAGAGGGAGCAGTGGAGGACTGACGCGGGCTGGGAGGGATTTTCTACTTGCGTAAAGCAGATTACCTCAGATGCTTTTCAGGCCTGACTATTGCTTTTTCAGTCGGCTCCATTGTCCAGATCGGCCCTCTGCAGCTCCGCGTGTGTTTGTGACGTCTTTTGTCTTTAGGGGTGGATCGGTGCCATGCGGTCTTCCCAGGCTTAGTGTTTATGGCTCTTCTTCTCCAGGCTTTGATGTTGATGAAGTGATTTCAGGATAGGCTTTCATAGGGTGTTTTTCATCCTTTTTTAAATTGATTTTTTCATACAAGGTGTTATTTTTAGTGGTATTTCCTGATCGTTATATATGAGGTGTTTTCAGTTCAGACATTTATTGGCTGTTTTCTGTATAGTTGTTTGTGTTTTTTGGTGTTTATTGCATGTTTGTGGGCAGGGTGCTTATCGTGTGGCCAAAGGATGGGGTTTTTTTTATTTCTGGCAGTTTTTAAGGGATGTTTTTAGTGTAGGCTTTTATATGAGTATTTATGGGTTTTTTTTCTACTGGATGTTTATGGGGTACTTTGAGGTTGGGTGTTTGTTGGTTGTTTTTTTTTTGACTGTGAAAGCAGTATTTTCACACATAACGATGAGGCAACTGAGTTTTGATCAACACAAGCTGAGTCAAGCAAACTTGACGTCGGTTCTTGTTTTTTTTTTTTTTTTTTTCCACCCCCTGAAAAAAGTGATTATGCTCAGAGACGGGAGTTTGCCGGCTGACTTGCGTCACTCCAGATATTGCATTCCTTTTCACTCTGCAGCGTTTAGGACAGCGAGGTGCCGTAATTACATCCAGCTCGCTAAGACCAGCGACCGCACAGAGGGACAGGAGGACAAGCGTGTCTGCAGGACGGCGATCGCTTTTTATTACACAACCCGTTCCCTGATCTGGGACGGGGTCAGCCCAGGGCTGCAGTGATTTAGGGTCGGCGAGAGCAGGGAGGGTGACGGGGTTGGTTTTGGCGTCGTACATGGTGCGGCTGCGGGTGAGGGGGTCGGGCTCGGAGGTGCGGTCTCCCCTCTGCCCCCTCCTTTCAGGTTAGGAGTGGGCGTGGCAACATCACATGATCAGAGAGAGGGCCAAGTTTAGGGTTGAGAATTAATTTCGGTGGCTTGATGGTGGCATAGTTCATTTTCAGTTTTATTTATGCATAGGGCATCCTTAATACATAACACAAAAAGCTTAACAGAAACGCAACAAAAAAAGTTGGATGAAACTACTGAAGTTTTCTGAATGTTGTGGGCAGTGGTTGTGGCAAGAGGCCACAAGTTCACATTCTGAGTGCCTCCCAGCTGCACATTTATATTACAGGATTTTAGCTGAGACCCCCTATCCACACTGACTTACACAGCTGAGGTTTTACACAAACTATCAAATCACACAGCTGGATATTTACTGAAGCGGTTTAGGCGACATAGCTTGCTCAAGGGCACGACAGTGGTGCCCTAATTGAACCTGCTACCCTGGGGTTAGCAAGTCCAGCTGGCTAACCGATTAGATTTGAAAGGCCCGTTTGTTACGACCGCTTCCCTACTGCTGTACGGAGACCGTGCAGTGAACTCCTGAACGGACTTCGGACTGATCTGGGTTCTGTTCAGAACCCATCAGCAGAAACGGGCTCAGAGGATCCATTGCCATCTGACGGAAAAGATTATAGTAAATGGCTGGAGAGAGGGATGAAAGGGAGGATAAGAGGGTAAAGGACTGACAGATGGAGGGAACGATAGTCATTAAGGCGCGAGAGACAGGCCCAGCGTGAGAGATACATCTTGTGTGACGCCATGGAGAGGTCAGTTGAATCGGCTTGGGTGCGATCCCTGTCAGAGGAACGAGCCAGTATATCCTCTGAAATGCCGTGTTCTCCTCCGCCCTGGGGATCGATCTGTCAATCAATCCATCAATCAATCCGTCAATCAAAACTTTAGTGCCAAGCATCAGCCAACGTCAACAGGAAGGAGTCTCTGCCCTCGGCCCGTTTGCAGAAAGCTACAAGGGCATAAATGTTAAAGAAAGCAGTAAAATCCACACTGTGGATCATATACCGTAAATGCAGTGCAGTACGGTACAGAAGTGATGTTAATAAATAGAGTAACTGTATGGATAAGCCCTCATTAAGTGTATGGTGCCATCTATTAGTGGACAATAAAGAAGTGCACCCCCCACAGAACACACACACACACACACACACACACACACACACACACACACACACACACATATACACACACAGGCATGCGCACACACACACACACACACACACACATATACACACACAGGCATGCACACACACACACACACACACACACACAAACACAGACATACAGCACACACATATACACACACAGGCATGCGCACACACACACACACACACACACACACATATACACACACAGGCATGCACACACACACACACACACACAAACACAGACATTCAGCACACACATATACACACACAGGCATGCATGCACACACACACACACACAAAACACAGACATTCAGCACACACATATACACACACAGGCATGCATGCACACACACACACACAAACACAGACATTCAGCACACACATATACACACACAGGCTTGCACACACACACACACACACACACACAAACACAGACATACAGCACACACATATACACACACAGGCATGCATGCACACACACACACACAAACACAGACATTCAGCACACACATATACACACACAGGCATGCATGCACACATACACACACAAACACAGACATTCAGCACACACATATACACACACAGGCTTGCACACACACACACACACACACACACAAAACACAGACATACAGCACACACATATACACACACAGGCATGCATGCACACACACACACACAAACACAGACATTCAGCACACACATATACACACACAGGCTTGCACACACACACACACACACACAAACACAGACATACAGCACACACATATGCACACACAGGCATGCATGCACACACACCAAACACACAAACACAGACATTCAGCACACACATATACACACACAGGCTTGCACACACACACACACACACACACACAAACACAGACATACAGCACACACATATACACACACAGGCATGCATGCACACACACACACACAAACACAGACATTCAGCACACACATATACACACACAGGCTTGCACACACACACACACACACACACAAACACAGACATACAGCACACACATATACACACACAGGCATGCACACACACACACACACACACACACACACACACACAAACACACAAACACAAACACACACAGAGGAGAGTTGGATATACTGCCTTTACAGTTGAACTATTTTCTGCAGCTGAGTGTAATTGCGCCCTGTACAGCGATATGCCTTGGGAATGATGTGAAATTGAGTTGGCTATAATCTGATAAAGGGTTATTGTCTTTCATGGGACCACATATAGTTAGATGAACCGGTGTAATTTAATATACGGCCATAACTCCCAGACATGATTGTTTGTTAAAACTTATACAGTGTATTTGTCATTTTCATCTGTCAAAAGTTCCATTTCTTTACCTGTTAAATTTAATGTGCTGCAGATTTGCTTTAAAAATTCAATAGCGCGCAGAGCTTGTGTGGAGCAGTATGTTAAAACAAGCTCTTTCTCTTTATTTCCCCTGTCTGATCTGATGATATGAAGAAGGTCTCTGCAGTGATTGATCTCACCCCCCTGGTCCCTCTTGGCCCCCTTCACCACAAAAAATTGCAATTCTATAACACCAGTCAACAGTATCCCAGCATGCACCCTGGTACAGGAGAATTGGCTGCTTAAACATGATGATTTGGAACTAGAATGGAAAAAAGAGAAACATCTTCAATTTCATGAGCACCGTCGGGAAATCTTTCAGAGTAAACTCTAGGCCGTCTGCCTGTACCGATGGGGTTACACGGTAGCATGGAGAACACGTCTGTCTGTGAAAAAACGAAGAAGTGGTGCTGATTTCCAGTGCTGAGATGTTGAACGAAAGAGTGCATGTTTGTTGGGCTCTTTTAGGGGTCTGGGGGACAGTCTAAAGGAGTGGGTCCTGGGATTCCAGTGGCCAAGTGTGTGACTCTAAACATGGAAAGTTCTTATAGTATTAGAAAGTTTACTTTACGTTACAGTCATTCGGCGGCCACTCTAATCCAGAGCGCCTCGTGACGCGAGAGAACAGAAGTCTGTCCACAAGACTTTAAGAGAAACAGTGCGGCAGACCTGGCCTACATCACTCCCTGTCAAGAGAGCGCAGGTATTGCAACACTAAAGCGCTAATGCAGTTATCAGTGCTGTCCTACAGCCTTGATAGAAGTCATGATAAATACCATGATCCCATATAATATAAATATTACTCCTTAATGAACAGCTGGAGAGTTTTGACAGAGAAACACTGGAACAATGCTCACAAGAGGTCTCCAACCTGCTGCTAACTAACTGAGTTTTCCTCGTTAAACGTGCAAGCTTGTTGGCTTGTCTCCTGGATTATTTCCTCCTGTTGTGGCATTCTGTCAGTAGCGCATAGACTGCACTGAGGGAATTCTCGTACGGCCTGTAATTCAGTCCTGTTATTCTTTTACACTGTCCTAAGCTGATCTGAGCTCTCTAACCGGGGCAGCTCAGAGAGAGGAAGTGTTTGACAAAGGGTTTGTGTATCTGTGCGATCGTAATGCTTTAGCAACATTAGTCTTCTTCATGCCAATGAAGGGCATTAGGACATTTGAATTTGAATCTGAATTTCAGAGAGATAGAGAGAGAGTGAGGGGGAAAGAGAGAGAGAAAAAAGAGATTGATAGTGTGAGAGAGAGAAAGACAGACACAGAGATAGAGTGATGAAGGGAGGGGATAAGAGAGAGAAAAGGGGAGGGAAAGAGAGGGAGTGGGGAGGAGAGAGGTAGAGGGAGAGAGGTTTCTGTGGGTTTCCTGCAGTGCTTGTCCCCATGGTGACAGCAACTCTGTCGCCAGATCTTTCATCTCCATCTCTGGGTACTGGGTTTGGGATTTGATTTTTTCTGGGGGGCGGGGGGCAAGTTTCCTCTTATCTAAAGTCTTCACAGGCATTTTGATGTTTTTTTTCTACGAGCCTTTGAAAAGAAAAATCATCCAAAACCCTGGTCCCTAATCCAAGTGAAATGGTATCGGATCAAGAATTAGGAAACACTCCTCCATTTCACACGTCCAGTGTTTCCCCAGTCTCAGGAATCCTGGTGGCCAGGTGAGACACTCACCTTACCTGTCCAGACACAGCTCCTACTGCAGCAACCTTCACCTCCCACAAGGTATGCCAGCGTAGACACCCTTCCATTCTACAGGTGGTTCATGATAGGCTGAACTTGGGTTGACATGATTGGTTAGAGGCTGTCGCTCGCACCAGGCTTGTAGCGGGGTTGTTGTGAGCCTTCCCCGTTTGGGGCTGACAGTCCCGCACAGTGTAGAATCTGAGTACAGTGGCGACAGCTGTGTGCAGGTGGCCAGCACAGTGAGGGACATTCCAGGTGCTGTGCTACTGTACCAGAGTCGTCCCTCCCTCCCTCCCCCTCCCTCCCTCCCTCTCTCTCTCTCTCTCTCTCTCTCTCTGCCATTCTCCATTCTCTTGAAGGTCACCAACTCAGCAAGCCCCATCTTTGTTTCCTCGCAGTTACTATTTCAGACGTTTCCGAAGGGGGGTCCGTTGTCATGGGAACCGGACAAGGCTGGAAACAACGAGCAGAGGGAGTAGTATTGGTTTTTTTTTTTTTTTTTTGTTTTTATTTATTCATTATTTTTTTATATGTCTGTGCAGACCTGACTTACGGGCGCGCTGTGCTGTCTCTGGTTAATGAGAGCATGCCGCGCAGATGGTGTAAATGATTAAAAAAAGCACGCTGACGTGGCGCCGGGTTTGTAAGCGGCCCCTCCGCTGGGCTGGGTTATCCAGGCTTGCCTGCCTTAGATTACACCCTGGCACATTTATTTTACTCTCTACAGCTCAATCAGAAGCGTTGGGTCTGACAGAGATGGGTGGCACAAGCGGTAGTGGACATCCATCCCTCTTAGCCTCCTCTCTTGGTCCTCTTTCTGTTCCTTTTGTTTCTTTTTCTCATCCCTCATTAGTCCTCCATCCCTTCATCTTTGCCTTCTCACCATTCTAAATCTGGACCTGGCTTCCATTTGCCCCTCAACATTAGCATGTCTTATTCTTTCTTTGATGGAAACCCCATACACAATATTGAATAACACAGAGCTCTGGCACCACTGATGGTGTTATGGGTGCACAGAAAAAAACAGAAACAATAACGAGGATGCAAGGAGGAGTTCAAATAATTGTTTATCTCGGTGTTGGTTTATAGCAAATAGAACAAAAAGGAGGAGATCCTGGGAGGAGCTAAATGCAATGGAGAGGGGGGTATGGGGGTGGGGGGGCTGCTGGTTTTGGGGCTCCTTCTTTTCCCCCTTCCCTGAATGGCAGAAGTGTGTTTCTGTTTCAGGTGTGTTCGCTTTGCCTCGTTCGTTTCGGGCTTTCAGATCTGCCTGTCCTCTCCCCCCCCCCCCCATCCTCCTCTCCCCCTCTCCCCCTAGGCTGTGGCTAACTCCACGGCCGTCATTAGCTTACCGTCCTGGCATTTCCCCCGGCATGCCACCCCAACCCCTGAGACGGACGGGCGGGAGGGGGTGACGGTGAACGGCGGCCCTGGCATTTCTAAAAACATGCCCCACCGCCGCGTCCGCTGATGTGTCACCTGACCCCTACCTGAGCTAATGAAGTCATCTCTGGCATTTCAGAGGAGCGACGTTAGCTGCGCTACCTCCCAGCTTCCACGCCGAAGAAAGCCACATTTTCCCTGTTTCTCGTGATATTATATAATAATACTGCTACTAATAATAGTAATAATGAGAAGAAGAAGAAGAAGAAGAGAGATATTTAAAAGTTCCATTGCATGTTGTCGTTCCTTAAAACAAACATACCCAGAGTGCTGTGGCAATAGGAATGATTTAAAAAGACAGAGTGTGGGTGGGAGTCAGATGGTTCCATATCGAGTCCGGTGGCGGTCTTTATTATGAAGATGCAGGTGTGTTTAATTGTTGCCATGCCACCTGTCGGCTTTTGTCTCTGGCTTTCCGTCGTTCCTCTCCGTCTCTGAGCGACGAATACCCACCTGTCACACTCCTACACACCTGGCATTCCGCCTCCACCCCCCCTTTAAATGTCACCTTTTTAAATGCTAATGAGGAGGAGTCCCCCTGTTCTCTCGTGAAAGAGGTCTGTGTCACTCCTGGCCAGGTGTGTGTGGGTGAAAGCTCGCTGGGCGGTCATCGCAAAGCCTGGTCAAAATGACAGCAATGCCAGAACTTCACTGGAGCCATAAGGATGCCATCATATTGTATGGACACAGTACAAATACCAGAGGAATGAACACTACAGATATTATTACTACTACTATTATTATTATTATTATTATGATTATTAGTAATAGTAGTATAATATTATTATTGTTATTATTGTTGACTTGATTGTTTCCAAAGGGAAATATTGTTGTGGCATAGTCATATTTAAGACATCGTAACTAAAATGATGACAACATGAAAATGAGCAGGTCTTAGATTAACAAACAGCTCCCTCTAGTCTATTCCCAGACAATTAATTGCTGCTCCGGGTAATCAGCTTTTTCCGGCAAGTGTGTTTGTGATATGGCTCTGTTTATGGTCTGTTATATGGTCTCGTTATGGTCTGCTTATAAAGTGGTGCAGACTGGCCAAACGTTTTCCATGCATGAGCTTATGAAATGGTGTATGACTAAGACTGAAGTATTGTACACATGTGTAAACATGGTAAACATGTTCTTGTAATGCACACAGTATGTGTTGGTCTGCTTCTGGCTTTGGGGCTTCCAAAGGCCTGACCGAGACAGACCTGAGTCTATCTCTGCTGGTATTGCTGGGGTCTCCATCGACAGTCCTGCACAGGTTTCAGGTTTCAAGCTTGTCTGCAGTTTTTTTTGTCTTCTTTTTGTGGGCTCTTTTCAATCGTCAGCCCATTTAAGCCCTGGAAATGAGGTACATGGTCTCTTTTCAGTCAATCAATGGCTTCAGTTAATGACTTAAGTGCTGAAACTACAGCAAGAACCCACAGACACTGCAGTCTACCGGGACTGGAGACAGACGCTTCTGAGATAGGAGGCTGAGGTGAGCACTGCTTAGGGGGGAGGGAGGTGAGGGAGGGGGGGCGTGGGGGAGGTGGTGGGAGGGGGGTGGCCATGGGCATTTTGGGAGCAGGGGGTCGGCGGGTTGCCAGATTGATGGGTGGCACAGGGGGAATTGTTGTCTGAAATTCATCCCAGTGTCTGTCAGGACATGGGGCCCAGGGGGGTCCTGGGGGAACCCCTGCAGAGAGGAAACAACAGAGACACTGTGAAAAGCCTGCACTCAGAGCTGTCAGCATGTGTGTGTGTGTGTGTGTGTGTGTGTGTGTGAGTATGTCCATGTCTGTATGTGTGTGTGCGTGCGCGCACGCCTGTGTGTATGTGCATGTGTGTGAGTGTGTGTGAGTATGTCCATATCTGTGTGCGTGTGTGTGTGTGAGTATGTCCATATCTGTGTGTGTGTGTGTATGTGTGTGAATTTCTGTTTGTGTGTGAGTGTGTGTGTGTGTGTGTGTCTCTGTACTCACTTCAGCGATAGGATTCAGTCAATGTTCTCAGTTGAAAAAAGCACAATAAAACAAGTGACCCAGAGCGGGAATGTAATCAGACCTCTTGTTCTGTGGCGGTGTGGTGGGTGCCCAGGAGGTGGTTAGTAGACCAGCACAGCCCCACCCCCATCACCAACCCTACGACACACACACACACACTTCCCTTCGCCATATGTGTGTGTGTGTGTGTGTCCTTGGTGTGTGTCCTTGGCGCAGTATCAGTCAATCCCACCAACTCCGCACTCCGCCCAACCTCATCTCACGCCCCTCCTCCCCCCACAGAACCGAAAGAAGCCCCATAATGCACTGGGGCCTG
Source organism: Albula goreensis (assembly GCA_022829145.1). Taxonomy (NCBI): domain Eukaryota; kingdom Metazoa; phylum Chordata; class Actinopteri; order Albuliformes; family Albulidae; genus Albula; species Albula goreensis. Next base: position 4,052,499 of record CM040741.1, on the reverse strand, counting down.
GAGTGCACCACCATTCAGTTCCACCTGTGCGCCGCTGACTGCGGGCGCTCCAGCGTTCACAGAAGAGTTTATTAACTGCTAGAGTCAATGGGAAAGCATGTTAGCGATTAATGCCAGTTCTCTGTGTCGTGTCAACCAGCTCATCACACTGATGTCACCTTTAAGTTGCTTTGTGTCCTCATATACATCACAAATACATAAATTACATGCAAATTATACCAGTAATCATACCAATCTACCATACCAGTCTCCTACCTCATCTAGTGGTAGAAAAATTTGTGCTGAGGAGTCTTGCGCCATTTATGTCCATTTACATACTCTGATTTCGGATACGTCATTTTCACTACCAACCAATCAGCACAACATGAAATTATTATAAGGCAGCTATGACATTCACCTCTTTAGGCCTTTCCTTAGTGTGCATGTAATAAGGGCCTGATAAATATGCTATTACAGCTTTGTAAAGCATTTATAACTGCGTTTGTTACAGCTTTGTGACGTAAGCTGCAGGGGCGGAATGCATTTGCTTATGCTTTATAAACGGGTATTTTTAGGTTGCCATGAAACTGCTGAGAGACTGGATTAGCTTTGCAGATGCTAAATATTGAGCGCACTTTTTCCCTTTATGAGAGAGGGGGAGTGGGAGAGAGAGAACGAGAGAGTTTCAATTAAAAAACTACTGTTTGAGATGAGATTAATGTGCTTGTGTCTGTAGGGGGTGGATTTTGGATCGTTGTTTATGTTGTATGTAACTTAATGCTGTAGTAATAATATTATCTTGTTGTTCCAATAAGGCATATATGTATGATAAATTTAGTTTGAGAGGCAGAGAGAGAGGAAGAGAGAGAGATGAAGACAGATGGAGAGAGAAACATGGATGAGAAGAAGGAGAAATGGAGAGGGAGAGAGAGATGGAGAGGGAGAGATGTAGAGGAGGGGGGAGAAACAGAGTGACAGAGAGCGAAAACTGAAGAGGCTGTCATTGTTTGAAAGCTGGAGGTTGGCCGTGTCCTCGACCTGTTTGCGGCGCTGGTGACTCAGGTCCGAGGCTGCGGGCTGTTAGCGTGTGCCGCTGAGGCGGGAACGCCGCCCATGCATGGAGTTGCCGCCATGTGCGGTTTGACTGTGGCGGAAATGTGGGAATGTTTTCTGGCAGTGGGGGGTTTGCCAAAGCGGCTTCCTGCTCCTTCAGAGTGCATTGGGGAAGGGGGGATTGGGGGGGGGTGTGGGGGAGTTCATTTTTAGAGACACAACAGAGATGCCACCCAAGACTGCTCTCTGAGGGTAATGAAAGTTAATTACCTGCAGCCACGCTGTCTCCATCCACACACCACACTCATCAACCAAGCCAATGCTCCTCGGAGCTATCCCATCATGCCATGCGGCTGTATTCCACCCCCACCTCGAGATATATGAGATATTGCATATCCTGTCAAGTACCTCTACACTGGCATAGATACACACGCACACACACACACACACACACACATACACATGTATGAACTTGCAAGCACACACATGCGCATACTCACACACACATATATATACACATATAAACTTGAAAAGACATATCACCCCACACTTATCCAAGTATTGACTCATTCATATGCACACACACACACACACCCTTTGCTGGAAAAGGCCCATGTGTAGCTTCAGATGCAGCCACAGAGAGCAGGTACTCTGAGGTTGTTCTGGGTCTCTCATCCTGCTTTGCCTCTTGTCGTATTGGACCCTATTCATGCAGCAACCGCAGCACATTCTTATCCCGCCCCCAAAGCCATCTCAGCGAATAACCTCAGCGGCCCGCCACGCTGTTTAATCAAGGAATCCCCAGCAAATCCACACAGCCAGATTACCACTGCTGATTACATCACATGTTTCAGATGACAACTGCGGGTACAGTGCTTACCAAAAAACACCCGGCTGCAAAAACCGCAGTGGGGACTAAAGTAACGGAGGCGAGAGTTTCTGCAGAATTGTGCTATGTGATCTAGTGGGGGGTGGGAGGGGGGGTGTCTCTTGTTCCCCATACTTTGGTTCCCCCACTCTCCTTCTTTTGTCAGAGCTAAAGCTCTTAGCCTGTTCGGTGGCTTAGCCCCTGCGGATGTTCATTGTTGTGGTTTTAGGTAAAAAAAAAAATAAATAAAAAGAAGTGTGAAATTATCCCGCTGTAATCTACCTCCAGCAGATGCCTCTCCATCCGGTCTGAGCCTCATTAGGCGTTCTCAGTTCCTCCTAACTCACCTCGTATGCGGCTTCTATCTTATCTGCTCTCCATCACCTAACTGTGGGGTAATTGGTCTGAGGGCTCGCTGTGGGGGGTCGGGGGGTTGCACCAGCTTCAGCATTAAGGATCATCCCTAACACCCCCCATCTCCTTTGGTCACTGCTTTGCATTACATTAGCATAAATCCGCCGTTAATTAGACGGCATAACGCAGGGTATTTTCCCCCTTTCCCTGAAACTGATTATTTGTGTATTTGATTATCTAATTTATTACTTAGTCGCCTGATCTCTGATCCACTAATCCTACATTTTAATGTAATTTTTAAATATTAGTATTGGGAAAATAGGAAAGAGGACACAGAGAGATAGAGAGTTGTATTTTCCCTTGGTTTACACTTTAACTTTGCAGTAAAAAATATTAAAACCCTTCATCTGTTATCATCTATTACCTGATAATAGCATAATCATTATATATTAAGATAATGAAAAAATGTAAATGTGTAAATGGAATGTAAACAAGAAACAAACAATATTGATAAAAACCATCAAAACGTCCTTCCAGAGCAGCCTTTATCTAACATTGACTTTAAAAAAAATTAAAAACAGTACAGAGGGACAGGGAGAGAGGGGGGGTACATAGTGGAATATGAAAGAAACACAGAGAGTACGGAAGAAGCAAAGAGTTAGGAGGACAGAGATGGAGGAGTTAGATGGACAGATCTGCACAGTGGGAGAAGAGAGTGATAGAGAGGGAGAGAAAGAAAGAGACAGTGGGAGGAGAGAGAGAAAGAGGAAGGGAACTTGGCAGTGGTAGGAGAGAGACAGAGAGAGAAAGGAGAGAGAAGGAGAGAGAGAGATAGTAAAAGTATAACTGTTACTGACATTAGTATCATTTTGTATTAGTTTTATGTTCTTCAAATGGTTTGTATGTATTGTTTGTGTGCTTTTGCAATATGTATGAGAACATGTGTCATGTCAGAAAAGCACATTGAATTGAAAGAGATCCATGCAGTTGAAGGAGAGGGAGAAAGATGGAGAGATCTTTGCAGTGGGATGAGAGAGAGAAAGAGAGAGAGATAGAGATCCTTGCAGTTGGAGGAGAAGTAGCACGAGGGACAGAGCAGAGAGCAGAGGCTGTGATCCAGTCTCTGCTGAATGGTAGCCGGCTCTAATCTTGTTACGCTGACACTGGTGATGATGGCTGCCTCCTTCTCTCCTGCGTGATTTCTTTTCTTTCCTCCAAATGATTATGGATCGTGTATCTTTTCTCGGGGGGGGGGGAGGGGGAGGTGCCCACCCCCTTTCCCCAGAGTCCCAGTCCTCACCACCCCAAACCCCACCCCCCTGCAATATTTGAAGCCGCAGCCACAAAATGAAATAAATTAGCCTTTTAGCTTGTCGCGAGTTTTATTTGGCTGTGATGCGACGGCACTGCTGAACTCAGATGCACACACGCTGGTTTCTGATAACTCTTAGGGTTGCTGTTAATGGCCGCCCTCCAGGAATCAAATGCCTGTTTTCCCCTTTCATTTGCATGTATCAGTGTGTACATTCCCTCTCTTACTTAATACTGACAGTCAGTCATTACCCAGTCAGTGGCCTTAATTGTCAGGCTCATAACTATGACATCGTAATGGTGAATGTCTCTTTGTGGATAATGCCATCCAATTCAGGGGACTCGTTGGGTCAAACAAGGGCATTACAGTGGCCTCAAAGTAGGGATGAATACTGCAACATCTGATTGGAAACCGTCTTCTGAAATCTGGATATAAGCAAAACATACATTTATCGTCAGGGGGAAGGATGAGTGTGGGAAGGATTATTATCTCAGCCAATCAGAATCCTCAGAAATATGAGGGCACCAATTGGATTGTAGAAAGCCTATTTTTTTTACATTAGTTTTCTGTATTAGACTTGGTGCACCTGGAATTGAGACTACCCAATTAAACAGCATTCTCAAGACACTAAACCCATTGTTGTGGGTAGTGGGGGGGGGGTTGGTGGATGGGGGGGGGGTGGGAAAGTGGGCAATTCTCAATTTTCAATTCCAGTTTAATTTCCGATCACTGTTCTGAATCAATTCCAATTCGCTTATTCACTTTTTGAAACAAAACGAAAAAAGATTGAAGTTGGCGTCGCCATATAGCAGTCGGAATTGGGTGTGGGGTTTTCGCTCAAAGGGAACTAGATAGAGCTGGAATTGGACACGATGGAGATGACTGTCAGTGGAGGAGCTCAAATGACCTTCACTGACCTCCAGCGCCTGTGTTCGTAGGGTACAGCTGTTTGTCGCAAACTAACCTAACTGGCTGTGAGTGGCGCTACACCTATATTAAACCATTTTCATAAGAAGGATGACGACTGTGATTGGGCAGATGTTGGCCTACATTGCATTGAGAGAGAATTCTTTGCAGTTCATCTAACATTATATTTCCGCATTTAACAGGCACTCTGATTCAATTATTTAACAGACACTCTTATCCAATTATTTGACACAATTACATAGTGCTAATGTATACGGGTGTTTTTTTTTTTACAGGTGGTTAAGTACCTTGCACAGTGGTGTATGTCAGTGCCCCACCTGGAAATCGAACCTGTAACCTCTAAGTTTAAAACCAATTCCATAATTTGTATAATACTCTGCCTCCCTTTGTGTAAAGAATCCAAAGGAGAGCAAATGAAGGAGCAATTTTAGAAAAGCACTTATGGAATATATTGGGAATTGATGAAGCTTTCAGCAATCATTCTGCAAAACTCAGTTGATTTTGTGTCTCCCGCTTCAGAGACAAATTCCAGCTCTACTTTCCCAGGTAGCCATTCCTTTTCAAATATTTAGTGTCTTTTTTACTTCAGGATTATGTATTATTAAACTGAGAATGTTTGTGCTTTGAAGTTGTAACAGTCTGATTGTTTTGAAGAGGATTTTTCAATAGCAGCAAGTATCTATAAACTCCATTAGCAATTTGCGGAACTACAGACAGACATATAAAAACAAATCACACAGTGGAGTTGATTTTTTTTTGTATTTTTCCCTTTCTCTGACCGAAATTGAACTGGTATTCTACCAGCCACACTGAGCAACTGTCTCTCAGGCCTGAGTGGATGAAGTCATACACATCCAGAACAGAGGTATGATTTCTTCTCCAGAGAAAGTTTTTAGCTCCATTTTTAGCCTTTAGGGCCTGAAAGGGTAAAGACTTTGCTGCAGAATTTGTTGCTGCAATAGCGGATATCTTGCAAACATGCACGTAAAGCTCTTATGTGTGGTTAACCAATGTTTAGCACCACAGGTGCCCCCCTCGCTAGAACCACATCGCTCGTTCAATAGCCATCGAACGGGTCAGACCTTGATATAGATTTTGGTGCTTGATTAGTTTACCTTATCTAGGTTAATCACATTGTATCACTGTATGACTTTGCAAATCCTTGAGAGTGAATGCTTGAGAGTGGGAGCTAAAAGGTTTGGACCCTTAAAAGCAGGTCTGGTGGTTTCTCCATCAGCATTGAATCCACTCTATTAGCGACCTTAGCTCAGCTAAGTGATAGCTTTGCGCAGTGCTGTCAAACTTTTAACCCGGCTACCCCATAGCATTGTGCAGCACTGCCCAACTCTTAGCTCGGCTCACCAATAGCATTGCACAGCGCTGCCCAACTCTTAGCTTGGCTAACCGATAGCATTTCACAGCATTGCCCAACTCTTAGCTCGGCTCACCAATAGCATTGCACAGCGCTGCCCAACTCTTAGCTTGGCTAACCGATAGCATTTCACAGCGTTGCCCAACTCTTAGCTCGGCTAATCGATAGCATTGCACAGCGCTGCCCAACTCTTTGCTCGGCTGACCGATAGCATTGCACAGCGCTGCCCAACTCTTAGCTCGGCTAACCGATAGCATTGCACAGCGCTGCCCAACTCTTAGCTCGGCTAACCGATAGCATTGCACAGCACTGCCCAACTCTTAGCTCGGCTCACCAATAGCATTGCACAGCGCTGCCCAACTCTTAGCTTGGCTAACCATAGCATTTCACAGCACTGCCCAACTCTTAGCTCGGCTAACCGATAGCATTGCACAGCGCTGCCCAACTCTTAGCTCAGCTAACCGATAGCATTGCACAGCACTGCCCAACTCTTAGCTCGCTAAAAACTCTCGTCCCGGACCACACCGCACTCTGACAAAGACAGGCCTCGTCCCACGCAGCGGCCAGCTACACACTCCGTGCTGGGAACAGTCTTAAACGGCCGTGTCTATGTGATGGATAAAGGGAAATAGCCCTGGAGCCGAACTGACAGCTCCTCCATCTCGCCGAAGAACCACGATTAAAAATAGAGGAGGTGATCAGGCGGCAAGAGACACCGAAGCGTTTATGTGTTTATTTCTCTCCCTTTTTTTGGACATACAAAGCAGTGTCCTTTTGTTTTTTTTATGTTTTTGGAGTGAAGACGTTGGTAAATGCATGTGAGACGTTACAAACGTCAGGGCTACAGAGCTCTCCTGCCCAGTGATGGACACTCCCTCTCCCTCTGTCGGAGCCTCTGCGGGCTCCTGTCTTCCTTCAACGTTTTATTTTTAAATTCTTTTTGTTTGTTTGCTGCCACATCGTTTCCTACTTTCATCCAATATTTATCGGCTGTCTTTATGTCTTTGACATACTTTTTTCCCTTTATCTTCATCTCTTTTTTCACCTACTTCACTACAGCTTTGTAGAGGTGAAGGAGGACCGTCTGCAGGGAATGATGGGACGCGGTTTTGTCTTTGTTGTGGGGATTTTCCCTGCTGAAATGAGAGTGACCTGGAAAAAAATGAGACATTAAAGTACAATACATGTATCTGAGCTCTCCTTCTCTCTGGCACAGATGTACAAAAGGGTTTTTTAAAAACTATAATATGTCTTTCTATCTACAGCACTCCAACCTGAGTGTGTAATAGCGTAAGAGGATATGAACAAAACATGCAAAATGTTGTTTTGTGTGTATTAAACATCCGAAAATGTGCCTCAGAATTCCCGTTTATGTCATTTTCAGCATTTTGACAGGTGAGGCATTAAATACTGGATTAATGGAGATCATAACCAAATGAGACGTGATGGGATTTATCAAAACATGACATATCAGAACACTACCTGAGGTATTATTTCGTGTCTTGTTTAATTTTGTACCTGGATCTCTTGTTTGAAATGTCTGAAGACTTAATTATATCAACATATTGGATTAGCTATGCAGTTCCTGACTGAATTAACAAGACAGACAAGTGCCAGAAGAGAGTTTGTCTGTAACCACGGTTATTGTTTTATAATGGCTTTATTAGTTATTGCTGAATTTAGTGAGTTTGGATTTATGCATTGTTCAATTTGGCACCTGCATCTATGGAAGTCCACTTTACTAGATTTATATTATAACATACAGTGTATATTCTCTCTCACAAGAATAGAGATATATTTCTTTATCCAACATCAGGTAACTGCTAAACCAGTTAAAGTGGTTGGTTTTATTTTAGTAATGGTTATTAAATAAAGTTGGTTTCGTTGAGTTTAGCTGAGTTCAGCCATTTCCTCTGAGTCTTCCTGCAAGCTTGAGGTTGAATTCCCTTTCAATTCAGTCAATCTAAGAAATGAACTGAATTTCAATTCAATGACTGAAAAATGGCCATATTGTTCTTGTATTTTTAAGGTAATTTCATTTGAGTTAATTTATGGGAATTGATAGATTTTAAATTGAGCTGGAATTTTGCAGCAGCTCTGGAGGTACAGAAACTGACGATACATTCACTATAAATGTTCATACTTTGTGTTCCTCGGAAGGAGATGCAAAATACCCAGGATCCGCACAGCTTTTCAATGTTGCTCATTGAAAAGACTACCATGCTAACTGTGTATAATCCACAGTATTACAATGGTTCAGAGCCAACCCTATTGGCTGTTGGTATTGGAAAATGATATTTAAAGTGTAAGCTTGTGGCTGCTTTTGTTTGCATAAATGCAATTAACAGATACTACGCTTGAATTCCCAAAGAATTAACAAGAGCTTTTCAGGAGACAAGCAGTAATTTATGGCTTTTAATGACTGTTCTTATATGTACTCAGGGATAAATGTTTTATTTTGTGTTTCTGTCAGTGTTGCTCGTCCATATTTCACTTTTTCTTTCTGTACATTTCCTTTTCTCCTGGGTTATGTGTAGTTCTGTATGCATTTGTTTTTTATCACTGTGGGATTGCCTTGCTATTTTCTTTTGTGTGTGCACGTATGTGTGTGTGAGTGTGATTGTGTTTGTCTGTGTATATGTGTCTGTATGTATGTGTGTGTAAGGGAGTGCATGTTTGTGTGTGCATGTTCGTGTATGTGTGTGTGTGTGCATGTGTGTGTTTGTGCTTGTGTGTGCATGTTCGTGGGTGTGTGCAAGTGTGAGTGTACGTGTGTGTTTGTGCTTGTGTGTGCATGTTTGTAGGTGGGCGCATGTGTGTGTGTGTGCATGTTTGTAGGTGTGTGCATGTATGTGTGTGTGTGCATGTTTGTGTGTGTGTGTGTGTGTGCATGTTTGTGTGTGTGTGTGTGTGCATGTTTGTAGGTGTGCGCATGTGTGCGCGCGCACGTGTCTGTGTGTGCATGTTCGTAGGTGTGCGCGTGTGTGCGCGCGCGTGTGTGTATGTGTGCATGTTTGTGTGTGTGTGTGTGTGCATGTTTGTAGGTGTGTGTGTGTGTGCATGTTCGTGCATATGTCTGTCATGCAGTAGCTGCTCAGAGGGACCCGTCGCCTGTCACCCCTGCGCCACCGTTACTCTTCTAAATCAGCTCCACACACCTGCGCCTCGCGACTCCACGCTCAGATTTACAGTGTCCGCAAACGAGTAACTCTGAACGAGGGAGAGAGAGAGGCAAAGAGAGAGGGAGAGAGGGACAGGGTCGAATATGCCAACCTGGCATTTCCACCGAACGTATTGACTGGATGGTTTTTTCTCTTTTCTTTTCCTGCTCTTTTTTTCCGAGCTTTATGAAGTGGACGGTGAAGTTATGGGCGAACTGTGGGACCTAAACCTCTGAAACGCTGAGATAAAAAAGGCCTTTAACTCACTGACCGCAGTGCTCTTTTTACTTAGACTGTCAAAGTTACCTTCAGTAGGTAGGATTGTTCTTCTGTAGCCGCATGTGCCGGTTAATGAAACTGCAGACAGATAAAACTCCTGCGCTGGTCCTGCACCATGCCAATTTGCATAAGAGTAAAACTGCTTGGAAAAAAAAAAACTATTTAAGTTATCACATTCATTCTTGAACTCTAAAAATTGTGTTTCGGATATATGTTTTTTTTGGGATTATACAAGTTGCTTCACAGAGCTTTTCAAAACAGACTGAATGACTAGTGGCTTGCCAGTTTTGTGTATGTGTGTGTGTGTGTGTGTGAGGAGCGAGAGAGAGACAGAGAGAGAGAGAGAGAGACTGCAATGGCATGTTTTTGATATGGTAATCACATTAAATGCCATATGAGGTGCAATGCTAAAGTTTGTTGCCCTGTCTTTGTGCAAACTGGCTCGATTTGGACACTGGAACTTGACTTGTGTACTTGGTAAAAGCTCTTACCGAATGGAGCAGCTGCACTCGGGGATTGCCGTGCCATTACATCGAGTTGTCCGCAGCGCACGATGATATGGGCCATTGAAGCGCGTGGTGCATGAACAAATAAACTCTTTGTTTCCACAGACTCTGCAGCAGCAGTGCCTGAATGCAGTCCTCGAGGGCTGCAGTGCCTGCTTAGACTTTGGTTTCTCTCAGCACTTAAGTGGTTGAAACAAGTCGCTGATTGACTATGAAGTCCACACATCCTTTTGCAAAGGCTTCAATTAGCTGGTTTTTGGAAGGAAACCACAAAACCCTGCAGCCATTTTGGCCTCTCAACAACTGGTATTTGACGCCCCTTTTCTGTAGACTCTGCAGTCACTTTTCCATAATTTCTCTCTACTATTTAAGGCGGAAGACTTTGGTTTGTTGATGAATCCTTTGGAAAGCCATCACACGGCGTGAGCATGGAAGCGCAGTTCCAGTGGATGTTCCGCACTGTGACACAGCAACTCTTTTGACCAACCAGAACCTTGAGTAGCGGAGAGGGGCGGAGAGAGGTGTTATGTAGCAAGTGTTTAAAAATCTGTGGAGGTATGGGGCGGGGCTTGCTCACGCTTGACACGTGGCCTGTTTGAGTGTCTTGTGCGTTGTGTTGGCTCCGTGTGAGAGCTGTCCTCCCTCACTGTTGATCAGGATGCTGGTGAGAATCTCCGCTTTGATGAGCCCTAACACTTCAGATGGCCGGTGACATACTGCACATGAGCCTAAGGCCTGGGGCCTTGTTCCCCTGTGAAATGTCACGGCATCTGAATGGAACAGCCCCCACCCAACCCACCATCGCGCTAGTTCGGCTGCAGTCATGCACACATGGTCAGGCCTCTGACACCTCTGTCAGCGCAGAGGGTGGGGGGAGGTGATGTGTTTGCATGTGTCTGTTAATCCAAATGAATCCAGACGCGCACTTGGATGTAGCATAACATGTATGATGTAAAAACTGGCACATCGGTGACATTTCAGCATTTCGGTGAAGCGTTTTTTTTTTGCTGCCCCGACCTCTTTATGTCACATTAACAGCTTGTTCTAATGCACTGTTAAACACTCTGCAGGCTTGGGGGAGACTGGGGGTGTTCGTGTTTGTTCGTTGGGGTCACCGACCTTGCCTGGTGTTTGGATATGTGCGTCAATGTGCGAGGAAGTGTGACAGCCTGTGTTGCCCTATGTGTATGTTGAGACATGCATCACATCCTGTTGCTGGCAGTCTACTGGTTGTATTTTTGCTCATATCCTACTCATGACCTTGTTTTGTGGAGAAACATGTCCTTGCCCGCTGTTTGGTTCACAAACCTTATCTCATATCTCAGGCCAGAGTGGGGTCCGGTAGACCACACCTGGACACACCAGGTAGGCTAACGGGCTAAGGAGGAAGCTGACGTTTCCATGTTGTGCCTTGTTCTCGGCCACCCTCCATGACAACAGGCTAAGGCTGTGTACTGATGGAAAAACGGTCTGTCCACACGTGTCGTATCATCTGCAAGACATGGCAGCTTGAGCACCTGGGGCCAGACAGAGCCCAAGACAGGGATAAAATTGATGTTTAATACAGCATATAAGCATTTATAGATGAAATGCGAACGTTTATCATGCCATCAAGCCATACTACACCACAGGACCATCGATCCCTGAATTCTTAGCCAGTGGTTATATTGACTGCTTCATGTGAAATCTGGAATTTCTCCAGCATTTGAGGTTGGTTGACTTCAGCAGCTCATACGGCATACGTGACGTTATTTCAGCTCAGCCGCGGCTAACTCAGACCTCTTTCATGAAACTTTGCATTACTGTCAGATCTCTCCACCAGCTTTCTGTTTGTTGTGGGAAAACTTGTAACAAACGATTCTCCCAGCCTACGTATTGCTTGCGTCCGGGTTTGGCATGCTGGAGCGACGCTGATGCAAAAGCATTCAAACGCTCCGGCGTCTGCCAACATAGGGGAAAGAAGAAGAAGAAGAAGAAGCGGAGCGCGCTGCCACGGCAACAGGTCGCCCGCTTGATTTGGAGGCAGAGGCCGCAGGTAATTACCCTCAACTGTACCCAGTGCGCATCAGAGTGTCAACCGAGTACCTTTTGTTTGGTTTTTTTTTGATGATGTGCGCCACGCAAATCAATACGGATCATTTAAAACAACAATTGATTCCCCATTAAAGAGCGAAAGGGATGAGCAGTGCATGACACAGGTCAGCTCACCTGCACATCGCTGAGGCGGGAGGCTAAAACACCTGCAATGCGTCTTTACTTTAATTTTTTCTTTTTCTTTTTGCATGCGGTAACTGCACCGCCGTTCCTCCCCCTCCTCGCTCCGTATGAGCTGGATCTGTTGATTCTGTTGCTAACGCCTTGTTGCTGCTATCGATTTACCGTGCTGTCTGACTCAGTGGCTCAGCCACCGGATTTGCCGGTTGGCAGGCAGAGGAATCGCTGAAGAGGGAAGTGAACCAAACACACGAACTCTCGACTGCGTGACCGACCGAGTTAATTAGCACCTAGATGAGGGCGGCAGTTTTGAGTGTGTGTGTGTGTGTGTGTGTGAGTGCATCTGTGTCTGGGAGTTCATTCTGTTCCTTCGCGAGGCCTCACAGCAATGCCATTTCCCATAGACGGAGACACACACGAGAACCTTCCTCTGTCCAGACAGAACGACTCATGGTGATGTCGAGGTGCGGAACTTATAACCACCTCAACAAAGCATTCCCTGTTCGGTGACTCAAAATTCTCAAACTGGAGACACATACCAAACTTAGTATTGATAAGAGCAAACAAAAAACTCTTGATATGATGAAAAATAATATCAATAATAGGCAATTCTTCCGAAAAAAACTCTTCCCTTTTTAGATGTGTGATAAATATATAAAGTGCACATGGTGCAAAATGTGTGGTGTGTTTCTACGTTTGAGGCGAATGATGTGGCGTCACAACAGCACCTGGCCTTCTGCAGGTCTTGCACATTATGTATCAGCACACGGAAACAAAAGACCGTTTCAGGGAAAAAAACGAGACGGTGTTTGCAGTATTTCAGCACTTCTTTTGAAGTTTTTCTCACCCAAAACCAGAGCGTGAGTCTTCTCTCATAATGAGAATCGTCTCTGAGTCTCAGGCTGCACACACCTATTACTTTAATTGATTAAACTTTTCATTAAAAAGATATTGTTTGCAGAGTCGCCAGCAGCAGTGAACCAGATATGTGACGGGACAAAGCAAAAGAAGTCCCGCAATGACTCATGAATTTTATCGCTTTTATCAAAGACAAGAATATGGAGGGATGGCTGATTCTGAGGGAAATTAAAACTTGGCAGCAGTTGTTGATAATTAAAAGGCGATAAAACTAACAAACCGTCCCAATCCCGAGCGCACACATTAACAGGATAAACAATGGCCAATCAGATCACACATTTATTTACGTCAATTGCATCATCCGTGAATTTCAGGCGCGGAGAGTTTCTAATGCAGATAGAAAAGTCGACCGTGATTAAATTAGTTTAAGAGATGCAATAGAACAGGAAGTCAAACTGCTAATTCATTTTTTTTTTAAATGTCTAGAATGGGTGACCCAGCCATCTCACAAAAAAAGATTTTCACTTTAAACTAACCTACAGTTATCCCATCAAGATAAAGCCAAGGATCCCCCAAAAACTAAAAGTCAGCGCTCTGCTTCTGCATAGATGACAACACGTACTGAAGTGAGCGGTCACACCCTAACTGTCATCCCTGATCTCTGCTACACATACGTACAGTTCTGTTCCTGATTCCCCTTGAGAAGCCTCAAAACTCATTAAATGGAGTGCCATCTGTCCGTGTCATGTCGGCGTATTGATTAGAACAAAAGGACAACTGGCTTGACGCTTGTAAAACCTGGAACAGTTTTGCGTTAGGAGTTGTACTGTACTCAGGTCCCTGTGGTATTTAAAGTTTTGGTCGATTTTTATGGGGCTTCTTCTTTGACCTCTATAGCCTGGTCTGATTGACCTCCAGTTACGCAAAGACAGAACACCCTAATCCGTCTATTGTTTTTGCTACAGCATTGTTTTTGAGAGCTAGGTCCCATAGTTCTGCTCAAAGAGTCTGTATATTGTACATTACAGTTATTTAACTGACACTTTTGTCAAGAGTGACTTACAGTTGATTAAACTAACCAGGGCCACATTGTGGCTCAACTGGGGCTTCAACCACCAGCATTGCAGATCCCAGTTGAGCACTATTGTATAGGGTACCTCGATTCTTTTAATTCCCCGTGTCTCTATGTAGATATTGTAGTCGTCCTACACTTGGGATTTCTGTGGTCTGTAGTCCAGTGGCTAAGGTGCATGACTGGGACCCTTGGGGTTGGTGGTTCAAGCTCCAGTTCAGCAACAGCTTGGTCACCCTTGCTGTTGGGCACTTGAGCATGGCTCCAAACTTCACACTGGCCCCTGGTTAGTCTGATCTACTGTTAGTATCTTTGGATAAAAGCATCGCCTAAATGACAGTATTATAATTTCAAAGCCAGTTTTCGATTTGCAGCAGTAACACTAGAGTTTATATGTAAGGTCCAGATTAAGGTGAGTTAATAATGTACCTAACTGCTTTAAACACATGTCCTATGGCTCTGCAGGACCAGGACTGAGAGACTGCTGAGTTATTGTGTGTCTGGCCCGCACACCTACGCTCCAAGGTCCCGTCACCCTTGGACGGCGGGAGCCCGGGTTCTTCATCTCGGATTTATGAAGTCTCAAATGATCGTTCCCAGTCAGGCCCTCCATGGCATCGCTGCGCTGACACGTCGAGATAAAGCCGTTCACCTCCCGGCGACCTACGCCTTGACAAATCATTTTACCTTGAAGAGTCGTAGCAGAGTTGGAGGAAGACACGCCAGCCCGTCTTTTTATTGGGTCCTTGGAATGACTTCTGACCCCACCCCACCCCTCCCCCCTCCCCAACACCTACTCCTCCCCCCTCCCATCCCCTCCCATCCCCTGCTTCCTCAGTCGTTAGACTTAATTAGAGACAAAGGTCAGCCAGGAACACCTCCATTTCTGCAGATTTATATTGTCACTCGCCGCCCGTCGGTGGCCTAAGTGACAGCGAGATTGATTTGCGAGCTCCTCGTTTCACTATGACTCAAAGGGGCGGGTGGGGTGCAGAGGGGAAGGCCTGTTCTACAGATAGGAGGTTTTCTGGGCAGGGCCGGCTCACGTCCTTGGCAATGGGGAACCCTGCGAGAAGTGATTGGAAATGATGGGTGAGGCTTTGGGCCGAGCTGACTGGGGGCGGGAGGCTGGCTCATTGCGCCCCTCCCCACACTCCCTCCCCCAAGGCACACTGAGCTGTGTTGTTGTGAGAGGAACGAGGCGATTGAAGCTGCTCCGCGATCGAACGACACGGTGGAGAGGGATCGATTAGCTCCCCTCCTGCATAGGATTTAGCGCCTTCTCTGTGTGAATGAGTGATGCTGCGATTACCAGTGAAGCACCTCGACACCTCACGCTCGTGTGTGTGTGTGTGTATGTGTGAGTGTGCATGTGTGTGTACATGTGTGTGTATGTATGTTAGTGTGTGGGCAAGATTTCTTCATGTATGCACACGTGTTGGTGTATATATGTGGGTGTGTATTTTATTTAGCACTTTCTCACATTAACATGCATGATATGGTGAAATGCAGGTGATCTGTATTGCTTTTTACATCAGTTCTTCTGTGATTTTGTTTCCACCAAAATTCGTTGCTTAGTCCCTGAATGACATGACAGAATTGAGTTTCAGCAGAAAAGTGAAATGTGGCAAAATGTCTGGACAAATCAGATGGACAATCAGTATTTCTCAGCAAATTATGTTTGATTAAGAGCTCATTTAACAAAAGACATGAAGCATATTCTTTCTGGTGCGTGTGATTAGAATATAGCCTGTCCTCGACGCCCACAAATCTATCTAAAATGACACAAGCTGCATTAATCGTAGCTCAGCTGCTGGGGTGCTGGGTATTGTTCACTGTTCCTCACAGTTCATTTAGCCTCACCCAAAAAAATCGGATACCGGTTTGCAAGACGTCCATCTCATTTCTGCTCAGTGGAAGGTCAAAGGTCAGATATCAAAGGTCAAAGGTCTAGAGCATCACCTCCATCGCTGTAGCGCCTATACAAAATTCCTGTCGGGTTGTCATTGTACAACTGCTGTTCCACCAATGTGAATTTTTTCCTGCATAAATGGCGGTAATCCTTTGCCTCAGGCTTGTCTGAGCCAATTTCCAAACCAATTTTGTCTCTCTTGCCTGAGATGTGCAAACTCGCTAATCACGTGCCTCCCCCGACAGAAAACCCCCTACCTCCTACCCCCACCACCCCACCCAATGTTTTTTTTCCTCATGAAATCTAAATCTTCCAGCGATGCCATGATAAACACTTAACCTTTGGGACACCGAGGATGATTTAGGTTTAAACCCGACCAGCCCCCCCACTTCACTCTTCTAATCTCCCCTCCCTGTCCTGTTACAGGTGGCATTCCCCCCTCCTGTCTGCAGTCTTCGAATTGGAAGTGGGCGGAATGTAAAAGGGTTATGTGTCGCTAATGGCGGTGATGCTCAAATAACCTCAGTCCGCCTTCATGGGGTAACTGCTAACCGCTAGCGGCTAACCAAACACGGTTTTGTTTGCAGAGGATTTATGGGGATGGTGAGGGTGGGGGTGTGGGGCGGGGGGGCTGTTATCTCACAGGGACAGATGTCTGGCGCTGGGAGTGATGGGATTGGCCACTATGTGTGTGCCGCACCTCACAACCTTTACCAATCCTGTGATACAACCAAACCAGCCCGGTCCCTCCCCCCGTCACCGTGGCGATCCTCTGAATTCCTCTCAGATCTTCTCATCTTTAGGGGCTTCCCTCTCTCGGACTCTTCAACAGGCACTGGGGGGGGGGGCGTTTGGGGTATACCACAGAGAGGGGAGGATGGGTCAGTCCACCGTGGGGGAGGACTGCTGAGTCCGTCTCAGGATTCCGTGCCAACCGCTGCTCTTAATTAGATAATTGCTAAATTATTTCATTAGCCCCAATTTATTTACGTGATCAGACAGCTTAGCCAGATTCCTTGAAAAGCTCTAGAGTAATGGCTGAATCGAAGACTTTTCCCATGTCCACTTTGCGGAGCTTAACCGTGGTCCGATCTATGAGCAACTTGGCATCGGTGTACATGGCCGATCAGCTAATTAAGCCAGGGTAACTGGCATCAGCACGGTTTATATTTGAAAAAATATTCATATTTCTAAATAAATATATATTTTTCAGGTCTCCCAAAGGCAAAGGTTGGGCTGTTGTGGCAAGCCATCCTTGTCTTTTGTGATGACCTGCGTTATCAGACCCTGAGATTCTGCTAGCGCATAAAACTCTGCCTGCGATAGAGGAACAATCTCAGCACACTTTCCTGCTTAATATACACTCATTAAACACCTTGGGATACATGTGTTCCTGATTAATGTTTTCCCTGTATCTGATTGGCTGGTTTTCCTCCAGCCAGCATCAACCCAACTTAGATTTACAGATGGACAGGTCTGCTCCAAACCTGCGAAAATTATTTTAAGGAAAACGGTCAGGATTTGGTCACCTCTGAGGTATAAAATAAGAAAAAACTCGACAGAAGTCTTGACGTCTGGAGGGAGAGACGTGCCTTCCGTTTGGGCTGGGCACGGCGTGGAACCGCGTTAGTGCTCCACAGTCAATAGTTTTAGTTACTTCCTCTGCCGTGCGCAGTCAATAGTTTTCGATTCCCCGAGAAATAAAGATTAAACGCTTGTGGAGTCGTGTTCTCGGAGGTGTTGGGCAGGAATGACCTTGACAGGCGGAAGTTTTGTTGCTTAAACAGGTCCTCCTGTCGCAGCCAGTGGGACGTGAAAGGTGGTGAGGGTTGATAATGTGATTAAAAGTGTGGAACAGAGCAAATCTGGCCTTCCTGCTAATGCTACCCCCTCCCAAATACAGAGAGATGTGACAGGCCTTACAAGAGATATGTGCTGTCATTGTAAGGCTAAAGAAATGTGTGTGTGTGTGTGTGTGTGTGTGTGTGTGTGTGTGTGTGTGTGTGTGTGTGTGTGTGTGTGTGTGTGTGTGTGTTTGCCGCCTGTGTGTATGTGTGTGTTTGCTGCCTGCATGTGTATGTGTGTGTGTGTTTACTACCTGCATGTGCATGTGTGTGTTTCTGTGTGTGGGTGTGTGTATGTGTGTATATGTTTGTGTGAGAGTGTGTGGTGCATGTATACATATATGTTTGTATTTGTGCTGTGTGTGTGTATGCGCCACAGTTCTAGAGACTCAAAATGAGAGGAAGAGCAATGAGAGAAATTCATAATAAAGTGTGTGTGTGTGGTGTGTGTGTGTGTGTGTGTGTGTATGGGTGCATGTACGTTGAAATGCGTGTGTGATAGTGTTTGAACATGTATATTAGAAAGAGCGAGAGAGACAGAGAGGAAAAAGAGGATATACAGAGAGACTGAAACACAGGGAGGGGACAGGCAGATGTCTGGTCTTGTCCATGTGCCAGCGAAGGCCCAGGGTGTCCCCGCTCATACGTGACCCATGTCACACCCCCGGTCCCCGCCTCCCCAGCTTCCCCCACGCATGCGGAGCCAGTCGGCGTTGTTCGGGCCGCATCTCTCCACTCCCGGGTGGCGGTACGGAGGTTGTGCTCCGCTCGTGTCGTGTTAATTAGCTACAGAAGCTCCCGCGGGCCCCAGGAGCCGGGCTGCTGCTGGCACAGGCTCTTCCTTTATTAAAAGCCAGGATCGCAGCGACCCGTCGCCCTGCCGCCTCACCGCCATTCCGCCCCGCTGGGTCTGTTTGCGCCGCAGCCACTGTGTTTTTGGGCTGATCCGAGGCATGGGGTGCTCTCCTGTGTTTGATCCAAATCACGGCACCAGGGACCAACCCGTGGGGGGGTGGGGGTGGCTGCAGAATGAGCCAGGGAGGGAGGGAGAGGGTGGAAGAGAGGAGAAATAGAGGAGTGTGAGTGAGAGAGAGGAAAGAAGGAGAAAGGGAACAGAAGAGAGGACAGAGGGAAAGGGGGGTAGCGGCAATGACGGCAGGTGAGAATCTTGTCACATGACCTGACTCACGGGTCTGTCTCAGCGCCAAGATGTAACATATGCCCCAGGGCATTGTGGGATAGCACACGGATGAAACCTCGGGCCCTGGCATGCCCAGAGACTCATGGGAGTTACACGGACTCATAGCGCCCCAGAACACACATATACACACACACACACACACACACACAGACATCTCTTTCTGTAACAGGCAAATCCCCCCCCCCCACCAAAAAAGCACTGCATTTGTGTAAGATGTGCTGGTCATCTTGTGGTTCATCTGAGAATCACATCAAGCTCACGCAAACCGGGGGTCTTTGGGTGAAGGCGAGTTTGTCACTGCTAACCCTGTCACAGGGTCGGGATCCTTCAATCCAGGTTTTTCATGCAGCGTCATTAAAATGTACAAAAAAAAAATTCCACCCCCCACCACCCCCAATATCCCCTTCAGCCTTGTAGGGCCATTCAGGAACAGCTGTGGTGACTGTAGGCTGACACGCTTAATTTATCTGGAGGGATTTCTGTGACCACCAACCCCCCATACACACGCCACATGTGGTGTTTTATTAGCTTATATTAACATACCATCTGGGTCCTCAAATCACACAATAATTGAGCGTAATAAATTGCATTAAATCCATTTCCAGCGACAACAACAACAAAAAAAAAAAAAAGGAAAGAAGACAACGATGAAGAGGAAGAAGCGGGGCTGCGGGGAGGTGGGGGAGGAGGGGGAAATGTGTTTACTTTTGACGTGTGTTTAATTACACGCCATCGCTTCCTGTGACGGACCCGGTCAAGCAGCGGAGGTTCCTTTGCACGCACGCCGTCGCTACAAATACAGCGGGAAACGTCCTCTGCCTGATGTGAATTCCAGGTGCGCAGCACGCCGACCGTGTTCGAAATTGCACATCTGCAAACGAAAGGCAGTCATTTGGCATGTCATATATCGAGCGGACAGACCCCTTTCTGAGTTTTGATCATGGAAATTTCTGTAATAATAACCAAGGTAATCTAGACAAATTATCTTTCCATCAAACAACCAATTTGGATTAACGTCAGTCTGGCGCAGCCGACCGACCTTGAGTTTTTTTTTTCCATTCAACGATCCAAGAGGGACTTCTCTGGAAGGTTATTTCTTGTCCCTCGGGGGAAATGAGGTACGTTTTCACTTTCATTAGAGGGAAATACTCCTCTATATTAATGGTAATTATCAGACATGGAAACTCTGTGACCCTGAATGCCGAAGAAAAAAAAGAAAACATGAGTGCAATGGGGCAAGACTGTCGTTTCCCTCGGTAACGGTGACAGTGTTCCGCTGATTGTCATTGGCTCTCGCCTGTGAGTGAGACTGAACTTCGACTGGATGGGAATCTCAGGCCCCTCTGCTCCTACCATGAAAGAGAAGAATCTCCCCGGCGTGTCATGGTAAACCCCGCTAATTAAGCTTTACGGGGAGGATGGCCATCACAGACACGGCCATGTCTGAGTTAATTAATGGGAGGCCGTACACAAGAACAGAGAAGAGCTAGCTCACTGACATCTGAGGAAGTGGGTCAGAGAACACAGGAGATGGTGTGTGTGTGTGTGTGTGTGTGTGTGTAAGAAAGAGGAGGAGAGAGGGACAGAGAAAGTGATAGGGAGAGAGGGAGTGGGAGGGAGGGAGCGATATGTAGAGCTAGAGGAGAGGGAGATAAGGAGGGAGAGAGAGGAGAGATAGCGTGAGAGCGATATGTAGAGATAGAAGAGAAGGAGACAGGGAGAGAGGGAGTGATATGTAGAGATAGAGGAGAGGAAGAGAGAGACAGAGAGGGAGTGAAATGTAGAGATAGAAGAGAAGGAGAGAGAGGAGGGGGAGTGATATGTAAAGATAGAAGAGATGGAGAGGGAGGGAGTGATATGTAGAACAGAGGAGAGGGAGAGAGAGGTGGCAGAATAGGCCTGCAGGACAGGAAGTGTGTGAGATTCAGCTCTCTGCTGGTAGCAGCCGTCACACTGAGAGGTTAGCCATGTTATCACCAGCCTGATCGCTGACCTGCCCATGTGACTCAGACGGGAATAACAGTATCACATGCTACCTGATCCGCCGCTGGCACCAGCCCCGTCCTGACAGATGGATCATGGGATATTTTACATGTGTGCGGAGCGCGCTCAGTAGGGCGGCGTAATGGCAAACGCAGGAAGTCTGTAGGTGGCCCCTGATAAAGTGGCGTATGCCTGCATAAGCGACAAGCCCTCCGCTGGTCTGGCCAGTGTCCGGAACGTTTCCGTTTGAAGAGACGCACGGCAGTGACACGAGCTCTCAACTCCTGGAGTAGCCGCCCTTTGTGGCTCACAGCGGAGCGTGACCGTGTTTGTAGCGCAGGAGGCGGGCGTGTAGAATCACCGCTCCGTGATTGGTCGCATTATGCCCCCGTCGCCGCTCTGTGATTGGTTGGATTTTGGAGGGTGGAGGGGGAAGGGGGGGTGAGGAGGGGAGATTAAATGGAAATATGTTCTTTTGAACTGAGATGGAAGCTACTCTACTCCAAGAAATTCCAGGGACTGCTTTACTGAGATTCCAGGGCGGGGGGTTCGGGTGGGGGGGGGGTGGGTATATATTGGGGGTAGCGGGTGCTGGGTGTGAAAGTTGGCACGGGGTTATCAGGCTGTAAGCAGAAAGTGCCAGAAAGAGAGAGGGAGAGAGAGAGAGAGAGAGGGAGGGTAGAGAAATGGCCAGAAGCTGGCTGGCTTCCTCTCGCACTTCCCGCATTAGCAGTCCCGTCATAAACAGATAAACTATTAAAGCCACGCAGAGCTGGACATTTGTGCCAGCTTCCAGAAGAAGGGGGGCTTTTCTTTTCCATTTCGAGTCCAGCAGGAGCCTAGAGTGCCTCTGAGGAAAGGGGGGCCAAAAGGGGGGTTAAAAATTGCTGTGACTGAAGGCTCGAACAGGCCACAACCGGGGCGAAGATTAAAGGGAAATTTTTCATTATTTATTTAGCTGTTGGTTTTTTTTCCCTCTCCCCCTCCCCTTCCCCCTCCTCCAATGACTGAGGTCTGGGTGACAGAACTTTGAAGATTTGGAGCTTTGATGCTAATAACGTTACATATTTTTTTGCCTGTTTTTGCCTCTCTTTCGTTTTGCCTCTTTTCCGTTTTGCCTCTCTTTCTCACCATTTTCCGACGGGCTGAGGGTGGAGAATGCGGGCAGCGGCATGGTGTTGGTGATATCGCTCTCTCTCAGCCTCTTTTTCGCTCTCTATCTTTCTTCCTCTCCCTCTCCCTCTCTCTCTCTCTCTCACCCGTATCCGCGCACGATAAACTCCGCGCTCATCAGGCAGACGCTCCGCGCCTCTTGGCCAACCTCTGATCCGTATCGTGCAAAGCAAAGACACCGCCATTAATCCAGCCGTGCGTGGATTAACGCGGGGAATCGGCGTGACGGGGCACACCCGCTGGACGCACGTCTCGATGCCTCTGCAGTCTAAACTGCCTTATACTGAATTTATGCATCCCCAGCGCCGTCCTACCTTTCATTTCAGAATGCAACCCACTTACATTTTTGTGGTACCACTTTAATTCTCTTCAGCTAACATAATGCTACTGAGGTAAATGCCCATAAAATGGAAGAAGTGACTTAGGAATTCATGAATTCATTTGTTCAGTGACTTCACAAACAGGACAGCTATGATGCTCTATTCCTTAAATACCGTATCAGGTTTCGTACTTGGATCACTGTGCGTCATCATTATGGGACAACTGTGTGCTAAATCGTTGAAATAAAGTGTAACTTTAAGATTTTAACTTATTGGGCCTGCTTACAAAAGCATTTAGTAGGTGTGAAACTGTTCTGCTGGTACAAAAACACTAGCATGTGATGGGTTGAAGAAGTATGTTGGCTCCAATCACAAAGCATGTCACTGAAATAGCATGGGTAAAACTTTTAACGTGTGCTAAAGACTTTGGTAAATCCGGCCTGTTGTGTGTCGTGTCACTTCACTGGGATTAGAGACAACTGAGCAATCATAAACAATGATAATTGCTCTTGTTGAGGAGTAGTTATCAAGAGCTATGTGTTTTTTTTTTTTTTTGTTATTTTTTTTTTTTTAAATTCGGCGAAGCGTAGCGCCGTTTCGGCGTGCGCACACATACTTTACCCACAGGTGATAATGAGCTAGGTGTCCTCTCATCTCTGCTCTCATTAGAACAGGATTAACCTTATGAGCCCGACCCATAATTCCCTGTGAAATGACTTCCTTCCAGGCGAACGCCTGATCTCTCACACTCTCAGCCGGAGGGAAAAAAGAGCAGGGGGCTCCGTCTCTTGGCCGCTTCGTCAAAGTAAAGGGCTCACCTCTCCTTTTGGAGAACAGGGCAGTCTTCAACACCACCACCTTTAGAAACTGTTCAGTTTTGGACTTTGATTATTATTAACTTCAGTGAAACTTTGGCTAAAGTTCTGCCTCTTTCCATACATACCATAGTGTGTTTTGGGCCCATTTTAATGACCCCTATAGCCCATTCATATGGAAATGCCACCATATTTGAGGTTGGTCTGGACCTAATTTTTCATAAATAGTTGAGGAGCTGGGGGGTTGGTTAGGCACTTCACTAACCCCTTCAGTCAATCTTGCAGGCTTCAAGAAAAGTGTTAGTCCAGAAAGGTTCTGACAAGCACAATCGACTGAGCACTGGTGATGAAAACATGGCCTCTCGGCGGCTGCTCCTGTGACTCTGAGCATGAGTGTTTTGAGTGTCTTGGGTCTGGTTTTTGTAACCCCCGTAGCTGCTAATTGCTCCGTTCTTAGTGGCCCTTGACTCCATGCTTCATGCTGAGTGTCACTCCCCATTGATTTGAGGGGAACGGAGAAGCTTCTAGAGCCCAGAATCGGAATTCAGTCGTGAGACTGAGAGGCGCGTAGGCATCGGAGCGGTTAAGACTAAATGTCCTCGCTTCCTCTCTCTTTTGATTCTCGGCTGCCTCTGAAGTCATGTGTTTATTGGAGGGACACTAATGGAATGTGACAGCAAAAGTTTCATTAAGGATCAGGAAGGCTGTGTGCAATCTATCTATCTATCTATCTATCTATCTGTCTGTCTGTCTGTCTGTCTGTCTGTCTGTCCATTCATTTGTGATGCATGTATGTTTAATGTATTTGTGTATGGGGTTCAGTTTGTTATGTAAGTTATGTCTATTTTCTTGTTTGTTCTTTCGTTTCTAAGTGAGGGACAGAGAGAAAGAGAAAACTGTGAAGGATTGAGAGAGAGGGAAGGAGGGAGAGATGGGGTGGGACAGGGTGCCTGGGACAGTAAGAGAGAGAGAGAGTGATGGATGAAGAAAGAGGGAAAGAGAGAATGAGGGATGGAGAGAGTGATACGGAGAGAGAGTGAACCCCTCCCCCCCATCTCAAGGCCTCCCGTTACGTTGGTCTCAGGCAGCCCCCCACAACCCCCATCCCTGATCCCGCTGCTCTGCCATGTTTCACTGAATAAAACAAATAGGCAGCCATCGTCACTGGTGTTTTCAATATTTCCCCCATCTGTGTTAATTGTGCTGCGGAGCAGGAACTGCAGAGTGGTAATGGAGTGTGTGTGTGTGTGTGTGTGTGCGCGCAGTGCGCGTGATTAATTCATCTAATTACACTGCCGCTGAAATGCACCCCGCACCCCATCGCATGGGATGGGGGAAGGGGGGGGGGTGAACGTGTGGCACGGTTGCCCCGGAGATTCCCACTCCACCTCAGACTGTCACAGATGTGTGTGAAACATGTTCGCACAATGCATCGAAAATGTTTACAATGTCTTACTTGTGTGTATGCATATGTACGTATGTAGGTGTGTGTGTGTGTCTGTGTGTTCCTGAAAGAACATAGCACACTGTGTTAACACATCCTAACCCACATCCTGAGGCCTTTGTGTCACAGGTGAGGAATTTCAGGTGTTTGGACTCCGACTACTAAAGGTGACCCTTCTGAAAGATATACGTGCCAAGAAACTAATCTTGAGTGACATTTTCTAACCCCTTTATGTCTCTCTCTCTCTTTCTCTCTCTCTTGCAGGTGGAGCGGGAGATAGCCATTCTGAAGCTGATAGAGCACCCTCACGTTTTAAAGTTGCACGACGTCTATGAAAATAAGAAATATTTGTGAGTATCATATTTTACATGCCCTCCCCTCCCCCACCTTCCCCCCTCGACAATTCCCCTTACAGGCAAAGTTGCTTCTATGTGGCTTTGGACGAATTAAAATCAGACACGGGATCTTAAAGCATCAGAGCAGTGGAGCTACACGGTACCGCTCTACGCACTCGCCTTTTGTCCCTGTCCTGGTATGCGGCTCAGTTAAAAATAGTATGGCTCTCCAGCCATTAGAATCAAGAGCACGCCAGCCTACAAGCCCAACGACTTCCGCAGTCGTTAAAAGTGTTGAAAATGGCCGATCTTGAGTTGGTCGCGTTGTGTCACAATGCTCCCGGAAAGAAAGATGCTAACGCAGAAGGAACTCAAACGCAGTATTAATGATTTTACAAAGCCCTCATCTTGGTCACGCTTAATTGAAAAGCTGTTAATGGTGAAGGGGTGGTTTGGGGGGGCCGATAGCTGTAGTGTAAACATGACAGTAATGTGCTTAGCATCAGTCAAACCCTCCCGCTGTTAGCTTCCGCTAATATTTGCGATCTCAGAAATTATATCTACATTACATTAATCTGTTTTATTTATTATGTGTTTTTTTTTCTGTCGGATTATAAAAAGGGGTTTGCTTATTTTTCCCATGTTCCCATCTCGCCAGAGGATTAGTTACTTCCCAGAAGGCCGCTGTGTTGTTTCCCCAAATCGGCAAATATTAACATTCATATTTAATCACCTGTAACCAATGATCTCTCGCATCTGATCGAAGATGCTTTTTAAACTGGTATTCTCAAAACCGCATAGCAAGAAGCAGTATGTTTGGGTTATGTATACATCCATAAATATGCATGTATGGATGTATTCATGCACAGACGGTGGAATGTATCATACCTCGAGTCTCCTCTATGGCCTGCAGGTCCGCTTGAGCAGTCTTTAATAATTGATAAAGGTGTCAGCGCTGGAGTCCCCCCCCAGTAATTTTTTACAGTTTTTGTTAATATAATTTTTTTTAATAATCTAACGACACAGACGGATCGCCCCTCTGGCTGCAAAAGTGTTTGGCTGTGAAAACGTTACGCTCACAAATCATGTTTGACTCCCTCCTCTCCTAATTTGAATAGCGTTGATGGGTAATCGCTTGAGCAAATCCCTTAATCTGCAAATGAATCAAAAGGCTCTTGGGGGAGGCGGGGGTGGGGGTTGGGGGAAACATTGACGTGGAGAAGGCGGGGTCCCCAAGCAGAGCGTCAGTGGGCACCCCTTCTGCGCCATCAATCCCGTCTCCCAGCTCCGCCTCCTCCGCGCACGGCTAAAACAATGAGGACAAAGGAGAGCCCAAACTCGCCATCCCACCAAACGTAACAAACACAGGATCTAATACTGCTCATAATGATAATACAAGCTGATTATCCCTTATCCAAAACGCCTGAGACCAGAAGTGGATTTTTCGGACCAAGAATGAGCTGTCATTCATCGATTCGTTTCACTCATGAAAACACCAGTGATTTTGGGTCACAAACTCTCCTCTTGCACCCCGATAGTCCAGGTCTGTTGCAGTGCTGAATAATGTCTACGCTACACTGCTCAGATCCAGGTCTGCAGGTATTTGCTTCAATCATTCACCACTCCACCTGATTTCGCCTATCAGCTCCCTTCCCAAATTAAGGCAGAAACTCCAAGGCCCAGGAAGTGAGACAATTATTCAAATCACATAGCATAGAATGTGGACGCAACTCATACCTGCAGACGCTACGGCTCTCAGGACCTGGAGTTGGGCATCACTGTAAGTGAATGATGGACCTAGACAGGCTGTCATTGTTGCATATTCTTACATTCTCTTTATGTTCTAGCAGTGCTGTCAGAGTGGGACTTCTTCTGCCAGTGCAGTTTGTACGTTCACTGAATTCCTATGATAAACCACAATAAACTTGTAACCTGCTGCTATCAGAGCAAAACAAAAATAACATCACAGGAAGTTCAGCACTTTAAATTCTGACCAGAACTCTGCAGTGAGTCCAGGGAAGGGCCATGGAGTGAAAATGCTCCCTTGTGGCTTTCGTTTTCTGACTCTCTGAAGACCCAGTTATGGATTTTGAAAGGAAAATATATATATATATAAAAAAAAGTTGCAGGGCGTTCTGGAGCGAGCGATAACATTCTGCACGGCGGTGCCTCGATTCTCCTCCCGCTTCCTGCCTTTTCAGTCTT
The DNA here is from genome assembly GCA_022829145.1 of Albula goreensis. Classification (NCBI taxonomy): domain Eukaryota; kingdom Metazoa; phylum Chordata; class Actinopteri; order Albuliformes; family Albulidae; genus Albula; species Albula goreensis. The sequence goes on along the minus strand of CM040741.1, from coordinate 4,025,312 downwards.
TTTTTTCCCAATGTCTGTATCTCCTGCACGGATCCCTCGGGGTTTTCCAGGGAGAAACGTCAGCTAGCAATCCCTTTTGCCAATGAAAAACTGCTGTGCCAGTGTTGGAAGATATCACTAGAGCAGTTCTATCAGTGTCAACACTGGAGTGCGGTCTGAATGAGGGAGAACCGCTCAGCATCGTGGGACTGCGGGGAATAACGGGTCCTCGGGTTTCTGCTGCTTCACTTCTGTTTGCCTCAGTCAATATTTGAAGAGTTAGAAGCCAAACGTCTCTTCTCTTGGTGGTCTGAATCAGGTTTCCTTAAAAGACACCCTTGAGGGTAACATGAATCCTTTGAACATGGTTTCGTACCGTTTGTTCATTTGTTTATGGGTATGTATATGTGTATATATGTGTGTGGGTGTGTGAGAGAGAGCGCATGTGAGATACTGTGTGCATGTGTGAGTGTTTATTTGAGGAAGCGCAGTTACGTTTATCCATAATGAACAAATGAACTGTCTGCCATCATGTTGTCTTTAAAATATGCGTGTTTTAAATCCTATAATTTTCTGTTTCTTTCCGCAGGTATTTGGTTCTAGAACATGTGTCCGGGGGAGAACTCTTTGACTACCTCGTAAAAAAGGGGCGCTTAACACCGAAGGAAGCTCGAAAGTTCTTTCGACAGATAATCTCTGCGCTGGACTTCTGCCACAGCCACTCAATATGGTAGGATGAGTTTCATACCCCCTCATGCCCCATACCTTTTAAAATAAATGTATATTTTTTATTATAATACTTTTATACTAAAACACTGAAACTACCATAAATAAAGAATAGACTGTCCAGGGCAGAGTTGCATAGTTTATTTTTATACAGCATCTGTGTAGGCAGTAAGATGTTTATAGATATGTTTCAGATTGGCTGCCTTGCTTCAGCGGGTGAGACTGCTGTGTCCCAAACCTAGGAATGAAACCTGCAACCTCCCAGCTATGAGACAAATTCCACAATTTTTACAACACATCGCTGATCCACAATGCTTGTGTCAAGCCTCGATTTCCACCTGGAGCAGAATTAGTTCTGTTTCTCTCTGGCGCTGGCTGTGAAAGTTGTCTGGTATCGGAGAGCCTACCCCTCGGCCCTGAGCATTCTGTCCGCGTAACGGCGAGGGGGAACTTGATGGAAAACCGAACGTAAACATTTCCCATCTGCTGTCTCTGCTAAAATATTCACACCCCAGGGCTTTCAATTACCACCGTATCAAAAAAAAATCAGGATGAAGTTTCTCTAAAGAGGAAGCGTCTCTCTTCCCCTCTCTCCCAAATTTCTGTTCGCTCTAAACTCAGTCAGTGCTATCCTCTCCCTCCCCCGTAGCTCAGACCTCTCTTTGTAGAGAGAGTTATTATTTTAGAATTCTTCTTCAAAGCAATCTGGTGTATATTTTAATTTGCAGCAGTGCCCACAAACCTTCAGTTCTAAGTACCCCATTTCTGATGTTCTGGATATTTTTTCGGGTCGGTATAGTGGTAAGGAAAACACATTTACATCCTGAAGTGTTCTGGCTCAAAGCTCAGGTTGATGTTCTTTTTTGTCTAATTGTAAGGTGCCCAAATTGAATTTCCTTACTCTGGGTGGTTGTTGAGTTGAATCCCATGCCAGTTCTGCCGTTTTGACCTGTAATAATGTGCCTCGGCTGAAACTCTTCATCACAGAACATTGTTGGTTCAAATCCCAAACCAGCACTACCATTTTAACTTGTGGAGTGGTGCTTGTTACATTACTCATGTTTTTCAACAGCATATCTCATAGTTGGAAAATGTGAAGATACATGTTAGTGAAAGGAAGAGCATTTTGGCGGTAAAATTCCCCCTACAATGATCTTCCACGTGCTGTGTCAGACGATCTTGCATGTACCCCTTTAAATGTGACGTAGCTATTCTGTTTTTAAAGTTGCTAAGCAAATTAGGGGGCTTTACTTTTCCAAATTGTTTCATGAACTCCTACATCACCACTCACATTTCTGATTAAAATCGGGACGTATGTTCGGCGGGATTTGGGCCCTTGAGAAGAATCTCTTCATTACAGAGCACAGCTGGTGTGAATCCCAGGCAGGTCTGCTCAACTTGGATTAACTCAGTGTGGAACTTTGCTGGTTCACATCTCAAGTTACCTCTGTGGTTTTGAACCTTTTTTTGAAGGAGCTCAACCTGAAACTCTTTAGAAGATGTGCAGCCACTGAAGTAAACATGATAGGAAAATCAAAACAAGAAACAATGTAACTTTGGGCAGAAAGGAGACGCCATGCTTGTTTTTTCAATTTTTTTTTTGGTTTCTGAGTGCACCTTTGGCTACCATCAGCTTTGCAGAAGATTGCAAAATCAATGAATGTTCACCCCTCGCAATTCAAAGGTCGCTACTTGGTGTACTTAGATCTGGAACACCTGCCATTGCTTTTCCCCACTACTGCTCATGGATTAGATGTGGGAATTATTTTTCTGCAATTTATAATCTGTATATACTGCAGTTTTAATGGATTACATTAAAGGTGGTCTGTGAATCACTTTTTGCTCTGTGATGCAATAAAAAATTGGATAGAACCATGAGCAGCAACAGACAAAAATGTGTGTTAACACTTTATCTGCCAGAGAGTTCCAGAACATTGACCTACACAGTGCCAAGACAATATGGCCGCCAACATTCCAAATGTTCAGAATAGTCCCATATAGCGATTGTCTGTTTGGCAGAAAATGGCAGTACAGTAGAACCAGGGGTGGGGTGGAAACTAGGGAGCATCCCCTTCCATTCTGGTGTGTCTTTTGGGGGAGGGGTGAGCATGGATGCTGGGAAATTCGGAAATCCTGTTTTAACAAGCCTGCTTCACCGAAACATGAATGAGCTGTGGACTGCAGGTGGCCGTTTAAACAACTCACTGAGCAAATCCCTTGGAGACAATCTTGGCTGCTCAGGCACGATTTAGCACGTTAGCACGTTAGATTGTCGGATCTTCACCATTCCCCACTTTTTCCTGTCATCTACCAGGAAGTACCACCATTATCTATTTCTTTGACAGTTGAAGCTTTATCGGCGATGCCATTTCAATGAAAGATTCTCTTAAACACAATATGCACTTCCCTAAAAAAAATGGACTTGGCTAATGTGCCATTGCACGGCACATATGCCTCACTGAAAGATGCGATGCAGCAAGACGTGATCTGCTGCCTGTTACGGTCTGTATCTCCTTAAAAACTAAATTCAGCCAACGCACTGTCACTCACAACATGCTCCTCCCCTTCAAAAGAATGCGATTCAGTCAACACCCCACAGGTTTATCAGTCTTAGGGGGATACCAGTATTGTTCTCTGTATCTGGTGCAGAGTATTTGTTATTTGCTGGTGGATGTGATGTGTGGGTGTTTGTAGCAGGTGGAGTCAGTCGCTGAGGAATGATCTTCAGTTTGCTTAAACAGGCCCAGCCTTATCCTCCACGCTGTTGAGAACAGGGTCTCTGTTGGCAGGTTGGTTGGGAGGGGTAACCACCCCTCTAGCCGCCCCCCACCCCCCACGCCTTGCACCCCCTGCATGGCAGGTTGTTAGGGGTAACTCTGTGCTGGACCCCAGGGGAAATCTGAGAGTCCCCTCAGGCCAGATTCAGGGTGGGTGGCAGACATTTCGGCTCAGAGTGCTGCAGGCTCAGTTGCGGGCCCCCCACTGCTCTGCTCATAATGCCACGGAAACAACACATTTATGACTACTCGGTGCTGGATTTGTTTTCATTCCTGTCAAGTTTCTGTGTGTGCGTGTCTATGTGTGTGTGAGTGTTTGTGTGTGTGTGAGTCAATGTATGTTCTTATTTGTTTTCTGTATTTGTGTGTGTGTCTGTGTGTGTGTGTGTGAATGTGTGTGTGTGTATCAGTCTCCCAAGTCATCCCTGACAAATGAAAGAGACCTGCCCACCTGAAGGCGGAATGTTATTAGACTCTGTGGATAACAGATAATGCCAATTAAGAGACATCGGCTGTGCTGACACTGTGTGCCCCCCCTTCCCACCCCCACCCTCCATGCACACACACACACACACACACACACACACGTGCACATATACAGAAATAGCAGACAGATCCAATTTGAATATTGATGGTGGGGGGAGCCGAGGGCCGCTAATGTCAATGCATGACTGCACCCACTTGTCCAGCAATCAGACACAGAGACACAGACACCAGCTTGCCTCTGAGTAACTAATGAGAACAATACATTTCCCATTTCCCCCGGTCCCAATAATCCATTATGGGCCGGTCTCCATGGCGATACGCGGCTCTCCGTTCCTTTTCCTCCGTTACGTGCATCTTGTCTGGAGCGTGTCTGTGCTTCAGAGACCCTCTCTGACTCTGGAAGTTCTCCTGGCCAGCAGGTCTTTCCTCCCAGGCCAATCACAAATGACAAGAGGAGACAGCAGAGCCGTAATGGCGGCTCAGTGCTGGAGCCGGAATGGAGCTTTTCCCGCTCACTGTTTGCTTTGTTTTGCCTGTCTCTTTTTGGGGTTCGGGGATGGACAGAGAAAAAGGAAAGGTATTTGTTTTAAAATTGGGACTGCTCCCCCCTTTCTCCCCTAAAAATCCCCCCCACCAAAAATACAGTTACGTTGGACTTTACTGGCCCCTGTAAACCTTACACACAAGCTACACACAAAGTGTCCTCCACTGACTCAGTATCTGCGTGAGATCAGCGGTTGCAGAACAGGGTGAGAAGGAGCAGGAGCATGAGGCCACGTGTCTCAGAGGGAATGTCCTCTTATTTACACTCTCCTTAATTCACGGAGGAAGTTGCAGCGCTGAGCAACAGAGCACACGAAACGGGCACTCCAATCTGGGAGAAAATTAGGGGTGAAATTTTTTGCAAAAAAAAATAAAAAAAGAGAAAAAAAAATGTTAGTAGTTGTTGTTATGTAGAGTTATTCTGCGTTAAATTGACTGACAGGGTGACAGACAGGTAGACAGACAGGTGGATGCACTGGCATGTAAATGGGGAAAATGAGCAGTCAAATTAACCAACACCTCCCCCCCGCAAAGTGCACACACCCCACCTCCCACTACGCACTGTGTGTGCTACACACTTCTACAGAATACCCAGCTGATGCTAATATCCCATGCTAATTCACAGCCTGTGGCTAGTCTTTAGCATTCGGTTTACAGCCCTAAACCCTTTCCTTTTCAGTCCCTGTTTGTGTGTGTGTGTGTGTGTGTGTGTGTGTGGGTGGGGACAGAAATGGCGAAGAAGGAAAAGAAGGATGATAAAAATATATATGAAGGATTTCCGTACAATAGTGGTGTGCTCAATAAAAGGAGGTGTTGGCCACCAAGGTTTCATTGACTGGTTTATGTTTTGAAAACGATAAATGCAGATATGTGTCATACAATCTAATGTGGAATGGGGTCCAAATCGGTGGCATTAATTTTATATAGTAAACAACATGTGACACGCAAGTGTTAGTCATATGGTGTTTTGAATAAACTTTGTCACAGATTTGTCACAGAGCGTAAAGATGTTGACATCACACAACCGATGCTGCAAAGTTTTCTATTCATGTATCAAACTGAAAAATGAAAAAGATATGATATATGCGTGCGCGCTTGGCCACCGGAACGAAAATCATGTTTTGAGCGCGCTCATCTATCCTGGGTCCCAGAAAGGGCCCCGATTGACACAGGGGATTTTATGAGACATGAAGGCTGTCAGTGAAACGAGCTCCGAGTTTCTGAGTAACCTCTCCTGACGGGACCGCAGGAAAACTTGAGCGTTTGAGATGCCGGCGCTGGACTGTCTTCGCTTCTCTTTGTTTGTCGCGTTTGTGTGGAGCTAACTTTACCTCCCTGACTGTCCTCTCTCATCCTGCCATCTCTCTCTCTCTATCTCTCTCTCTCTCACTTGCTCCTTGTTTCTCTGTCTCCCTCTCCTTCGAGACTCCAGAGCTGGACTTTTATTTTTTATTTTTACAGAGGATTTTATTTTATTTTTACCCCTATTCTCCCCCTCTCCCCCTCCAGACCTGCTTTAGAAAGTCTTTTGAAATACTTTAACCCTTTCACCACTGGTAAAATTCCTGCTTGTTACAGACAGTTTTTAAATAAACATTAATTGTCCCCAATATTCATAGCAAAGGTCGTTTGAAAACAGGAACAGCATTTTAAAACCCATGTCTGTCCCCTTCCTTTCATTATGTAAAATAAAATTAAATAGTTAAAAATTGCTAAATAGTATTGTAGGACATTAAGTATTATGTGGTATTCGGCATGTTAACTGATTTGAAATGAATCCTTTATTTGTTAGATTGAGTTCTTTAAACATCTAGTTCATTTGCTTCTCACCATACCCTCCCCACACACAAGTACAAACAAACCAGAAAAAAAGAATAAACACAAATAAACAGAGGCTGAAAGATTTTTTTTTTTTATTCAGTGTGCATAATTGTGGAACTCCAGATGGACTGAGGGTTCAGATTCTGAATCTGTTTTTGCTTTATTTATTTATTTTTTTAAACTTTGCTTAAGCCGGGTGTTCCAACTGAGAGCTCAGCTAGCATTTGCATTTGCATTTGCAGTAACAATCAAGGGAATCATACATTTGCTAAGCACTAACTGATGAGTCCTTTTTTTGCCGTTCTCTCTTTTCTCCTCCCTTCTTGTTTTTTTGTTTTTCTTTCTTCCTCCCTCTCTCTCTCCTTTTCTCTCTCCCTCTCTCTATTTCTGTCTCTCTATCTATCTGTCTCTCTCTCTCTCTCGCTCTCTCTCTCCACCCCCTGCACTCCCGCACAAAGGCCATGTTTACATGCGATCATCATTTTAGCCGGATGAAAGTGGCTGAAAATTACGGCTCATTTTGTTTTCTCTGCTTTTTCTCCAAAGTGCTTGTTAAAGGGTTTTTTTTTCCTGGGGGGGGTTGGTTGGGTGGGAAGGGGGGGGTGAGTGAGTGCCAAGGGTGGGAAGGGGGAGTCAGGGAAAAGCGTAGGCAGGAACAGTGTATTGGTGGGGGAGACTGGTGACTGAACTCTAGGGTGGCGTTCTCCAGTCCCATTCCTACAGCTTCTCACAGCACAAACACGCAAACACATCCACCCTTAATTTTGACACCCAATTAAACTCCAACATTAGGGTTTTTTTCTCTTCAGAAGAACAACTCAGCCATCAGTGAAATCTAAAAAAAAAAAAAAAAAACAACAAAGTTAACAAAATGCCAAGCTTTGTTTGGTAATAACAATAATAAAAAAAGATTTAAACACTTTTGCATTTATTTGAATGTCACCATTATGGATAGTTGTTATGTGATCCCTGGTTGTCACTGTATTTCTGTTTTTCCTCTGTCTCTCTTACACAGTGAAACTTGGGTGCGACCCTCTCAGGGGCAATGCTTTGGCCAGTTTTGAGGCACCCCAGCCTCCCCATCCTGGGGTCCCTAGTCATGATCAGCGCTGACCGATCTAAGGTTTACTGTGGAACCATACCCTTCTCACACACAAATACAAATCAGACAAGAAGAATAAGGTTACACAATAAACAAATGCTGCAAGATTTGCAGTTTGCATTTGCAGTAATGACCACGTGAATCATACGTTTGACCTGCTGTTGCATCAAGCAGCGTGCAGTAGCTGGAGTTGTTGTCCAGAAGTGCGGCACTGTTTGTTCTGTATCATAACTGCTGCGCAAGCGGAAAAACCGAACCGTCTGATGGCTGCGGTGCGATGGGACTGTGTGCCCATCGTGCCAAATATTCCCAGGGAATTAAAAAAAATATGACAGAAAGCGAACAATATATATATCTAGTGAAGGCAACTGCTTATCATTCTCAGAGCAAGAATTGCATAAGAGTGCTAAAGAGCTGCATTAAAAATTGAAATAGTTGAGCTAAAAACATTTTCCGATCATGTTAATGGAACGTCCATCAAGCAATCAACCCCACCGGCTAATGAATGTTAGCTAGCGTGATTGTACCAACCCGCAATTAGCTTTGTGGATTGACCACTGAAGGAGGGATAATGGATCGTTTTTTGGGTGCTTGTTCTGGGACTCAGTTGGGTCGAGGGGATGCTAAAGGTTCGAGAGGAAAAAGCCAACGAGGGATGAAGAGCAGTAAGGAAACGCATCACGGTATTTAACAGGCTGTGTGCAGTGCTATACCATCCCATCTGATGTTGAAGTTGAGCCCACTCCAGCTAACCGAACGGCCGGCCATTTTAACTCCCATGGGGAGAGTGGTGATGACTGCATCTCTGAAGAGGAGTGAGTGCCAGTTGCATGGGCAAAATGACACTTCATGCTCACTGATGGATGTTAAGAGCTTTCCGAGTCCATTGTACTTTAATTAACTGGAACAGGAAGTAAGAGAAATCTTCAGTTCACGTTGTGGACGTTGCACGTGGTCTGCTATCAAACAGGCAAGAGGGAGTCAGCCCTGAGAAGGAGTGAAGTCTTTGACATCAGAATGAGTGCCGCCGGTGTCACGCGAAGCATGCGAAGCACATGAAGCACACAAAGCGTAGGGAGATCACATTGCAGCCCAGACCACATGTATTTATTCATTTTTCTCCGTGTTTTGATATCCAGGCCTTGGGAAAAGAAAAAAATCATCATTCCTCACATGGATGTAAAAAGAAAAAAATGACCTCAATTCAGGCATAACTCACATTTTTTTTTTAGATGAATAATGTTTCTTAACAATTTCGATATAAACTCACAGCCTCAAATCGTGAGGAAAATGCAAAGCAGGATGGGTAAAGATTCAGTAATAAGTCTGAATGCTGTCCCATGGTGAATTATGTAAAGACGGAGGGCATCGGTGAACGTTTATTTCTGTTAATATATGGCCATGGCATGAGAGTAGTCCTACCTCCTCAATCTGCTTGCCAAGATTCAGCGAAGGGACAGGCTCCATCTGGACACCATCTCTCAGCCTCTGCAAGAGCACCTGGGTAACCTGTGTGAGGCTGTCTATGACCTGATTGGTGGTGGTGGATATCTGACGGTGGATCTGATTGGTGGATGATTTCTGATGGTGGATCTGATTGGTGGATGATTTCTGATGGTGGATCTGATTGGTGGATGATTTCTGACAGTGGATCTGGATTGGCTCAGGAAGTTTACCACCCCTCTGTCATGAGGCTATGGGCTGTCAGTTTATTGGCTAAGTGGATCCTCCAGACACTGGAATCAGAGAGGCTTATGGGAATGAATCTGACGAGTGACACAGGGATGACGTGACTGTTCTAAGGCGCTGGAGCGCCCGCTCGGCCCCATGGTCCATTGAGCAGCAGCCGGAGTAGACGCGACATGGGGAGAACGAGATCCTAACAGACAGGGAATCCTGTTTAAGCGAGATTAAAGCGCCAGGACAATTCCGATGTGTCACCAGGGCTGTTAATGACCTATAATTGATGCTTCAGTCCTGACAGCTAATAAACCCGCCTGTCTGTAATTTGTCCCCGTCATGATGTTAAGGAACCGGCCTCTCGGGGCTTTCCTTATTGCGGTTTCCTCAGGTCAGCCATCAGATGTTTTTGTGTGATGATTGATCCACCAACCGGCCGACCTTGCCCCCTGCTGGGTTTGTGAATTGTTATTCACAAGAGAAATGTGGGTGATTCTTACCCAGCATGCACTTCTGGAATATTCCATATAGCTGTGAAATAACATGATGACATTAGGAACAGTCCAAGGCTGTTCCTTTGATGATCCTTATGACATTCAATGGACATCCCATGCAAATTTGTGTGGGTGGGAATGTTTTCCATCACCTTCCAGGAATGGTCTTTGAAGTCAACATTTTTTTGCTGTCAATCACAGGATCTGTGTTGATAAATGGTGTGTCCAATAAAGCAAAACAAATTTCACCTGCCTAAAATGCGTACCCTTACTTTCTAAGAGGGTTCTGAAAAATCTGCCAGCTGGCTACACCATCCCTGTGGCTTACCTGTCCTCAGGTGCTGTTTCTCACCTCCTGGTCAACCACGTCCGCCGTAGTTCAGAAAAACACATTTTTTTTTTTTGCTTGTCAAGCAGTGGGCTGGCTGGGATCAAAGGAAAGTGAAGTTCCCCGTGACACTCGCTCCTCCGCAAGGTGAAAGTGCTACGCCGCAGATCAGAGGAAATGACACGCGCGCGAGGCGCCCAGACTTCCTGCGAGGCCCCTGCTTGAGCCAGACGAGGCAGACAGAGACGGATTTTATCCTGCGTTCCATCGTCTCCGCGGTAGCGCAGTTTGACTCCATAAAAGGCTAATTTATAATCCGCAGGTGACTGAGGTATAAATATTACGAAAACAAGTCGACTCACCCGGGCCTCCCGAGATCAAACGTTGGGGGAAGGGGGGATGTGGGCTGTCACAGCAGGAGGGCGTGTCTGACTTTCATTGCAGGGTGTGTGTACTGGGGTTGTGGGGGGGTAAAGGGGGGGCGCTTCATTTTTCGGGGACCCCCCGGGATGCCCGTATCAAAGGGAGAGGGAGTAAGAAGGAGTAAATGAGCCCACAGTGCTGATGTAGGTGTCGCATTAATAACGCATGCGTTTCGATCGCGTACGTGATGTCTGGTGCGCGGCGGGGCTGGGGCCTACCTGCAGGTAACGTGCCTGTCTGCGTGAATGGGAGGCGGCGGCGGCGCGTGGGGGGGGGGGTTTGATGGGGAGGCAGAACAGCGGGGTGTACCCCCAGAAAAAAAAAAAAAAAAACAGCCATTATGCAGGTTGGAAGAGAGAAAAGGTGAAGGGGCGTGCGGGAGGAATCGTTATCATGTTGTAATGATTTTCCGTTCGCGCAAACCACTTTGCCCGTGACAATGCAGCCGGCCCCACTATTGACTCAGAGGCCCCGATAGTGCATGTGCAAGGTGACATTTTTTAATATATTGAATTGCAGATCTGACATTTATTCACAATTGCCTTTTATTTAACCCCTCTGTCTTGCTCTGTCACACCCAAACTCTTTTCTTGTCTCTCTCTTTCTCTCTCGCATACACACGACCTCTCACTCTCAATTTATTTTGCACTCCCCCTTTCTCTGTTTCTCTCTCTCTCTCTTTCTCACACATGTATATACACACTCATTATCTCTCACTCTTGCTTTTTCTCTCAGACTCTGTCTCTCTCCCCTCACATTTTCTCTGTCTCTACCCTCGATCTGAATCTGTTATCTACATCCATTTTTTTCTCTATTTATTTGTCACTCTCCCTTTCATTTCCCATGTTTCCATGTGTCTTTCAAATTCAGATCCAATGTAAGTTATTGGCATGCTAAGAGAATCTTGCGTCGCTAATGCAGTGAGGAACCAAGAATGAAGGCAATTCATATGAACAACGTTATTGTAGGCTGCTTGGTACAGTCACGGCTTGCTGATCCAGCTTATTACATGCACCTTTGTAAGTTGCTCTGGGTAAGAGCATTTGCTAAATGCCTAAATGTAATGTAAATGTAAGCTCTCTCCACCCCCGTCCCACACACACACACACACTCTTTGACTCTATGTTTGACTCACCGCCTCTTTGTTTCCACAGCCACAGAGACCTGAAGCCAGAGAACCTGTTGTTAGACGAGAAGAACAACATCAGGATAGCAGATTTTGGCATGGCGTCACTGCAAGTGGGGGACAGTCTCCTGGAGACGAGCTGCGGGTGAGTTTGTCGGGTCCACCGCACCGACCGTTCGCCTGGGACGAGTACCTCTCCAAACTCTGTGTAGTGGCTAAAATGTTCCTTCCTATTTTCCTATGTTCCTTAGCCACTGTTGAAGCAACTGGTTGATTACACCAGTTCAGTCGCGTGTGTCGAAATGAACTTTCCTAAATATTTATGACGGGGAGAAGATGATTTATTGGAAAATGTAAAAATAATGAAAAATGAAATGCTTAACTGAAAATGCTAACAAATTCGAGATGATTAAATTCTAAATTTACAGGGTTTTCCTGCAATCTCAATAAGCACATATGTTCACATACATTCCCACGGTTCACAGTCAAACCAGCAGTCATCTGAGGTCTGGGCAGCTCACACCTTTATACCTGCTTTTAATTAACAGTACAAAATAATCTAACATAAACGTAACCATATTTACACTATAAAGTAAATAGAAATAAAATAATAAATAATAGCTACCTGGGAAATAAAGTTTAACCATTCATCATCTGCAAATATTTCCAGTCAAAAGCTTCATGTTAGGGAGTATCAGGTAAAATACAAACATGTATAAATGGAACCCTGGGAAAATGACAAACAAAAACTGAACCAAACTAACCATAGCAACCGTAGCAAGATGACGAGGATATTGCCCTGTCTACAGAGCATGCAGAGTGTTTGTCCGTACGCAGTCAGCTGACTCACCGTGCTGTGTGACGCCTATGTGTCATAGCACATTAGGTCAAAGGTCAGCGAGGCCACGCAAAGCCAAGGACAGTACAAAAACCTTGTTTTAACTGAATACAAATGATTTCCAATCATTTTCAAGCAGAAAAAATCAACAATTACTTTCTTTTAAAAATCAGCAGCAGTCTGAAGGATTTTTTTTACAGGTGTCTAAATGGTTAAAGCGCTTAAAATGATTATTTGCCCCAAGCGTGCCAAACCGCGGACCAGAGGAAGGTCATTGGGCGACGCTGCTGTCATGTCAGCTGGTGTGTATTTGCGCAAGAGCACTTGGACTACATCGCGCTTCGATCCCGGCGATTTGAGGAAGTCACAGGGCTGTATGCGGCATCTGTGCTGGATTAAACCTGTCACTAGGGGAGCGGAGATTAGCTCGCTTTTCTGTAACGACTTTCCAGATAAAATATTTGTTCTGCAGCCATCTGAAGTCTGTGCCAGGAAGTGCTCTGCAGCGAGTGGGAGCCATGGAGTCTTATGAGGCGGATCACAGAGCCTGGAAATCGAAAATAGCAAAAAAAAAAAAAAATGTTTTAATGTTTCAGAGTTATTATTTGTAAAGGATTCTGATTTGTGGACCCAGATAAGCCAGCTGGGGTGTGAGGTAATGGCATTCACTTTGTGCGGATCAAATCCAGGATAATAACTAAAGATATGAGCAGGATATGCATAGCAGTATGTGGGGCTGACTGGCTAAGTTACCGTCGTTGCATATCTTTAAACTGGTAATACTGTAATGTGCTATATTTATTTTAGGTGGGATCAATTTCCTCACATCTCATGTCCAGCAGTGGATCGTAATTAAGGCACCTCACCTTCATGGTGCAAACTCCAGAGACCCCCCTCAGTCATCCTAATTAGCGCTAACCTGGAGCTTCCTGATGCTATCTCTCCTAACATAGTTTCTAATAGTCCCCGTGCGATCTGGCAGGGTAGAGGCAGGCAAGAAGACTGCTGCCCCGTGTAGACGTATCTAAACCTGGGGGTGGGAGTGGAGCTGGGGGAGGGCCGAGGGGGGGTTATGGGTTAGAGCTGCTCTGGATGTAGTGAGTGAGAGGCTGTTAGCCTCAGGGTAAGCTGCTGGCTTTAAATGTAAGCAGCAGTGTAGTATAATGGTTATGGAGATGATACAGTGTAGTGTAAAGGTTAGGAAACTGGTACAGTGTAGTGTAAAGGTTAGGAAACTGGTACAGTGTAGAATAATAGTTAGGGAGCTGGTACAGTGTAGTGTAATGGTTAGGGAGCTGGTACAGTGTAGCGTAATGGTTAGGGAGCTGATACAGTGTAGTGTAATGGTAAGGGAGCTGGTACAGTGTAGTGTAAAGGTTTGGGAGCTGGTGCAGTGTAGTATAATGGTTAAGGTAGCTGTTGTGGTAGAGTGGTATTATTGTTACAAATCTGATACAGAATAATATTGGTGAACTGAGCTTGAAACTCAGAGTTTTTAGTTTTGATTTCCAGGTGGGGCATTACCCTGGCGCAAAGGCGCCTCGCCTGAATCACTTCGGTAAATATTGAGCTGTATAAATGAACAGTGTGCAAAAACATTAGCTGTGAAATTCACTGTGGTTAACAGGGTCTGCTAAATGACTGAATGCTAATCTACACAGTGCAGCAGCAGGCATTGAGTCTGTGTGGACAATGGGCCAAATGTGAGCCCTGGTCTGACAGGGGTCCCATTCATCTTTGATGTGGGAGTAACCCCTTCCCCTCTCTCTCTCTCTCTCTCTCACACACACACACAGGTGGTAGGCGTGTGTCCTGACTCTCGGTGTCTCAGAGGCAATAAAGTGGGCGGTGTGGTGTCTCATTATTCACACAGAGCCGAGGGCAATGGCCACTTCAGAGCAAACGGGTGGGGGTGATGGAGGGAACGGAGGGGGGTGTGGGGGGTGGGGTGGACAGTAAACCTTGGGCCGGCGCCACGCACTATTACCCTTCTGCTTGGGCCTCGGACTCAAAAATCAACCTGCAGCGTCCGGCTGTGCTATACACACTCTCTCTCTCTCTTTCTCTCTCCAAATGTGATTAGTCACGGCCGGGGGCCAGGTGTTTACCCCTGTGGTCCTGATGCTGAGGAGGGGTTGCTAAGGGAGGAGGGTCACCGGTTACTAGGGGAGGGATGAAGAGGCAGCTTTTTTATTTGTTGCATTGAGCATAATTTTGTGTGTTAGTTTTTTTTTTCTTTCATAAATCCAATCCCTCTCATTTATGTATGTCCATAGTCCTGCTATGTCCATACATTACCCTGCATTTTAAAAATCTTATCCACAGTCAAACAGACAGCATATATCTGTACACCCTGATCACGTGTACCTCTGGATATTCACTTTAGCAATTCAGGTCTGAAGCATTTGCTGAAATGTACAACAACGTGTTGTTGGGGAATCGAACCTGCAACCTCTCAGCCCTATTCAGCCTTCATCATGAGTGCAGTGTGGGGTAAGAGTGATGGCTGCCATAAATTAATTGTCCCAGGTGAGGTTTGGGTAGGGGGCGCCCTGTTGCTCAGCAGTGAAACAGAGTCTCCCCGATGGAGAGGCAGCTGGCTGGCACTGCCCTGGGTGACAGCAGCAGCAGGTGGATCTTATCCTGAGAGCCGGCAGAGGGATGAGGTGCAACCGGTCAGATTACCAACTGTAAATCTCTCCCACTATCTCTGGGTGATAGGTTTGTAGTGTGGGGGTGGGGGTGGGGGGGGGGGGGTGAGGAAGGGGTGCTGCGGTAGGTGGCTCTGTCTTCAAGCACAGTGTGACATTCTGAGATAAGTGGGGAACCGAGCTTTGCCTGATAAGCGGGCAGATCTCTGGACGCCCTCGGCTGGCTCAGTGCATGAGAAAGGACCCCTCTTTCAGATTTCAGGATTCTGGCCCAACCTTCTAATTATTTGATCATTACTGTGGATCATTTTTTCTGAATCTTTGTGATAATTTTTTTTTGATGTTGATAAATTTGATAATTATTTTTTTCTTATATATAATTTTTTGATATACTTTTTTTCTATGAACATTGGTACTATAGCACAGTGACACAGTAACAGAGCACCCCATTACAGAGAAACATTTGATAAAACCATGCATGATGGCTGGAAACCTGATTGCTGTATCTGTGACTCTATTTATCTGTGACTGTATCAGGAGGGATCCGTGTTGATGTGAATCTAGCTGATTAGCTGATTTAGCTTGGGGTAATTAGCTGAAAGCAAAACACACACACACACACACACACACACACACACACACACACACACACACACACACACACACACACACACACACACACACACACACACACACACACTCATCGTAAACACACAGCATTGCACCTGTGACTTGGCCCAAGTGTGTTTCTCTTTCGTTTATGGAGCATGGAGAGAGGCAAGGAAGGACAGACACTGCCAAAGTGCATGCTGGGAAGAGGGAGCTAGTGTGTGTTTGTGTTACAATACATACACTACCTACAGTACACACACCGCCAACCCCCACACCGACTCCTGCCCAGGACAGAGTTTGCAACTACTGTGTCCAGAGTGCATATACGGTGACCAGACCAGAGTCATTCCCTCCTTCCCTAAGTGCAGTTGTGTCCTGTGTCCTGCCATCCCAAAAGTGAAACACCTATTCCTATAGCCTTAATCAAGCATGTATAACACATTTATTACAATCATGTTCCAGTTTATTAGGGGTTTATAAACATTTAAGATATCCAAACTTTGGTCAAAGAGTTTGACAGGTGACATCATGCACTGTGACTGATTTGAGAAGCGTGTTTTATATGTTATGTCATCCCTCATGACTCATACTTTTAAGAATGATTCAGAAAAGTGTTATGGCATGTCAGCGAAGGTGTCGTGCATTGCTCATAATGTAATGATGCTGAGTGAGTATGACCCTTGTATAGGTTCACCCCAGGTCGTCAAATACAGCTCATGAAACAGGGCCATTGTGAGTGCTTTCTGGGAAGGTTTAGCTGTAGGGCAAAACCCTTCTTCTTCATTTAAGATTTTTCACTGTTTTTATTTTTTTTTAATTCCCTCAGGAAAATGTCCTTTATGAATCACTGCTCATTTGCATCTGACCGTAACTGGCACTAAAATATAACAAACTTTTGTATTTATAACATAAACGATTAAAAAAATGGAACATTGTTGAACAATTCAGCCATGTTTAGATGGGATAAATTCAGAAAAACTGGGGGAAAAATAAGGGGAAAATGTTTAGAAATTTAGAAAAATTTTAATTTCAAAAGTAGTAACTGACCACTGATTTATCACAGATCATTCCCAAAGTTGAGCAGCATTATTCCACAGCATAGACAGAAGTTTTGCAGGCTCACAGTGATGATGTCATAGTCATGAGCCTGAAAAATGAGGCTAGATTCTTGTAAAGGGGAGCATTCCGGTGTCCTTGGAGATCCTGCTCTGCCCCTCTCTGTTCCTGCTGCCCTGGTCCTGCCAGCTGTTGTCACGGTGACAACAATGGCACAGAGGTCGCCGTGGTTATTGATCACCCCCCGTGAGTCCGGGCGACCCACCTTTAAGCGCAGATATGACACACTTTAATTAAGGGCATTAATCTCCTGCCCGTCTCCTCTCCAGCTGTGCGACATGCCAGCACCCTGCGGTGTATGGCGGCCAGTGGGCGGCAGCCCAGCCCGCCCCCACAGGGACACTCACCCAGCTCCATGAGGTGCTCAACTTGAGGACAACCGGCACGATTTTTTGCTGACACAAATCTTTTGGGTGCAGCGTTTCCCCCACGAGAGAACTCACACACTTGCGGCTAACTTTTGGAAATGTTTTGGTAACTTTCCCACCACCAATGTGTCTTATGCTTTACTGTATTTTCATGTGCTTTAGTAATCAAGTTTCTTCTCTGGTGTTTAAAAGTGGTAATGGATGTAAGATTTCTTGTGGATAGTGCGATGGACTTTCAGAAGGGTGCATAATTGCATAAAACAATTTACAAGCATCATTGTCTTTGAAGTTTGTTCTGGCATGAGTCTAGCAAGTTGTAACTACTTAATAAATTCCAACCTACATGTTAGGCACTTTCTATCTATCCAGAAGGCCCTTATCTTTTTTCAACTACACTGTAGTTCAGGATCACTAAAATGTTGGCGCAACAGAGAGGAAATTCAAAATTTCTGGATTCACACTGGCCAGTGTCAGCATGTTGAGGTGCCATAATATAACTTGCTTCTCATACAGGAGCAAAAGTTAAAGATGGTTTATTTGCTTCTGTGGCACCTTGGTAGCTTTGGAGCGCTGTCACACGCTCTGGGGACAGTAAAACCCTGCAGTATTGATATCGTAACACAGAAAAAACTGTTGCTCATGCGGTAGAGCAGAGTCAAACTCCAATCTCAAAGGGCCACGCTGTCTGGAGCATTTCATGGTCTCCTTTATGTCAGCAGTTAATTAGGGCCCGGTGAGGCCTTCTCCTTAGCCAATCAGTGACTCCAATTAATCACTTAATTGCTGAAACATCAAAGTACAGCAGACATACAGCTCCCCAGACCTGAACCTCAGCAGCCATGTTGTATAAATTGTAACGGGGTTGGGGGGTTGGCTCAGGATCTGGTCCTGGGGAGGGCCATGGTTTTATTTTGTTCTTTTGTGAAAATTGTCACGTTATTTGCTAATGATTATGCTGTTTTATTTGCTATGGAGATATTCTTTCTTCCTGTCCCCACTGGGGTAATGCAACAGACAGTATGTCTTTTGTTTGTTACCCCCATTTTTTGTGTAATGCATTTTGAATTGTGACATACTGACAGTCCATAAATCCATCAATATGATATTTTTAATCAATATGGTCAATGAATTGGTGAATTGGCATTTGTGGATTTTTTTTGAACAGTTTTCTAACCATAGGTGTTTTAGTTTTGTTCCCTGGTAATGGACAGAAAAAAAAAAAAAAACACCTCTAACTGAGGGTATAGGCATTATGACATCAGCGCAGGCCTGGCTGGTTTCTGATTGGCTGAAATTGAGTGGTAATTTTTCTCCATCGTGCTCCTCAGCAGGGAGGCGAGGGGCACTCTGCAATCTTCCGATAATTTTAAATAGATTCCTTCAACCTTTTGGAAGCAGCTTTTTTTCCGAAGGAACTATGTTTGTTATTAGGCTCCTGTCGATACTCTGGTATTGACCTTGGAAAGCGAGCACGCTGGCCTCACTCTCTCTCTGTCTGTGTCTCTCTCTCTCTCCTTCCCCTCGCTTCGCACGGCGGTACAGAAAACCTGCGCTCGGGCAAACGCCTTCGAGCAACGGGGGCCGTTTGAAGATGCGATGATGCCCTATCACTCCCCGAATTTCTACCCATCATCGATTTACTTTTTTTTCCCCACTTCTTTTTCTCCATCTCTCTCTCTCTCTCCTGCATCTGATGGGTTTTCAGTGAAACGGGAGGGGAAATGAGCTCTGGAAAATAGCCCGGAGAGGATTTATGTCGCCTGTCTCTTCGCTGCGGGGTTCCCCCCTGACAACCACATTTTTTGGGGCGGGGAGCAGATTTGTTATTTTTTCATTTTTGATTTATTTTTTTTTTCACTCCTTCATCAGAGGAGTGCAGTTGGTATCCATTTTGACTAGCTTAATGCCTGGTTTCCCTTAATTTCATTAATTCTGTTTCTGAAAGTTTGCTATTTGTTACTTCAGTACTGTAGATTGATTTGCAAGTGTTTATAAGATTGATTCAGCTTGCAGTTTCTCATTTTTTTTTGGGGGGTTAGGTATTATTTTTAATGGAGTGTAGCGCCACAAAATTCAGTCTTGCACATTTACTGTAGATGTTTCTGTGGGTTTGAGCCATCAATAAAAATGGCAGCCCCATTTTCCTCTGTAGTTACCTGAACCAAGTATCCAATAGTTTGAACAGTTTTATCATTGTTCCAGTTTGTCATGGCTTAAAACACAGCAGCGGATATAAATGCAGACATTGCAGCTTCCTGTAAAGTTAAATCGTTTCACTTTCAGGTTTGCTCATACTAATTGGTTTGCAATGGCAACAGTCCGCCATTGGTTGAAATGCACCTGTACTGAAGCAGACACTGTAAATTATGAATTTGGGGAAGACTGGCCTTGTCAAAGACTGCAGATCAAAAAGAAATACAGATGAACTGTATTTTAAAATGTATTGTTTGGATAAATATATGCAGAGAAGGCATGTATTGGGAGTATTTGTGAAGGTACGCGAACTGCAGCTATATTAAACTTTTGTGGGGGACAGTGGAGCTGTAGATGAAAGGAGAATGAATGTGTTAATGCGCAGACTAGTTGATTAAGTAATGAGGATTGAGATTGAGGTAGGAGACGCCTTTCACCTGAAAGGTTATGTTCTTGATATCGTAGTCATCTCTGTGAAAAATTCTGTGTGTGTTCTACCTGCACTCTTTCTAGCAGTGGACACATTTACTGCTAGCAGTGGACATATGTATTCTCACTAGCAGTGGACACAAGTTTTCATGCTAGCCAACATGCATTCCTGCTAGGAGTGGATACATGCGCTCTTGCTAATGGAGGACACATGTGCTCTTGCTAATGGAGGACACATACACTCTTGCTAATGGAGGACACATGCACTCTTGCTAATGGAGGACACATGTGCTCTTGCTAATGGAGGACACATACACTCTTGCTAATGGAGGACACATGCACTATTGCTAGTGGTGGGCACATGTGGTCTTGCTAGCAGTGGATGCTAATGCAGGTTCTGCTTGCTCAATGCCTTTCCCAGCTCTCCTCTCTACATCTGGACTGGGGTTTGATTGTCTGCTGCAGTGCGTATCAGGAGAAATGACAGGCAGGGGGGAAGCATGAGGGAGAGAGAGAAATATAGAGAGAGGGGGAGGAAGAGAATGAGAGAGATAGAGAGACAGAGCGGTTGAGCTTGTGTTGGTTTGTGTTTATACTGTATGTGGTTATATTTGAATGGACATTATTGTGTACAGTATTATAAAGTCTTTATGTGTTTGTGCATGTGTGTGTACTATATTTATGTGTGAAGATATACACAAAAATGTTTATTTTGCTTGTGTAGGTTTTGTGTGTGTGTGTGTGTGTGTAAGAGAGCTGGAGATTGTAGAGCATTGTTCAGACCTAATGCAGACGGTGAGCTGTTTATGACTGATGTAGATAGAGTGCCGGTCGTAAAACTGCGCACTCGCCTGCCAAGTCTCGTTCCGTTTCTTCTTTCATGCAAGACGTGAACACAGGAGACTCCGAGCCGGACAAATGAAGAGACTGTTGTAAAACAAACACCTGGAAATTAATTTCACGTTGACGGAGCACAAGTTTTCTCGCCGTTTTGAAAAAGGGAAGTGAGAAGAATTAGAATTCCATACAGGTGTCCCGCCGGGCGCTAAAGATGGTGTTTAAATTCAATTAGGCTTCTCCATCGGTTTGTGTGTTTTGACAGCTCACGGTTTTACCAGTGTAACTCATCCGGGTTTGCATAGATTTACATAATGTGAGATGACACCCGCATTTGGGAGGCCTGTATTTGCACAACGCTGTTGTTTGCCTGATTTTTTTTTTCCCGCGGCTGATTTTTCTCCGTACTCTGACAGCGTATCGCTGATCTCCATCCGTATTCATAAACACGCCTGACGCACTGACACTAATAGGAAGCCCTGTGTACGGCCCCATTAAAGGGGTGCCATTGAAATATTAAAATCCATTATTTCACAATGAGCTTATGTGGAAACAAGGCACACGGGTGGGGAAAATGTTGTCTGGAAAGTCCCAGAATGCATTGCGGAGATGGGCGCAGAGAGAGTCTGGAAAAACTGATCTCGATGTTGTTGAGGCTCCATGCTCCAAGTCCCGAATCGGGTCAGGGAACCAGCAGGAAAACCCTCGCATTGCCTGTTTCGGGGATGGTGGTCCCGCTCCGGGGAAGAAGGGGGCCGTGGGTCATAGCTCCGGCTCGTTAAAAGACTGACCTATTTCGTTTTCCTGTCTGTTCCTCTGCAGGTCTCCTCACTACGCCTGTCCGGAGGTCATCAGGGTGAGTGTGGCAGGGCCAAGCTCCTAACGAGGCCCACCGAGCCTGCCATCTCTGCTCTCTATCCCCCTCTCCTCCCTCTCTCTCTCTTTCCTCTGCATCTTCTTCCCTCTGCATCTTCTTCCCTATCCCTCTATCCTTCTCTCGCACTGTCTGTGTTCTAGACTTCTTCTCTGTCTCCTTCTCTCATTTTCGGTCCTGTTGAGCCTCTTCTCTTCGTCCCTCACTCTTTTTCACCCTTCACGTGTTCTCTCAATCTTTCACCCTCTTTCCAATTGAGCTTCTTCCCTCCTCTCATTTTCTTACCTGTCTTCCTCCTTGTCATCATCCCTCACATTTTTTTACTCTATCTTTTCTTTTGCACCTTTTTTCACTTGTCTTTCTTTCCTCCTCTCTGTCTACTTCTCAGTATACAGTTCACTTTCTCTCTTTCCCTCATCCAATCTCTTTATCCTTCTCTCTTTCTCTGTCATGTTCTTTCTTGTTCTCACTCTGTTTCTCAGTTCAGTTCAAACATGCTTAATGGCACAGCAAACATGGCATGTTGTAATGGCAAATGCTTACAAGAACAGAAGCAAGAACAGCACTGTTAATGACAGAAACTTTCTCTCTCCCTCCCTCCCTCCCTCCTTCCCGCCCTCCCTCCCTCTCTTGGCATCCCTCTCTCTCTCTCTGACAGGGAGAGAAGTATGACGGGAGGAAAGCTGACGTGTGGAGCTGTGGGGTCATTCTCTTTGCACTTTTAGTGGTGAGTGTCAGCCCGCGCTGTTAGCGTGACCGCGGCCCGTCGTCAGGGCAACCCGGCGTGACACGGTGTCACCGGGCCTGTCGCGGCCCCTCAGTGCCTCCTGCCGCTAAAACCGCCAACGCGCTGACGCATACCGATCCTTTGAATGGCCTTCATCTCACCTCCCGCTTCGCCTTTTCACCTTCAGCACTTTTCATAACGTGGACGCCCACCGCTTACTTCTATAGCCCTGTAGTCTGACTGAGACAACAGGAAGTGACATGCAGTCAGTGGGTCTCTACATGCTACAGATTTGTACTGTCTTACAATATTCACTGTTTTTTTTCTTGAAAAACTGTAGGCCTGTTGTGAATGCCTGAAGGCCTGTAGGTTGCTGGAGAAAGATTGGGATAGAGGGAGACCACCTTTAACACCCCCAATGGGTGGGTGGATCTGCCACTCAATCACAAACACAATCAAAAGCTGCAGCTTTTACACTTTTGCACACTTTCATGTACCTAAAAAATTAAAAAAGAACATTTTTCTAGAAGAAGAGTGCATCTCAATGCATGGGCCTTGGACTTCTGGCAGACCTACAAACCTGGGCTAAACAATTCACAATAATTTTAAGGTATGGCTTAGAAGAACTTTCAATTAATCAAATGAGACATAAGAATACATAATGCTCAAATCAGGCCATTCAGTCGAACTGTATATTTACCTGTGACCTACAGAGTATTCAGCACTGCATCAAGCATGGACTTCAGCACTCCACGGGTCATGACCTCTACTGCATGACTTAGGCAAGCTTTGACACTCAGTACCAGTAGCAAATTTACCCTTAACTGATTTTCATCTTTGCCCTTCAAATTTGCACCTGCGCCCTTTGATCTTGCTCTCTGTCACAAAGCCAGTGTGTAATTTGGTTGAGGTCAGCAAGACTTTATTTGGTGCCCACGAAACTTCTCTGTCCCATCGCCAACAAAAAAGGGGCCAATACGCAAAACGATAAAACAGCGTTCCATGGGCCGCTGTCGAGGTTCAGTCCGAATTTTCCAAGTGGAAGCGACACCTGTGAGCCCTCTCGTTACTCCTCCACCCCCTCTTCAAGCCCCACCGCAACTTTTCCTGTCACAGTCCGTTAGCGTCCGCGCTCGGCCAGAGAGCGCTCAGGTGAGCGTCCCTGTCTGCAGCAATATGACGGCTTGTCAAGTTTTGGAGAACGACTGGTGTTCCACGCACTGCGGGTCTGCAGGGGCGTTTTCCGCGCTCGATCCAAACAAAATCTGACTCTCTGCTCACACATAACCAAACTTTTTTTTTTTTTTTTTGATTTAGTGACAGTAAAGGCCTGCTTGACCTGTCCTGACGTTTTTCAGCTACGTGTCACATCCTGTAGCTTGGAAACTGTGCTGCACAATGTCTCAGGTCCAAAAAGCGACATGACGCTGAAAGTATTATTACTCTGGCCGTGATTCTATAACATCCTCCCATAAACCGTGATGAATGTCCTTGTATTTATCACTGATGTAGCAAAGTCCTTTGGTACCACTTTCTGCTTCTGTTTTAAGAGTTGTTCTTCAAATTAGGAAATAAACTTGACCCTTTATATATCCTGCTTAAAAATATTATTATTATTATATGATTTTTGTTACTTGCTATCCATAATTCCCCTGCTTATTTCTGCCTCAGGATTCTGAGGTATCTCATTGACTACTCTGAGTTCATATTTTATTGATCTATTCCATCATTCATCCTGGCTGAATAATTTATGCTGTGATAATAATTGCGCTGATAATATAGATACAATTTTTATTTTCTCATTAATCACACGTTAATTAGGATTTATTGTATTAATTTGGAGTTTAAAATCATGTATTGTTCCTCATGACATTAAAGTGAAGTGTCTGAATGTCTGTACACATTGATTTCTTTTGTGACAGCTGCAGCCAAAAGACTGAAGAGTAAAATGTTCTTCTGTAAAAGGCTTAAGAAGCTTGTATAGTGTAATCCTGGCATTCGCGCTCCCAGTCTGTCAACTTTTCAGAAGGAGGCAGAGAATCAGTGTTGTGTGACATCATAATCAGTGTTGTGTGACATCATTCTGTGTGATGTACTCCTCAGCCTCAGTCTTCCCTGCAGGTGGGCTGTGGGGTTGGTGACCAGACCTTTTTATGGATCATTTTGGATCAGTATACCCCTCTCCCAGTTTTTTTTTCCCTGTACCCCTTTTCCCTTTTTCAAGACAACATCTGGGGAGGGGGTTTTGGGGTGTGGTTTTGGGTCACCCCCCACCTCACCCCCACCGGAGAGGAAAGGAGAGGGTGTGACCAGAACAAACTGGTGGAGGTGGTGGGAGGTGGGATGACCCAGAATGAAGAGACTGCCCACCCCAGCTACACCCCCTCCTCCATTCCCAAAAAAAAGATACAACCTCTTCTTCTGCCACAGCTACTCGTCCAAGTCCCTGCTCCATCAAATATTCATGTTGAGCTGGTGAGGGGACTGGCCTGGGAATCGCCCAGTACACCATAAATAACCCCCAACCCGCCCTGCAGACTGGATTCAGGCAGCTCCACCCCCAGCCTGTGTCCCAATCACAAATTCCACTATTTTACAACCATAATTGCAGTGCATATACATATATAAAAAAACACAACATTTTATTTATGATCATCATTTATTTATGTGTTTACTTTATTTGTTTGTTTGTTTGTTATGAACAAATGAAAAAAAAGTTTTGTGTTTTTTTTTTTTGGTGCGGTTTTTAAAAAACAAGCAGCAGATTCATTTTCTGTGAGTGTTTGTTTATACTCTACGGCCTCTTTTCTGAGCGTATCCGCCGACAGGTGTTAGACAGGAGCCTTTGGCTGTTCATAAACATTCACAAAAACCATTAGAAAAATTATACACTCCCTGTCCCAAAAAGCTGTTGCTTCTTATTTCTTTCCTTTTCCGCTCTTGGAAAAGAGAAGCGGACCTGTTTCTAATGGAGGCACAGACGCACTCTCTTTACCCTGAACTGTATTTCACCCCCCAACCTGTCTCTACAGCTCATCTATGATTTTTTTTTAAAGAAATAAACATTTTGTTTCATTTGCATTCTCCTACTAGAGGCTAGACTCCACAGCTAGCACAGTGAGTTATGAGAGGCAGCTCCAATCAGGTCCGCATATTCATGAAGGGTCTCAGAGTGAGAGTCACTGATCCAGGATCTGTTTCCCTTGTCCGTGGTTCATTCACATCTACCATGAGCTACAAAACAAAACTGATCCTTCATCAGGGCCAGTGTTCACAGGCTGTTGCCCAATCCATATCCTAACCTAATCCATTACGGGGTAAAAAAAAACAAAAAAAAAAACACTGATCCCAGATCAGTTGGCCTTGTGTCAGTTCTCCTGGTCTGAGATGATTTACGAATGAGGGACCCTGATCTAGGATCAGTTTTGCAGGATAAGGTTAGCATATGGTTATGGGGAAAGCTGATCCTAGCTCAGGCATTTTATGGAAATGGGCCCCGGTCTTTTCACCATGCGGTCATTAATCAGAGAATGACGTGGGAATTGTGTCTGGGGTGCTGATAAACCTCTCAGCCGTGATAAATCAGGGATGCGGATAAAAGCAGAGATAATTGTCAGGGAAAGCTGTTGTCTGTTTACCACTCTTAATTTATTTATTTCTTCTTTTTGCGTCAAGTTCCTCTTCAGAATCTCTTTAACGAGGGCATCAAGAAAATGAAAAGAGCCCTGTTATTAGGCAATGTGTTATCCACCACAAGCAATATTGTTTCTGTTCTATTTTATTTGTTAACTTTCTTTTTTACATTTATGCTAAATGTTTGATGTTGCACCCTTTTGCTCTCTCACTGTCTTTGCTTTCTGGCTTGTCCTCCAGGGGGCGCTGCCATTCGACGACGACAACTTGAGGAACTTGCTGGAAAAGGTCAAGCTGGGCGTGTTTCACATGCCACATTTCATCCCGCCAGACTGCCAGAATCTCCTTCGGGGGATGATCGAGGTGGACGCCACCAAGAGACTCACGGTCAGTTCCCTCGCTGGTCAGGGGTCACTATGGGCCCGATTCACAACCGGGGTCAGGGAAGTCTTTTGGTTGGACGGTCACAGTATGTGGCCCTCAGAATGCTAAGTGGCGAACACTCAGTGTGCCCAAACAAACATTTTCCTCGGGTTAAGTTCTGTTAGAGAGTGACACGGAGTGCCAGGTCCTTTAATTCAGCTGCTCTGTCGTTTCTGTGTGTTTTTATTTTACAAGCACAATCACAGCCCAGCTTTAAAAGATGACATTTTCCTATTTCTCCCCCGCTACTGTGTGTTCGTCCTTTTATTCATCTGGCTTGTTACTGTCCTTTTCATCACAAACATGCTCGCCCCGGTGGCTACAGGACAGGGGGGGGGGGGGGGTGGGAGAGATAGAAGTGTAAATAATGAAAGCGGGTGACAAGTTCAGTGCAGGAGATTCAAAGACCGAGAGGAGGGAGAAAGAGAGAGGGAAAGATGGGGAGAGAAAGAGAGGGACAAAAATAGAGAGAGAGGAGGAGACGTTTGGTGGCCCCGTGATTTCGGCAGGCAGCCTGTGAGGTGAGATAGGGGGTTCGAGTCGACTGTATCTGTCGGCACCTACATCATCGCCCTGGTTGCAGGCTCCTTTTGTGCGTGACAGTCACCGGCGTGGATGGGGGGGGGGGGTGGGGGTGGTGAAGGAGGGGTAGGGGGAGGGAGTGGGTATGGTGTCCTTGAACCTTGAATGAATGCTGTTATCATGTTATTGAGTACTGAATCTGGGCTGTCAATCAAACTGCCTGGTGGTAGGTGGTGGGGCGAGGGAAGGGGGGGGGGGGATGGGGATCCAGGCCCCTGAGCATAGAGAGGGGAGGAGATCAAGGTGCTTGAAAATTAGCAAATTAGCCTGAAGTGAATCGCATCACTGGGGGCAACTGCTGTCGTCCTTAGCAACAACTAAGCCCCTCCCCCCATATTTGGACTTGGGCTGATGACATCATATTGAAGTTGAGGGGCACGCAGAGGCATGATGCATGATGGGATTGTGCTGTTTGGGTGCGCTCACTGGGAAAGAGGAGACCTCAGCTGACCTGGGCACGTCCAGGGGTAGAGATGGGGGTGGGGGCACGGGTGGGGGTCAGAAACGAGATGAGGAGGTGGGGGGAAGTGGGGGGTAGCTCCAGAATTGTCAGCTCGGTTTGGCACCTCAGCCTCACGGCTTTTTGGTGTCGCGTCGTTATTGCACTGGGCTGCCCACGGAACGTCCTTCTATTCCGCAGCTTCGCGGGGATGGTCCTGAATTTCATCATCATCTCGGTGAGGTGGTCTGGTCGGGCAGGGTGGGGGGTTGGGGGGGGGGGGGTGGGGTGCTTTTTTTTCATCCTGCAGGATCCAGAGCAAATCGGAAATAACGAGCTTGGGGGTGATGCCATGTGCGTGCCGATGACACGCCGTCAGGGTTCAGGGCCAGAGCCTCGTCTCCCATCGGGCCCCCTCTCTCTCTCACTCTCTCTCTCTCCCTCCCTCCCTCATTCCGCAGGCAAAGTCAAGCGCTCGCTCGGCCGAACAGGAAGTGCACCTTGCTGCGTGTGCGCTCGCCACGCTCAGTGAAGGTCATTTGCCGCGTTTCAGACTTCATTCGTCCCCGAAACTTCAGTCTAACTCACATCCAGAGCAGCTTAATTCCCTGAGAAACCGCAAGCTAACCTTGGCTCTCACTACTACCTCACCATATGCATATATATATGAAAATAAGTTACTAATAAAGTCCTAATGTATATTTTACACGTTTTTATACATTAAAATACTTATTTATATATTTATAGGTGTTTTGTATCTCCCTGTATTGCCATTTTTGAGTTTCATAAATTGAATAGTAAGCTTCACTAAGCTGCACTTGTCAGTTTTGTAGTGTCAGTGTGTCATGGCTCCTGCATTTATTCAAAACTCTACGACTAAAACCTTTAACTGTTAAAGCAATATAATACAAAAGGAGTTCACTCTGTACTTTAGGAGATTCAAGGTTTTTACTTCTTTGTTACAACAGCAGCATATACTTGTATATTAACATAAATTATACGTGCATATATTAACATAAATTAGCATGTCAACACCGGTGACCTCTCGCTTTCGCTGTATCAGCTCAGGTCTAGACAGGTTGCAGCTTCTGAGTTCTCCTGCCGCGATAATCCAATTCTGCCCGTCTTTTCAGGTATCGCGGCTAGATTTTCGAGGAAGCGGCGCTCCCCCAGATCAAACACGTCTACTGTCGGCTCGGCCCCGGCGCTCGGAAGGTGACGGCACGTACGGGGGGCTTAAGAGATTACCGTAATAAAGCGCTTCTTAATTTCCTGTCGCTGCCCCGGCTCCCGCTATCCAGGGAGACCGCACGCCTTTACGCGCCCGCTTCATCCGTTTAGCCGCACCCGACGCTTTCCCCACGAAAGGAGATATCCCTCAATGTCTTCCGGCACGGTTGTCCAGAGCAATTAATTGGATTTTAAACTTTCCTCTTGAAATCAAAACAGGCTGATTTTTGTCTCAGTGATAATTCCCTTAAGGGTTTTCCTAAATTTGGTGAGTCCTAGTCATCCACTAGTGTTCATAAAGTGGTGTCAAAAAAATCATTTTCTGTTTGACACACAGCCTGATCCTGCTGACTGCGATGCAGCGGGTAAATCAGGAATTAATTTGGTGCTTCCCTTTATAGACAGTGTCAGAGACATTCCCCGCTATAGGTTTTTTTAAAAATCTTTTTTCTTGGTACGGCTTTACTTGTACAGTTCCCCCTTACACCGATCTGATACATTACATCCTGGTCTTCTGTGATGTACCAGCCTCTATCAGAATATATGATACACTCCTCCATTAAAGGTTTTTATTGTGTGCTCTACAGAGGCACTCTGCTGCAATACGCCCCCTACAGGCAGTCTGGTACAGTGCACCCGCTTCAGGCAGTGACTAGTACAGTCTGCCAAACTATAGACAGACTGTTACAATGCTCCTCCTACAGGCAGGGATAGTGGGTTGGAACATTAGGTACAGTCCTCCCTCAACCTGGCATGAAGTTTGAGAAGGACATTTCATGTATAGCTTGTGCTGATAGACCATAGTGGGTATGAATGACCAGACAGGGGGCACTAGTGTGCGATGAGAGAGTGATCTCTGGTTGATTTAAGTCCCTACCAATAGGGATAAGGCCACAGCCAATCACAGGGGCAATTGGGGGGAGAGGGAAGGAGCGACAGAGAAAGAAAGGGAAAGAGAAGGAGGGAGGGAAAGAGAGAGGAGAGAGGAAGGCAGAGAGAGAGAGACAGGAGTAGAGATAGGGGGCAGAGAGAGGGACAGAGGGAGTGAAAGAGGGAGGGGGCAGAGAGAGAGGGAGAGAGAGAAAGAGAGAGGGAGGGGAGGAATGGTGACAGAGAGAGAGTGGGTGAGTATATGATTGAATTCCCCACCTGCATCACTAAGAGAATAACTGCACCTGACAGATTATGTGAAAGAGGACACAACCCTTAAACCCTTTCGTTACATTCCCCTATGGGTTTCCTTCTATCCCCTTATTTTTTCACTTTTTATTCATATTTTTCAGTGTGCAGGTGGGTATAACTTCCCCGGGCTGAGGGCTGAATTGTGCGGCTGTAGTCCGAGAGTCTTTCACCATGTGTGCCTCTGACAGCAGCTCTGTGAAGAAGACTGATTGATTGATTTTGATTCAGCATTTCGGGCTAAATTACTCTGAGGTCTGGAATCCGATAGCCGTGGAAAACTGCAATATCGGCCTCCTGCCCCAGGCCTGACAATAAAGGACCAGAGAGGGAGAAGGAGGAAGTGGAGCTGGGTTGGTGGGGTGCTTACCCTATTGCCTGGCAACAATGGGGGGTTAAATGTTTGCAGGTACAATGCTGGACACATTTTATACTCCCAAAAATAATTGTTTTTTCACAAATATTGATATTTAAGATGTTTTTTTTTTGTCAACATTGTGAGAAAATGGCAAATGTGCAAAGACATATTTATGCCAGTAGACTCAAGCACCATGCGTGATGTTTTTGTTCTTACCGGTGGTATATTCACAGAAATGGAGCATCTTCACATGAAAGAAGCCGGTGTATTTGTGTCAGGCCCATTTCAGTCATCGTGGTGTTTTCCAGCTGTAAACCACATCCTGTAGTTTTAAAATGGAGCTGCACAATGATGTGGGTCTGAAAATGGACTTGTGAATGAAAGTGTTATTATTTTGGCCATTTAAAAAGGTACATGACAGATGTGCTATACAGGAGGTGAGTTTGGCTGTTTTTGTGGAGGTTTCTGCAAATGTAGAGGCACGTGAGAGCCGGTGGCTCGGCCTTCTTCAGGCAACGAATCAGTCAGACTTACCCGGCGTGTCAGCTCGGTTTGAAATAACGAGAGAAATAATGGGGCTAATTGACATTCCCCCTCTGCTGGTGGAGAGCGCTCGCATCATCACTTCCTCATTCTGACCGTAACCAATCAGGGGGACATACACCACGCCAAACCACCCCTCTCCCGCTCATTAAAATGGGCCCTGATTGGACGGGCTCACTGACATCCAGAGTCCACCCAATAGCAGCACAGCTCAGCTCAGCTGGAAAGTATTGAAAAAAAAAAACTGCATTAAAAATCCCTGCCCCCCCCCCCGATGTGAGGACCTGGTTTCCACGCTGAGCTTCGAGCGCGACTGTCGGGGATTTGCAGGAATCGATTGTCCAATCGGCCATGACATTGATCCATTCCTGCTTGGACACAAGTAGCTGGGCAGCGTGAATGACCCGTTTGAGCGTCGGTGAGGCACTACACCACTGTACATTACAGTACATTACAATATATTAACAATAGTCTACACTGCATCAACATTATGATACATTACATTACATTTAATTACATTAACAGTAAACCGCATTGCATTATGTAACTCTATTTAGCATAGTTAACCTTGCTTTAGTACTGCACTGATGTTACACATATACTTACTAGTCCGGTAGTGTTGTTGGTTAGGTCTGGCACTATGGCTCACGTTAATCAGATGAGTGCACTGATGGTCACCCAGGTGCATTCACCTGTTTAATATGTAATCTTCATTTTTAATTTGGTCTGGATCAACATTAGTCATTTAGCTGATGCTGTTATCCAGAGCAGCTTCCTAAGCGAGAGACCACAGAAGTGCATCCACGCGAGTTTAAGAGCAACAAGTGGTGCATACCTGGCTAACAGAGAGAGCAGGTAAAGCATACAGAATGGCACACTTCACTAAAACACTAATGTAGTGAAGTGTGCCATTCTATAGCCCAGATACAAGTTAAGATGCATACCGTAATATACTATGTACCATAAAATGGTACACTGAACAGGAATAGTGAAAGCTGAGGTGTGGGGTCCTATGTCTGTGTGTCTCTGAGATGTGTAAGGTAGCACAGTGGCTTTGGAGGTCGGGCTTTATGCACGAGTAAATATTCCCATTCCAAATGTAAGACAGATCCATGTCGGGTCTTTTTACCCCAGTGCCAGAGAGAGAGAGCCTCTTGGAACAGCGGCTTGGCGGAGATGGCGCAATGTGCAACATACGATAGGCCGGTCATTGCAAGTTGGCATGCCGACAGCGTTTTTGGATGTGATGCCCGTGGCCAATCAGAGTCCACGGGCCCCGACACTCATCATTTTGTTTCTTTTGATCCTGGACCAAAAGGTCCCGAAGCACAAGTCACACACAAAAAGAAAATGTCTCTCTCTCTCTCTCTCTCTCTCTTTTTCTCCCTTCTCGCTCTCAGTTGGTCTCTTTCCTGTCTTTTTTTCATTCACCTTGCCCTAAATGATTATTTTGTGCATGAACTGACGAAGGTCCTTGGATCAGAAACTAAGCAATAAACACCAACCTTTTCCTTTCATTCCAAGTGTGTGGGTTTCTCTTCCACCTGTGTAATTGGTGGAATCTCTTGATTAAATTGAATTGAATTGAATTTATTCAGTTCAGGAGAGGTTATTTTGTCTGATACTGTGTGGGTACCCCCCAGGTGTCTTACCTGTGTCTCTGTCTGTTTTTCTGTCCTCACAGTTAGAGCAGATCCAGAAACACACATGGTACATGTGAGTACTCCTGCTTTCCTTTCCTAAGAGTTGGGGGGAGCTGGGGTGGGGGGTGTTGAGTGTGTGTCGGGGCGCTGATTAGGGGAGTTGGGGGGGATGATGCCTGGAAGTGGTTTGCAGGCTTCAAAATGAACATCCCCTGGAGAAAAGCTGTTTAGAATTGTTGTTGATGGTGTGACAAATGGTAGATTTATACAGAATGTTAATTATGATGGTACAATGGCAAGTTTGTGAAACCCTCAAACTTTTCTTTCTTTGAATTTTTGTTTCTTACAGGGGTGTTACTGTTGCCTTATAGGGGGTCTTGGACCTCCCCTCTGCAAGCCCCCTCTCATTTCAGACCCTGGGGCTTTGCTGAGTTGGATTTGAAAGATGTCAACACATGTCACTGCTGCTCTGGGCGTCATTGTATTTTTGTTGTTGTTTGGTCCTCCCACCAGAGGGGGCAAGAACGAGCCAGAGCCAGAGCAGCCCGTGCCCAGGAAGGTGGCGATCCGCACACTGCCCTCAGCTGAGGATATCGACCCCGACGTGCTGGAGAGCATGCACTCGCTGGGCTGCTTTCGTGACAAGAACAAACTGATGAAGGACCTGCTGTCTGAGGAGTGAGTGACAGGGGGTGGGGCCAGTGGAAGGGGGTGGAGCTGGTGGGGGTGGGGGGCAGTGGAAGGGGGTGGGGCTGGGGGTGGGGCAGTGGAAGGGGGTGGGGCTGGAGGTGGGGCAGGGGCCAGGTTGGGAAGGCAAGCATGGAGCTGGGCCAGGCAGAGGAGTGGTGGGATACAGGGCGAAGGTCAAAGGTCATAGGGAGATAATTGGCTGTCAAGGGAATGTGACAAAAACACAGGGACATTACTTTTCTAGTTCAGGGAAGAAATACATCATCACTCTCTGCTTCCA
The DNA here is from genome assembly GCA_022829145.1 of Albula goreensis. Lineage (NCBI taxonomy): Eukaryota > Metazoa > Chordata > Actinopteri > Albuliformes > Albulidae > Albula > Albula goreensis. The sequence goes on along the minus strand of CM040741.1, from coordinate 3,992,182 downwards.
ATTTACGAGTATTTCTTCAGGTGAAACCAGGAAGTAAGACCTTTAATACCTCCATAATTTTATTTATTCAGAAAGGAAATAATAATAATAATAACGTGCTTTTCATATACCCAAACACTGTTTACATAGTGAACAGTTTAAAATGAAATGCAGTTGTCACTATGAAGGAAAAAAAAGAAACAAGAATATAATAAAATGGGATGAAAGCTCTTAGAATTACATTAAAGAATTTTAGACAATCCCTCTGTAAAAAGGACTGTATTCTGTATTATTACACATGAAGCGTGCTACAAATGAAAAAGCCGCACGCTGCTCGATTACCTCCGCAGACCCGCGCTGGTGGTCTCTCCTCTCGCGCCTCCCCTGGAGCGAGGATCTTCCTGATGTTGTTTGCGTTTGGGGAGGCCGGTTTGTTTGCGTGTGTGTTTTAGCACGTTAGCGCTGTGGTCCCCGTGCCCCCATCCCCCACACTCTGGAGAGGCTGTAGGAGCGGGCGCTCAAACAAACCTTCCCCCGGAGCGCCCGTATATCATCTGAAAAGTAGCCCAATTACCCAGCGCTCTTTATCTGTGACTCCGCTGACAGAACTGTGATGGATAGCCTGCAAATTCCCCTTCCTAAAGCACCTGAGCTCCAGTTACCTCTCCCCCGCTCTCCTCAAGCTTTTATTAAGCTCAGTTAAAACGGAATGGGAGAATCGCCTTCCACTTTCCCTGTCTGTGTGGCTGGAGGTTTGAGAGCCTTATTCCCTCTTTTCTTCTCTCTTTGTTTTTCAACATATACTGATTGTTACATATAACCATCTACCTTACATTTTTATCATAGGCAACTATGTTGATAAGACATAGACTCTCCTCTACCTTTCACTTATTTTTGATGAATATTATAACTGCTTATTTTCATAACTCAACTAAAAATTTCTAGACAGAGTGGATAAACAATGGATTAGAATTGCTGAGAGGGTTTTGGTTATTTTCTATTAAGTCTTGTCTAGCATTTCATTCCAATTTAACCTTATATGTACAACTGGAAATAACAGTTAAAGCTTATTTTATTACCGTGTGTTCACAAACTGCTTCCTTATCTACCTGAAATTCTTTTGTGTTACTGAATGGTCCAAAATGAGTTACTGAGGGCTACCAGTAGATGTCTTTATGGTTTGTGAGGTCACATCCTGTCACTGTGTCTGACTGTTCTCTACTTCCTGTTGACCCCAGTGACAATCAGGAGAAGATGATATACTTCCTCCTGCTGGATCGCAAGGAGAGGTATCCCAGCCATGAGGACCAGAACCTCCCACCGCGAAACGAAATAGGTATGGTGCTCTCAAAGAAACAGGGAGTTGTTTTTCAAAGACACTGGTACTCTAGGATCCCTTTCATAGAAACAGCATGGGAAGAGTTTTCCTTTCTCTTCCGAAAGATTTTTTTTTTCTTCTGTCAGCTTTTCAGAGAGTTCAGGCGTCTGTCGCAAACCTTGAACCTTGAGGGCGTTGGGTCCAGTAATGGAGTTTAGAGAAAACATCTCACTCCGGACCATTTATCTCTAAATATCGCTCTAAATGTCATCCTGATCGATTCAGCCCTGGAGGTAATCGTAATCGTTTGGAGATCGCTCTCATTTAAAGATCAGCTCATGCGAAAGCGCGAGATTCCCTCCAGGACTAAAGATCCGTTAATTGAACCGGGCCGCCCGCTCGTTTGATCAATCGTTTGAATGCTCTCCTAGTCCGTACTGTGAGAGTTTCTCTATCAAAGCTTGCCAGGTATTTTCTCCAGAGAAACAAGCAGGTTTAACCACTTCCTTTTGGGCAGGGTACACACCTCCAGTGCTGGGGGCCAGTATGTATGTTTCTGTTGTTGTTTCCTTTCTATCAATAGCCAGTTTGGAACAATTTAGAAATTATTTGTGGGTACTCTTTAGCCAACTGAATACTTAAAACAAGCTAATTAAAAAAACCAGCAGGAAGTTTGGCCCTCAAGGGCTAGTGCACCTCTTGGATTTGAATCAGGACTTTTCCCCTGGTTGGACTGTACCATTACCTGTCCTCCCCCACTCCCCTCACCAGACCCCCCCAGGAAGCGAGTGGACTCACCCATGCTGAACAGGCACGGTAAGCGGAGACCGGAGAGGAAGTCCATGGAGGTGCTGAGTGTGACGGACGGGGGGTCACCGGTGCCTGCAAGACGGGCCATCGACATGGCGCAGCACGGACAGAGGTACCGCGCGCGCGGATCCACCCCTCTAGCCTGACCCAAACGACCTGCACCTTCCATACACAGACACACTCACCTATGCCCTTCAAAACATGAACACACTCACCTGAGTCCTCTATACATGACTACTTTTCACCTGTACCTGTGCCACATCTGTGATTCAAACACTCCTTGCTCCACTACTTGCATCAGCATGTACAGGTACCTTCTATACACATCTACACTCACCTGTACCTGTACACACACCTGCGACTCCCCACCTCCTAAACACATTGACACTTACCTGTACCTGCCTCATACCGGTGATCCGAACACTCCATCCACCGTCTGTGTCTGCACTCACCTGCACCAACAGTAACGCCTGAGACATAAACACTCTCCACCTTCCGAACATATTAGCGTCCATCAGCACCTGTGCACTCACCTGCAGCAGTTGCAGCTGTGGAGCTGAGCGTACATTTTCTACACGTCAGCCTGGTTCCTAGCCACCATGTCAAAGCTCTAGATTCATACGATATTTACTTTGAGCCAGCCTCTTCTCACCCCTCCATCCCTCCCCAGCCCCCTTCTCCCCTTTATCCAGCCATGTATCAGATAAAAGACAAACTCTAAGCAGCTTTAGAGTCATATTTTCATCTGATTATGGTAAACTCCAGAGCTCTTTGAATTGATGATATGTGCGTGTGTGCGTGTGGAAATCTAGAGCTGAAACGGTCTTAGTGCTCTCTGAACGTCACTGAGATTCAGCTCAAAAGGAGACATTTTGGGGACATATCTGTACTTCTGGCCCTACTGTAAATTAGGGGACCACTGAACAGCCAGTGACACCAGCTGCCCAGTACATATTAAAATCCCATAATGCATTTCCCAAAGGCAAAGAAACCATGCATGTTTCATATGGAGTCAGCTTGAAAAATTAAACCGATCATAAAATTCGGAGGGATTTTAAATTAGTGATAGCCCATATTATTTTTTTTTATTCTCACAGTCATTGTTATTCAGCACTGATCAAGACACCCTATTGTGCCTCATCTGTCATTGTCATATTTTTTATTATCGTCATGATTTTTAGATTTTTTTATTCACTCTCTGACAGGGCCAATAATAAAAGTTGCTGGTCTTAGGATAAAGGTGGCTTTAGCCGCCGATGAATTCTAGCTAAAGCACAGTATATCTCAGAATGTACCGGAACATCCTAAACTAAACAAGTCATTAGTTTACATCAACACACCCATTAATAATCTGTTTTTCTCTGTAAAGAAAAAGAGAGAAAGGAAGGGGAAGAAGCGTTAAGAGTCTCTGCTTCCTAAAGTTAACCTACACATATACCTGGACAGAGAAAATATCAATTTTGGATTTATGTCGGTATTGGATCGCTCCACCCGTAAGTAGTGGGTGAATTTTTGCCATGCCCGCATCCTTAGGAGTCTATAGGAAGTAGATTTAACCGTCCAAGTCGGTTATTATCTCCTGATGTAATGCGAAACCCTGTTGTTTGAGACAAGGTGCCCCCCCCCCACCACCCCTTTTTCTATTCAGCACCGATCCGATCGGGGCTCCCACCACACTTAGACCCGGGGGCTGTAATATCCACTTTGATCGATTGAATTGTAAAAAAAAACCCAGTATGGGGTTCGGAGCCGGATCTTCCCCTCTAATCACGAGATTCAACGAATTGAAATCAATCGCAGCCTCACCCGACCTCCTAGGTCTGCAATAGCTACTGCAGTATTTACACAGACTCCAGGTTCTTGAGAAATGTGTATATATAAATTGAGCATGTTAGGAAATAGCACAGTATGAGTGAATATCCCGCAGCTCAAATAAGGGTTTCCATTAGCACAGCAGCCTGTTCGCCTGTTAGCATGCAGGGCATTGAGTCAGTAGGTAGGCCTGCAGCAGAGGAAGGTCGGTAACTGTCTATCCTCTCACTTTGTCTTCCCCGATATAGTAAAACTGTGTTCAGTAAAAGCTTGGATATCTCTGACGCCAATCCCAAATACAGCAAAGAAGAAAGGTATTCACTCTTTTTGCCACCCCCCTCTGTCAAACTGCCCTCCTTCCCCTTCCAAACCCCCATCTACATGTGTATTACAAACATGCGCTGTGGCTTTTCTTCTCAGACCATCTCAGTGTCAGTACGAGAACGATAACAAAGATACGGCCAGAAATGGAAAATAAAGTAACGTTTCTCAAGCCGTCCGTAACTCTCCTGTCTGGATAGATCCGTTGTGCGATGGATACAGATTGCAAAAAAAAAACTGAAAATGCTAGCTAATCAGCTTGAAGATTCAGAGTGTTGGGGGTGGGGAGGGTGGGGGCGAGGGTAGGATGGGGGAAGCTTTCTCCCCTGACGAAAAATGCAAAATGGTTCATTTAAATTCAGCTGGGTTTCATGCCGACTATTTTTAACACCCACGGCCTGTAGTCACTCTCGTCATTAATAAGATGGATTTTGGTGGCGTTCTATCCCTCCCACAATCCACTCCCAACCGGTTTTCCTCAGGATGTCGCCATGCAAAATTCTCTCTTCCGCCCCGCGGCAAAAACAGCGTGCGGTGCAGGTTGAGCATGTGACCAGGTGGTTCGAGCAGATGCGTCTCACTGCCCCTTACAGTGTTCCATTCCTATATAACTTAAAAAAAAATCCTTTTTCCATTCTTCTCCTAGTCTGGGAGTCTTAGTCATATTCATGATCTGCACTATTTGCTTCAACCTCCTCTATCAATTCTCGAGAGTGCAGACCAGCATGTGCTGTCCTCTGAGATAAAGGTGTCATATAAAGTCACATCCACTATCATCCTCAAGCTTAGGAGCTTACAGAGGAAGCCGCTTCATGCTCTGATTTTTACACGCTGACTGCGGGTGACCGACTGACCAGTAGGGGTCACTAGTGAGCGATGAAACACGGGACATTACCAACTAAATTCTTCCCTCCCCGGATAACATTAACGCCAGATATGTTTGGCCTGGCAGGACTCAATTTTTACTCATTTCTGTGAAGAGTGGGCAATAGGTGGCCCAGGCATATCCCAGATTAGATACTTGATACCGGATCAATGTCTCAAGAAGGTTAGCCACCCATTCCAGTACAGATTTGGGTCTCCACTTTTCAACATTCTAGTCTATTTTCAGTGGTTTTTGTTCAGAATTTCCACATGCCACTCCAGCTGCTGCTGCCTCTACTTATCATTGAATGCTACATTCTTGTAAAGTTTGGAATTTGAGGAGGAGAATTTTCTTCCCCAATAATGACAGATTATGAACAGAAGGGGTGTGGCATTCCTGCTCTTATCCTGTGTTAGAAAGAATAGCTGCATTTATGCAGATTGATCAATTGATTGATTGATTGACTTCTGGTTCTTACAGATATGAAGTTAGCAGAGCAGGACCCCAAAACCCTAAATACCAACTTTTCTGGCTGAACAAACAGGAGGCAAACAGGAGAAGAGAGAGGAGAGAGAGAGAGAGAGAGAGAGCTTTCTCTGTTTGTCAGTCCCCGCAGTTTTCCAGGACGATTCGCCCCTCTGGCTACCTCCCCGCACATCAAAAGCATCTTATCTCCCCCTTTCCCGCCTGTGCACTTTTTTTCCCCGTTTGAAGTCTACATCTGCGTCCCATGGCAGATCCCGATTTTAGGTTAATGTCCTTGTGTTTTCTTTTTTCACTTTTTCCCGTCTTCGTTCTTTCCCCTCCTCTGCGTCCCCGTTTGTTTGCCGGGGTTTTTTTTTTTTTTTTGGTGTTGAGCGCGCTGGCATCTAAGGTTAGCTTATCGCTCCACACTGCTCCAGTCTTCATTTTCAAAGCCTTTTTGCGATTGACCTTGTGTCGTGGAAACGCGTTAAAGAGATTTCACAGCCCGTCTGAAGATTAAAATTAATTATGTGCAATGAAAGCAAAGCATGTGCCTTTGTCGGGTAAAAAAACAACAAACAATGTTGGAAATTAAGCGCCTAGATCAACAGAATATTCATAACGGAATATTTATTGGACAAATTGGCTTTTGTGACCTTGAAGTTTTTTCCTCCCCCTTCGTTCAACACAAGCAAGTCAGATCTCAGTCTCCCAAGGTCACCCTTTGAGAGGACAGGTAGAGTCTGAGACTGGGAGGGAAAAACAAAAAAACCAAACAGATATGTTAAGTCGTACTAAACAAAAGTCGTCGTTCTTCACCGACTCTCCAAAACTCTAAAACTCTTGTGGTTTTCTAACACTAAGAGCAAGAGGACAATCCGTGAAAATAAGAGCTCAGTTGTCAAGGATACGTTGAAGAAAAGCCCCTCTGCATCTTTGTCATGTGACCCATTGGAATCCCCCAATGGGCGGGGCTATATGCCTAATTTCACTCACCGCCTTACATGCATTTCAGTGTTTTTTTTTCTTGGTTTCCTACATGAAATTCCTGTGGTTATGTATTTATTATTTTTGGTGGTTTATACTTGGTTTTGACCTCTGTTCTCTTAAGTTTGCTGGGATTGCTTTGCTGGTTTATAAATTTAGGGGTTCTGTAGTGGTGAATGGCTTTGGATGTTTTTAGGGTTCCCTTTTTAGAAACCCCCCACCCCACCTTCCTCACCCCTACATTAGTAATTACAGATCATGATCTCCCTCGGACATGGGGTTCAGTTTGGGTTGCAGGGTTTTTGGGTATTTTTCACGTTGGAGAATTCTCTGTGTTTGTGCTTGTGTGTGAGTGTGTGTTTGTATGTGTGTATGTCTGTGTGTGTGTGTGTGTGTGTGCACGTGAAACACACACAACCCTCTGTTTCTTCACCAGACAGCTTTTCTTTAATATTGACTGTTTACACAACTTTCGAACACAAGGCTACAAATTGTTAAAATGCTTTAAAAAACAATGCTGGTATAACATCTTATACCAGGTTACAAACATTCCGATGGAGAGACAGGAGTGCAGTTTATTACACTGTATTTCATGTGGTGTGAACTGTCTGTCATTTATTTTATTCTCCATATGTTATGCGAGAGAGGTTATTGGCTCCATAAAAATTACTTAAAAGAAGGCATGAATAATAATTAGGATTTTCTCTGCTGCTTCCTATTGTTAAGATCCAGTATTAAGTGGAATGAAAAAAAGTGTTTTACTGAAGCTAAAACACGTGCGTACATTCTCATATGCGGTATATTTAAACGTGATTTACTGCCTCAATTCGCTTTTTTTTTAAACAAAAAAACAGTACATCTATGGGCAATTAAACTTTAAAACCTCATTAAAATGGTCAATCCCCCTTTAATCCAGGAAAGCATGTCTGGAACAGAAGGAACAAGAAAAAGAGGAGAAAAAAGACAGTCACATCTGAGGTTAATGAAACAGAAATGAAAAATGGAAAAGCCCCTGTAGTTTTTTTTTTTTTTTTTGTTGAGGAATATCAATATACAGTATAGCCGGTGAGTGAGCATGGTGTATTAGGCTCTTCTCAGTGGCTAAACAAACTCATTAGTTATCCTTTCTGCCTGTGTGGTGCGGTGTGCTTGAGTAGCGACCGGGCGCGGTTTGGGTGTTTGGAGGCTGGAATCTGCCACCATCATGGCCAGAACTACCAATCCCAGAAGCCCTTGGGAAACCCCCCCACACCCCCCACCCAATAACTGCAGCCCATTTACCTACAGTCTACAGAGCATCCAGCACTGCATCAAGCCCATTTACCTACAGTCTACAGAGTATCCAGCACTGCATCAAGCCCATTTACCTACAGTCAGTATCCAGCACTGCACCAAGCCCATTTACCTGCAGTCTACAGAGCATCCAGCACTGCATCAAGCCCATTTACATTTACCAGCACTGCACAGTTTACCTACAGTCTACAGAGTATCAGCACTGCATCAAGCCCATTTACCTACAGTCTACAGAGTATCCAGCACTGCATCAAGCCCATTTACCTACAGTCTACAGAGTATCCAGCACTGCATCAAGCCCATTTACCTACAGTCTACAGAGTATCCAGCACTGCATCAAGCTCATTTACCTACAGTCTACAGAGTATCCAGCACTGCATCAAGTTTGGATATGAACACACAATGAACCCTCCATCTTATAAACCGTAAATACTGCTGTTGGCTGCAGGAAAAAATGGGAGCCAAACAGTAGAGGAGAGGAGTCATATTTAATATCTTGCTCTGTTTGGTTTTGTTTGGAGCGATTCCACGCTCCCCTATCCTCTCTGTTCATATCCACCCCCTCCAGCGTTTCACAAAACTACAGCCAAACGAAAAACAGCGCTTTGGAGCCACCTCAAACACTGCGATTAGCTACACAGTGGAAGGATGGGGGGGCAGCTGGGATGGACAGGGATGCTCCAAAATGCCCTTTTGAACAATGAAGGGGAGAGAATGGAAAGTTTCTCAGGGAGACAAAGGGGTAAAAACAGACGTTTACCTCCCAGATCCGTCGCCCGCGAAGGCCTTGTGAATGCCTCTGTTTCCATAGTGCTGGGGTTTGTGTAGCCTTGGGTGCCGGGCTAATGCCTCTCTGCTATAAACCTGCCGATAGAGCTCCGAGACACAGTGATAAACCTGCCCACTTTGGGGACGCAGCCTGTACTTTCTAACTGAGGTGGGAATGAGGTGAAGTTTGCGGTTCAGATATAAACTATGAGGTATGTGTCAGATACACCACATCTCTGCCAACTGCCTTCTGCGCGAGGAAGGGAAAGAGAGAGAGAGAGAGAGAAAGAGAGAGACTATGCTAGGCTTGGAAAGCTGCATGCTGACATCAGCAAAACAGGATCCTATTTGTGTAAAAAAAAAAAGAATAAAACAAACAAAAATAAGCAGTTTTTGCAGACTCTGGTGGCTTTTCCAGCAGTGGTGGATCTGAGCCAGGGTAAATAAATGTAGTCACATCGCAGTCAGCGGCGTCTGCTACATCACTGCTGCTGTCACCTGTACACCTGTCACCTGTTCGGTGTGATCGGGTGGCTCACTGTCACCCATGGGTGGCCCAGGTTTCCACAGTGTCTCTAAACCCCAGAGTCTAATACATGCAATACATGGCCTCAAGAAAATGTGTGCGCTATGCAAACACTGGGTTGTGTGTGTGTGTGTATGTATGCGCATATGTGTTTGCATGCTTATGTATGTGTGTGCTTTTTTTATGCGTTTATGTTTGTAAATGCATGTGTCTGTTTGCCTGTGAGTGTGCGTTTGTGTGTGCGAGAGGGCCTGTGTGTGTGTGTGTGTGTATGTGTGTGTACGAGAGGGCCTGTGTGTGTGAGTGTGCGTGCGTCTATCTCTCCTGTCTGACACTGCGGATCATGTCCCGCGTGCCATCTCTGGCTATGTCCCCCTCCTCCAGGTCCCGGTCCATCAGCGGAGCTTCCTCTGGCCTCTCCACCAGCCCACTCAGCAGCCCCCGGGTAAGTACCCCTCAGCACAGCGCCCCCAGTGGCAGCGCCGCCAATGGCATCTCTTCACCCGTATTCCTTTTTATGCCAATGGCTCAAACGGCCGTCCCAGCGTGAGAGGACCTACGGGAAGTTTCAGCACGTTACGTCATCCCGTTTGCCCTCAACAAGGGCATTTACTTACCCAACTGCCTTCCTTAGATCATAGAACCTGCAGCCTTTGGCTCTTCTTTTCAACCCTATCACCACACTCTTCACGTAAAGGAGCAAGGCAGCGTTCCTGACTGTGCAGGGATAGCCAGCCCTGGTCCTAGAGAGCTACAGGGCGTAGCTGGTTCCTGTTTTCAGCATCCAATTAGATCTGAGAAACCAGAGGATGTAATTTGACTGACCATCAATCAACTGTGCTGATTGGTCGATTAAACACTGAGTAGCGACAAATAATCGGCATACCCTCATGCACTCCATGACCAGGGTTGGCCCCACTTGGTATAAAGTACAAATGCAGTTTTATATTTATTCATACATATAAGTATATTTGCTTATTATGTGTGTGTATAACCTTACAATTCTTATCACGTCTCAGGATCTTGGGTCTGATGGTACCTGAGCTGTAGAGCTGTTTCTGTGTAAAGTAAAACGTAGCATTCTTTCTCTATTCACTTTGTTAATTCCCAGACTCACTGTTGTAGCTATTATTAGAGTAGACGGCCTGACGTAACAAAGCAAGTGAGGGTAAGAAAAACAAGAATCTGCCGTTTGTTTTAGTTCTTGTCAATTTGATTTTGCGGAAACCAGGTCAGCTTTTCGTCTCCGTTTCTGCATTGCTGAGTCTAAACTCGTCTCCTGAAAGCTCTTTCTGTCCACTGAAGAGTTCTCTGCTCTCAGTGACCTGAGACTTGTGGAAAATCCTACTTAGGTAACATGGTGGAAAATCCTGCTTTTCTGATTAACACAAGGCCTAGTAGAAAATTGTTACAGCTGACTTCTTTGAGAAGGCTTACAGATGACAGATCTGCCCTTGAATCCTCCTCACAATATGCTATACTTGAGTTATGAAAAAACTTAAAAAGGAACTGTTTTAAAAGGAAATACATCAGATAAAATATTTTTCAAAAAAAAAAAGATCCTGCCCCATTGACCAGCTCTGATATGGGAATGATCAAAATTTTGCTCCCAGAAAACATCTGCTGAAGTTTGTTTTTGTGAGAGAAGTACCCTTGCCTTTTATTTTGCTCATCTGTTCAATTTCCCTCACAGCGTGATGCTAATGGGTTTTTAGCTGGAGTGATTTTTCAGTAAATACTCCTGAGTGTCCCGAACAAACTCGGCTATGGGTGTTTCACCGGTGGGAAGGATCAAAGCAAAGAAAGAGCAAGGGGATAATGGCTGTACGTGAACCAGTGCTGCCAGCCAGGGAGGCCAAATTGTACAATTCTGACACTGTCCTTAAACTCATGAAAGGGGCATGAATGTCCATGAAATGCTGAAAAATGTAAACGTGTATAATACAATGCCTAGTGTTACACTCAAGCTCATGTCACTTAAAACCAAAATTCACGGTTGGCAACATGGGTGGAATGAACCTGTGGGGATTACCCATCATGCACTCCGAGAGAAGCAGTATGACCATAAACAGGGATGCCATGACAGTGTCCTTTGCACCGCCCCCTTCCCCCATCTCCATGGTCCAATCAGCAGCCTTGCTTTCAGCACTCTGCTCTCTGGGGTACTCGCTTTTGCACTCGCCTTGCTTGCTTGATCCCTGCCGGCAGTTTGTTTTTTTTATTTAATTTTTTATTTTAAAATAAAACAGGAAGTGAAGCTTTCTTCTGTTGTTACTGTTGTCGTTGTTGTTGTTGTTTTCTGGGTTTTTTCCATTTTGCCTGTAACACAGTTTTTTTTTTTGCCCACTTTTTTGGCTTTGCCGTGGTGTTGTATGCCTTAATTTTGACGTGAGCGAATGAGCTAACCGCATGTTATTGTTTTCTTTTCTTCCTTTTTTCTTTTTCTGCACTCCCAACACACGCCGCTCTCTCACGGTTTGTGCTCCACTCATCTTCCCTCATCCTTCCATCCTTCCTTTTTCTCACGTTGCGCTTTTCCTCGCTGATTTTTCTCGCTGCCTTTAAAAAAACGCGACACGCTGGGCATGATCGGGGGCTGCCGTGGTGTTTCTTTCTCGTTGCGTTGTGTGTGTCGGCGCGCTCACTTCCTCTCCTTACACCAATCCCACCAACCCACCCACCCCTGCCCTGTCCGCTCATGGGTGCATGCCAACCCTCTCCCCCCACAGCCTGTCAGACGGTTTTTCGTTCCCCCCCAGTCCCCCGACCTCTCCTGGTCTCCCAACTCCAGCCCCACCCACTCCCCAGAGCCCCGCCCCAACAGGACCGGAGCGGTCACCCCAAACTCCTTCCAGCCAAAGACGGGGACCCTCCAGGCTAACCCAAAGACCCAGACCCTCCCGGCCAAGCCAAAACCTTCTGAAAAGCCCCTACAGTCCACCCGGTCCAACCCCCTGCCCAACGCGGTCGCCAACCCCTCCCCTGCTGCCAAACCGTCCGAGCCTTCCCCGTCCTGTCAGAACCAGAGTCAGAACCAAACCCAGAACCCCCTTGGTCCCCAGCAGCCCCCAGGTGCGCCGGTCGCCCCTGGCGGTGCCCCCCCAGCTCTCCGCCCCGTTCTCCCAGGTGGTGCCTCTCTCTCCCATCCGTCTGCACCACTTCCACCCTCTGCCGGGGACTGACCACGGCCCCAAATCTATCCCCGTCATACAGGTGACCCCCCCCCCTTCCCCAGGGGGAGCCCTCTCCCCACCCCCAAAGGGACGCCGGTGCACACGCCCAAGGAGAGCCCAGCCGGCACGCCCAACCCCACGCCACCCCCCAGCCCCTCCATCGGGGGCATGCCCTGGAGAACGCGTCTCAACTCCATCAAGAACAGCTTCCTGGGTTCGCCGCGCTTCCACCGCAGGAAACTGCAAGGTATTCTGGGAAGGGTTTTATTTATTTTTTTTACCAAGAACTTCTTTCTTTTTCCCTTGGGATTTGCCATTTGAATCATAAAACAAAACTAATTGCCCTTTTAGGTCAGGAATCCTTGTTCAGTATTTTAGAGTCTAGATTGAAGATGAAGGGAGATGGCACTTTTTAAAATACAGCTCGCAGGCTCTGGTGCAAGCTCTCTTTGGACATCAGACGAGCTGAATCAGTGCCATCCTTTAAGACCAAACCTAAGGACACATTTTTATAGAGTAGCATTTAATAGCCTGTTTTTAAAGCTTTTATGTTTTAATAGCTTATCTGTTTTCTTTTTTTAAAAAACTATTTGTAGGCTGTGGGTGTTTTTATTGTCTGTATAAATGTATTACTTAGTATCTGGTTCTGTTATGATGTTTTGTGTATTGTGTTTCTCATTATTGTAAATTGAATGGTTTTGGAGGCTATTCTGGTAGTTAAATTAATAAATAAGGTAATAAGAATGTACGAGCGTAGTTCAGTGAATGCGTTATTCCCTGGCAGTGGGAAATAGAGCTACAGATGTAAAAGAAATAACAGTAAAATATCAGTCAAATATACAAAATAAACACAATATGAATTCACAACATAGAAATAAATACAACGCTTACAAGCACCATATATAACTACAGCTGTGAATGAAGTCCATGGTCATAAGATTTAGATTGGCAATTAAAATACAAAGTTGTAGACAGTCACAGGAAAGAATATAATCAGGGTTATATCGTCAAGGCTTTTTTGTGGAGTGCGACTGGGGTCATGAAGGTGGACGTCGCTCCAGCAGTCCTTAGTTTTGGTTCTCTGAAACGGGTCCTTCATAGCAGTAGGTGGTCAAATTTATTTTTGCATTTTTAAAGGACGTTTATGCAAGCTGAGGGATTGAGTTGAGCAGCTCCAGCGAGTTCTGAGCACGGGCTGGATACTCTGTTGAGTTTGGCAGAGTATCTTGCGTCTGTATGGCCAAACCAGCCAATCATGAAGAATACATAAGTGTACGGGCACAAATACACAAGAGTTATATATACATGAGAATCCGTAACCATGAGAACAGACTGCTCAGCCTCTCTGGACCGGAGATCCCAACCTCAGGTCCGCAGCGTCTGCACGGTTTTAGGCTTGTATCAGCACCTCCATGATTAATTTAAAGTCACTGATTGGCAAAAGACTTTGCGCAGCTTGCCTACAAGCCAAAAAGGGTGCTGACTGACAGAAAACCTGAAGAACCTGTAAACACTGCGGCCTTCCAGGAGTGGACATCGCTGACCGAGGCCCGTAATTTCACCTGCTGTCTCAGAGCCAGGAGTCTACTCCTGGAGGACCGTAGCACAATTTTTTTGTTGCCACCGGTTACAATTAGATAATTATAATTCTGGTAGAATCAGACTTAATAGAGGTCTGGTAGAGGTGGCATTTTCACTATTCCAAATGAATACACACAGTTTCAACATTCTATTGCAGCTGAAGGTAATGTTATCATTTGAAAATTAGCAGTGAAAAAAATATAGGCTGGTGTAATTGTATTTGAGTGCTGAATTATTTCTGTTGCCATGTAACCATGGTTTATTCCTTACACATGCACAGATATCTATCATGTAATCTCTCATTAAAATCTGTCCAGACATAAACCAAGTTACAGGTAACCAAAGTATACATAATCAAAACTAGAATTAGAAGACAGCTTCATCACTTTTTAAGCAGACAAAATGGCTTAGTAAAGTTGGGAACAGTCCTTGACTACAGTGAATACATTCTGAGCAGGAGAAGGTGTGATGACTGTGGCCTTGTCAGAATACTCTTGACAAGGTCAGTGTCCTCCCTCCCTCCCGTCCTTCCTTTGTCATTTCGCTGATCTGAAGTGTCTACTGACGTATTAGGTGACACTTCTGCCATTTTGCTTACCTGTCCACTGCCTGTGCTCTATAGATAAGGAGGAAGGAATGAAGAAAGAGAGAAACCAAGGAAAAATGCACAGACTGAAGAATTTAATGAAGCAGCCAGTGAATGGTTTAATCTTTGACCCCTATGACCCTTGACCTCTAACCCCTGTGCTTGCTTTGCAGTTCCCACACAAGAGGAGATGTCCAGTCTCACCCCCGACTCTTCCCCAGAGTGAGTAACCTTCATTCTCTTTCCCTCTGCCTGTGCAGTACCAGCAGAGATGGAAATAACCTTCATTATAGATTAAATGAAAGTTTTCATTGGTAACAGTTAACAGCTTGAGTTAGACGTGCAGGAATATCCAGGACAGAAACTGCAACTTACCTTAAACCTGTGATTTCAGCTCAAAATCACCTCTTTAAGAGGATCTCATGTCGCACATCTTCATTTAATGTGATCCCCACCTCATGAATAATTCACTTTCTCATTTGTAATGTGCCATGTATGACCGTCCACAACAAGAAATGTACAAAACCCACCAAAAAGCGTGATATCGCCCAGGTATACTGTCTACCCTTTCCCATGTCACAGGGAATGGGTTTTGAAAATATAGAAGAGGCTGTAGATCAGAGTAAATTTAAAAATGGTATTTAACTGTTCTGCCTTTACATTGAAGTCATTTAGCTGATTTAGCTACAGTTGATGAGGCTAACCAAGGTCCAATACCCCCTGGGAGCAATGTGGGGTGAAAGGCCCTGCTCAGGGGCCCAACAGCAGTTGTGTTCTTGCTGTGGCTAGAACCCTACATTTGTCTTCATTATGCGGTATTGTACAATTAAAAAGGTGCCTCCGTTCACTGAAGTCATCACATCAGATGGTCTTTGGCAGCAACGTTGATATGGTTTTGACCCCTGACAAAGAGCTAACACCAGTTACCATTGAGGGTAAGACAGAACACAACATGTTATGAATGGTGAGTCATGGAGTTACCCTTCAAGTTCTTTTTAATCCACTCTGAGATGAAATATAAATCGCTGTTTGTCAAAGGCCTTTTTTTACAGAGTGCTGTCCTGTAACCTGTCAGCTTTCGTTTCTTCCAAAACCCCCTCCGATACAGAATCCCGCATTAGCAAAGCACAGAGAGAACAGTAGTTCTCCGTTAAGGATATTGTTGGAGATTTAAGGTTTGGTCTTCATGAATATTTCAGTGTTTTACTTCTGGGCAGTTTCACCAGGGGTCTGTTTTGGAGCCCAAGTCTTGCCTCTCTGCCGGGGGGAGAGCTGGAAGCCAGTACAATGTCATCACTTTTTTAAAAATACAAAACTACAAAAAAAACATATTTTTTTTGCAATCTTTCTTTTTTCCTTCACAGATTGTGGTATGTTGCGGCAATATAAATTCAGGAGAAATTTTTTTTTTTTTACAACATTAGCGATATGTAATGGTTCTGCATGTCAGGAGTATTGGAACCACAACCCTCCAAAGGGACTTAAGGCCTTCTGCATATAGTCCACTCTCAGTGGGCTGTCGTGTGACCGACTGCCTAAGGCTTACTGCATGTAGCCTACTACTGGTGGCTAATGTGCCTGAGGCTAATAAAGTGGCATACTGTCTGTGAGCCACTGTAAGTAGCTTACTATCCTTGGCCTACTGCCCATGGCCTACTGTTTGAGTTCTACCACTGTGTAGGTCTTAGAGCCGCAGGCCTACTTGTTTGAGTTGTGCTACTATGTAGGCTCAACAGCTCAAGGCCTATTGACGGAGGCTTCCTGCTTGTGGTCTACCCTGTGATATAATAATGGCCTGCAGTGGACTGGCAAACTATGCAGGGTGTCTCCTTGCCTTTTGCTGGGAAAGCCCCCAACTCAGGATTGGATGAAGCGGGTATAAAAAATGGCTGAATGGATATATAATAATAATAAAATTAATAATGTATAAATGTGTTCATTCTTAGAACAGGCAGTGGTGCTGTTTAACATGGCGGGTTTGGGAGCTGAACCCCTCTGCTGCCCCAGCTGTTCCTGCAGCCGTATGGCACAGCGGTCTCTGTCCAGACAACCGTGTGATCCACTGCCGCGGAGGCTAATTCCCCTCCCTCAGCGCTCCCTAGGCTCCGGCGGCACCTCCTCTTTCATCTCACACGCCCTGCCGGGAGCTCCATCACGTTTGGCGGCTTTGCCAGCGGAGGGCTCCGGTTGTGCCCCGGCGGGGAAGCCGAATGTTACAAACCCCGGGGTT
Organism: Albula goreensis; assembly: GCA_022829145.1. Taxonomy (NCBI): domain Eukaryota; kingdom Metazoa; phylum Chordata; class Actinopteri; order Albuliformes; family Albulidae; genus Albula; species Albula goreensis. The sequence goes on along the minus strand of CM040741.1, from coordinate 3,975,468 downwards.
ATGCAGCTCTCGCCTGGGTTTCTGCAGGCGAGAGCACAGAATAAGATTTCTTACTTTTGTCTCCCCGGTTTTTTTGCCCGTGGCCCCCCCAGTCCAGACCATCAGGGCTCGTATCCATCTGCTGTGGCTCCTCGGGTGTCTGTTTTCGCACTTCAACCCATAAATCACTGTTTTTTTCAGGCCTTAAAAATCGCTGCTGAGTTGAATACGCATTATGTGATGTGCTTGCCGGAAACTTCCGTGTGGGCAGACAACAAGTCTGTCCGCCACGCGGTTAACAACTTCTTGAGAACTTTTTTTTTTGAATCGCTTTCTCACAGCATGCTTTTATAGAAAAAAAGGAGACAGAGTGTTTTGATCATGCTGTTCTTTTACACATTTGAAAGAGAGTTTTTTTTTTAAATCACACTCAGACTCAGTTTTATTTTCAGCTAGGTAAATGCTTTAAGTGAACCTCCCCCGTATGCTCAAGATCCCTTGGTGAACTTTCCTGTCGAAATTCAATAGGAGTTGAAGGGTGCTTTTTTCCTTTGCGTGGATTGGGTCTCATGTATGTGCATTGTCACTGGAAATGCCTTTATTCTCTCAGCTCCAGGATTGGGTGTGGAGTGACATACAACCCTGTCATATTTGAATACTGTTGTGAAAATCGAAATGCTTAACAATTGTGTCTTTTTATTATTCCTTTCCCCAGGCTTGCCAAAAAATCCTGGTTTGGTAATTTTATCAACCTGGAGAAAGAGGAACAAATATTTGTGGTCATCAAGGACAAACCGTTGAGTTCCATCAAAGCAGACATCGTTCACGCCTTCCTCTCGGTTAGTATCTGCATCTGTTTCACAAGCCGTTTCCCTCCTCCTGGCAAGAGACCAGTTCCTTGCCTGAAATTGAAGCCAAGGCTATTTGTTTATGTAGACAGACGACTCTATTCTCATACATGTTATCTGATCGTGGTGCTGAAATTATAACTAAAATGCTGATTGGCTTTGCCCCAAGGTCGGGCTTTCACACGTGCTAATGCAGCTCTTGATTTATGTAACAATTCAGTGAACCGCTAGTCTTACGGTTCCTTCCATCTTCCCCTTTGCCTGTTTGCTTTCATTCTAGGTCAATAGAAAAATCAACACAGAGCACTGATCATTAGCATATAGATGTGCTGAACATGGGGTATTGAGGAACAGGCTGGCCAGGGGCAATGTTAGAACTAGCGCACGCCGGAGTAAAGAGAAGAGAAGTTGTTGTTCAGCGAGTTGTGGAAAGTAGTTTTCATGGCTGTGAAGTTTGTTTTTTGTTTGCTACCTTAATGTTTTTTTTTTCCTTATTGAGTCTGTTTGGGAGTGAAGACTCTCGATACGTTCGTAGCAGACAAGGCGTCTCGGGGGATTGGGGTTGAGTCACATTATGGCCATCTGATTCAAACTCTGGCGTTGTGAAATTCCAGGTCATCCTTTTTCACAAATTAGGATGTGAGTGAACCGACTGATTAGTCACACTGCCTCCTCATTTGCCTGGAGACTGAAAATGTCAGACGACATTTTTAGAACATTTGAAGTTCATCCGGAGTCTTTCGAGTTCCTTGCTGAAGCTCAGCTGCGCTGCAGAGGTTATTTAAAACCATTTCAGACACTCAGAATGCTTAACGGCTCTCTATTTAATTGGGCAGAAAAACAGAGGTTTTGTCATTTAGATAATGTCTTTATATCCTAAACCAGGGAAACCCAACCTGAGCCCCGCAGGGTGCTCCAGTGTTCATTGTTACTCAGGGCTTAATTGATCAATTAAAAGTGGTTTATTACTCTGTTAACTCTTTCCACCCCAGTTAATTGGGTCGGACTTGGTTGCTAATTTTAAGGTGGAAATGAAAAACCGGCATAGAAAAAAAACATGGTGGGAGGAAGCTCTTATTGCAGGAAGAAGAAACCGGCTGAGGTCTATAAATCGAGATTCGATTGAAAACAGCTCTCTATTCAACACATTTAGCCTGTCCTCCACAACCTAAATCTATACCCTACTTGAGCCATCTTGCTCTTAAACTATGTCCAGAAAAATGCCTACTACTGCTGTCACCTGGTCAACTGCGAACTTCTGAGTGACAACTTAGTTGTATACAGGAATATAGATACAAGCATTGACTAGTCCATTGATTGAATGATTGATTGATTGATGAGAGTCACACTGGAATGAGATGACTTTACTACTTCTATCTCATATCCTCCTGTTTTTTGACAGTGGAACTGCATTTGAAGATTCAGGCAAGCGAAAGAGAGTCATTCATCTATGCTAAGCGTTTTCAGTTCCCGCTGTGCTGTGTTTGAGGCGCGCATACTTCCTCTCTGTCTCCCACTCTTCCTCACCCGCCCCCTTGTCTTCCTCCCCCAGATCCCGAGTCTCAGCCACAGCGTGATCTCGCAGACGAGTTTCCGGGCCGAGTACAAATCGACCGCGGGGCCCACGGTGTTCCAGAAGCCCGTGAAGTTCCAGGTGGACATCACCTACACCGAGAGCACCGCCGCACAGAAGGAGAATGGCATCTACTCCGTCACCTTCACGCTGCTTTCGGGTAACCACGACAACCTGGGAGAAATCCAACCACCCTCACCCTGCCCTCCAAAGCTGGAGTATGCTGCTGGAGTCATTCACCCCACCCCCTTTCCCGGCTCGGCTTAGCCAATCAGATCAGAAGGATGAAATGGGAAGCTGGGAATGGGGGGGGGTTGAGAGAGACAGAGAGAGGGAGGAGTGAGTGAGAGAGAGAGATGAGACAGTTAAAAAGAGGATTTTCGGTTTTCTGCCCCTACCCCCCTTCAACCCAACCCCCCACCCCCACAGAAAGGCCTTCTCCATGGGGGCTTATTGAAAGGGAATCAAGGAAGAGGGGCACTTTTCTGCTGTAATCACAGGGCATTTTCAACCCGCTGCGTTTCAAATGTCAATATAGAAAAGACACTATATGGCAGGTGTTTATACTGGGCCCTCTTTCTCTCTCCCTCACTCTATCACTTTCTCTCCTTTTCCTCTTTCTCTCTCCTTCTTTTTCATTTTGTGGATGGTTTTGGTAGAGCCACTTACATAGTTTGTACCTGGATCGTATTCTCTTGGTTTTAATAAAAGGGTATCGAATGTCTCTCTCTCTATCTGTCTTTTTCCCTCTCTTCCTCTCTCCCCTGTCCTCTCTGTCTCTTTCCCTCTCTCTTTTCTGTGCTTTCATGCTGTAGCTCGCTCCCTCCCTTGCCTGCTGTCAGAGATCTAAGGCTGAACACAGACACAGACCTCTGCTAATCTGGGCCAGGAAACTGTTCCAGCTATTGTTGCATTAAATTTCATCAAGGTCCAATTATGCGTTATGAGGCAATCAGAAGAAAAAAATGAAAACATAGGAGGAAAAAAAATCTCATTAAATACCAATACTTTTTGTTATTTTTTTTTCCGATATGTTCCACTCTACTTGCTTGTAGTTTTTGGTCTTGAGATATTTTATTTTTGACAAGGAATAATAGTCTCCTAATGTAGGAATTACAGTCACAAAGATCAATTGTGTCATTGTGACTTTTTTTTAACAATTAACAGGTATTCTATACAGATTACATTGCTTCCTGCATACATCATTTTGAAAGTTGAATAGGTTTTACTAAAGACAGCCATATTATATAAGGACTTTTACTTAAACTCATTCTCGCCAGGCCAGTGGCGATATGGTAATGATACAGTGGTATTTCCACATTATTGACTCCATCCTCTTGTGCACCCTTTAATTGTGTCCCCACTGATGTGCTATTTATTTTGTGTCCCTACTGGTTCACCCTTTAATTGTTTCCTCACTGGTGTCCACATCAATAATCTGACTACAGGTGCACCATTTAATTTTGTCCCTTCTGATACACCTTTTACTTGTGTCCCTATCAGTGCTCCTTTGACTTGCCCCCACAGATGAAGCTCAAATTAAATTCCAACTACTACATCCTTTTTTTGTATCCCCTACAGTGTAGCCTTTACTTGTGCTCCTATGGTGCACCCTTTAATTGCGTCCCCCATTGTCTTCCTGTGCCAGGACCCAGCCGGCGCTTCAAGCGGGTGGTGGAGACGATTCAGGCGCAGTTGTTAAGCACACATGACCAGCCTGGGGTCCAGCAGCTCTCCGGTAAGTGTGGCCCGGCTAACTGCTGCCCTGCACCCGCTCCTCTCTGCTTCTCCGACGCGGCATTCTCCCCATGCATGCCCCACTGCTCCCCATGGCACAGCTCTCTGCACCGCACCGCACCAAAACCGCACCACCGGCCTCCCGCAGAGAGGGGGCGCTCTCTTCCCCGGGGCCTCCCCCCTCGCCTCTGCCTCTGCTCACTCTCTCCCCCATGCATCACGGGTGACAGCGCCATCCCGACGGCCTCAGACCTGCTAATGTGGATGATCTTTTTTTTTTTGTAATGAAAAGCATGGCGCTGTGGGTGCCTGTGTGTGTGTGTGTGTGTGTGTGTGTGTGTGCGCGCGCGTGCGTGCACATGTGTATATGTGTGTGTCTCTATAAAATTACTTGTACTTCAGATGCCACATCTGAAAAAATAATGTTGCTGATTGGACTGAGACACACTTGTGGCTCGAGCACCCCCACTGCCATGCTGAGACACACAACCCCAAACGGCGAAAACAGCGAAAGAGCCTTAAACGTTTCAGGCCCCTCGATCAGCCCCAACCTGCATTAAGGAAATCTGTACGGCACTTGGGCCCTGCATTCTCAGTTCTGATTCTGTTGGGTTTTATTGAAACCCCGTGTCCTATTCAAATCGCCCTGTGGCACCAGTTCCCTACCAGACTCCAGGACCTCTTTCCTCCCGATTACAAAGCCTTCCGGAGGGGGTCAAACCACGCCCTAATGGCAGTGCGTTCCCACCTGAGCTCCCTTTCGACGTTAACCGAGTGACTGACCTACAGTGTGGGCTAGCAAAGCGTTAGCGACAACTCACAGGGAAGAAGAGAAGAAAGGAAAAAGGAGACACCCCCTACGTTGGTATAGCTCTTCGTCTGTTGTTCCATCTTCCTGGTGAATAGTCCTGATAACAGCTCCCCCTGCTGACAAGAAATGTCACTACAGCAGGTTAATTCCATGAAAAGAATTCCGGTCTTTACATTAAAAATGTGACCCAGTTTAAGGTCCCAAATATGAGGAGAAAAAAATGAAAATATATTTCAAAAGGCTTGGTCATTCATTTTTGACATGGTGTCAATTAAATCATCATTTGATTTAATTGACCTTTAACTTTATTGTGATATTTACAGGGCTTAATTGTCACAGGTAAAAAGTGGGACTGTTACCAGGATGACATAACCACCAGGTGGACTCCCACTCACTCATATAGATGTGTCAGCCCCACACCATCCCATTAAGTTCTGTGGAGTCTACACACCCCCTCTCCTCTGCTCTCTTTCTTCCACACTCACTTCATCACTCCATCCTGCTTTCCACCACCACACTGCTACCATCCCGTTTTAGGGTGCGGGGGGGAAGGGGAGACCCCGCCCTCCCGCTCAGATACACCTGATATGATTGGCCAGCAGCATCTCTGTGCAGAATGTGATTGGATACACACAATGCAAAATGCAAGTGCATGCCGGAACTTGAGTCTTAATCACACTGAATCATGTTTGTGTGCCTAGTGTATCAGGACTGAGATTGTGTAAGAGAGCTAGTGCACTGTCAGTTAGCACTGTTAGTTCACTGCTGTGTGTGTAATGAGGAATTCAGAGGTCTCAGAGAGTATTACTAAAATTATGACTAGATCCTAAACTAGGCTTTGGGTTGTTGCTACTGACTTTGCACATGTAGAGTGCAATACTAGAGTGTGTTTTTGTTTGAGTGTCTGGGTATGTCTACAAGGGTATATTAGTGTGTGTATGTGTGTGTACAAAGGTATGTGCGAGCACTAGGGTATGATTTGTTTATGTGTGTACATGAATGCGTTCTTGGATGTGCAAGTGTCTGTGTGTGGTTGTGGTCGCTTGTATGTGTGTTGATGTCTGCATTCTCGGTTGTGTGTTTGTGAGTGGGGTTTGTGTGGCAGATGGTGAGTAGGGTTGTAAAGTTGCTGATATTCCACGTAGCACCTGCGCCTGCTTTTTAGCACAGAGATCTCATTTGAGCAGCAAGATCAGGGGCCTCACTGTGTCACTGTCTTCGCTGCGGGATCACTGACGCGTGTGTTTGCCTAATTTAAGCAGCTTCAGAACAAAAAAACCCTCCAACCCTCAACAACATGCAGCCATCTCAGGGGCTGATTTTAGTCATGTGTTTCAGTGTTGGGAAGCAGGAAAGAATATGGAGCAGTTTATTGTGTGGGCCTAGGGCTTCTGGGATAGCCCCACACTACCCTACAGATGAGAGGGTCTTGGGTCTGTGTTGCAGCACTGGGAGACTAAAACACTTCTTTGTGTGAAGGGATCAGAGCGCTGTAGTCTGACCGGAGGGGTTTTGGTGTAACTGGGAGAGTAAACTGTTGTGATATTTATGCCCCCCCACCCAACCCCCTTGCAAACACAGACCCTAAACATCGTACGGATCCACCGACTGGCAAGATGTCCAAGGGTGGTAAGAATGCTTGTGCATTATGACTTTAAACCCTCACTCTGTGATCACATAGAACTCCTTCACCCTTGAATGGTACAGAAATACACAAACACAAATGTACACACACGTACTGCTCCCAAACACATATGCACACACATACACATACATGCAATGCACACAGACACAAATGCACTTTGTCACACACACATAATCATGCATGTACATACGCAAACACACAAACACATAGACACAGGTACATACACTGACGTATTCACACACATACACACACACACACACACACACACAAAACTTACCTTGGCTCAAACACACTCTCATTCAAACGCAAACACGCATGGAACAGTGTGACATCACAATCAAGGTGTTCTAGAACTCCCACACTGCACCGTCCTTGTTAGACTGTGAGTGCGTGTTACACTGTATTCCTTCACAGTGGTGTTCACATTGTGGCACAGCTTGCATGTGCACTGTTAATGTATACTCCACACACACTACCATCATTTTTAGATTTCACTTTAGAACGGTAAAATGAGCACAGCAGCCTGAAGTGGGAGTAAAACTGAAAAGGCCAGGCATGTCTGCATTTCTACTTTTTAATATCTTTACAATTCACTTACTGTGATGCATACCCTATTGCTAAGTATAGGTACTGTGTCTGTATTTGTCAGATAATACATTTGGTGACACGGTTTTATGTGTCACTGTAACCGTAAAGGTGAGACATGCCAGGGACCATGTTGCTGATACAGATTTTTGGATCGTAAATAACTGTAACCGTGAGCTCTAATTGACTCCAGATGTTGTAATTGCATCGACCTTTAACAGTGTTTGAAAACCTTGTGCCCAGAGACAGAGGGATAGAGATGGAGAGGTGTGTTATCCACTCTCGTTTAGAGCTGCCCGAATTTATGCAGCCGTAGAAATGGAGTGTTATCCTGAGGACAGTAATTGGCAGTATATTTGCATGAAACTGGTCTGGACTACCAATGAATGGAGGAGGTTATTGAGCTATTGATTGAAGGGAGGGAATGAAATGTGACATTTGTTTTATATAGCACCTTGCACTAGGGCAGGATGGGGGGTTATTCACCTCATTTGCTGTCGCCTAGGTAACGCAGGGCAAATATTTTACACCTTAAGACTCAGGAACAAAGCCGCCCTCCCAAAGATCTGAGTGATGTGGTTCATTGTGAGTAGTGCAGCTAGTGTTTAGTAATGATAATGAATTCATAAAACTGGTTAAAGGAACCCTGATCAGTTGTGATGATTATGATGTCATAATTACATCAAGGTCAGAAAGCCAGAAGACTGTTTGGTGATCCACTCTGGGTTAAAGTGCTGTCACCAGAATGGTGACAGAACAGAGAGGACGACCCAAAGTCAGGGAGAGGTCACCTCCCATAATCCCCTGTTCCAGGAAAGGAGGCCCTGCAGGTGTGTGTGAATGCAGGAGTGACATAATGCAGGTGGAAATTACTCATCTCCCCCACCTCGGCCTCCCACAATGGAAAAAGAGAGCCAGGTATTTTAAAGGACAGAGTACCTCAGGCAAGGAAAACATAGCAAGTGAAAAGAAAAACGTGATTTTGCATAACAACACCCAGCAGGCAAAAGGACCCTGAACACGTCAGATTATTGCCAGCAATGAAACATCGGCAATACAAACAAGAGCTTTAACAAAACTGCACAGACATAAATTATGTCTTAAAGGGGAGTAGTTAGGGACAGGGAGTGTTAAAGGGGAGTGTGCCAGGTCTCAGAGTAGAGGAATGACAGATGTGAAAGACTGTGGTCACATGACCTGGTGCTTACCCCACCCCCACCCCAGCCCGTCTGTTTATTGGTCCCCAGAGAGAAGTTTAGAAAATAACTCAAACAGACTCTTCCCCTGAGTGCAATTCATTGAAAGCATTGCGGTGAGCACTGGACAGAGAGAGAGAGCTGATTGGGTTTGGGCGGGGCAGGGTGGGGTGGGGGTTTGACTGTTTGTGTGACCGTTACTAATACGAATTCCAGCTGACTGTGAGACCCGCGGTGAGACCTGACGTGCTAGCCCCGTCTTTCCAATCCTTGTGACTCAGAGGAGAGTCTGTGGAGACATTCATTGAAGGCTTATTCAGGGGGTATTTCCACTGTCATTTGTAACTCATATTTATTTGCTGCTGTATCTGTTTAACCAGCTTACATCCAATCAGTATGTAAATGGCACTTGATATAGAGCAGGACAGAGCAGCCTAGAACTGCAAGTCAGTCAAATAGGGCTGCTTGGTGGATCTTCTTGCAGACTGTGGCCAGAGGCCTGCTTAGCCCTAGTGTTGCCCAGAGAGGGGGAGATTCAGTAGGCAGGAATGTCTGTTCCTAAGCAACCCTTATTTGTGCGCCCACAGTTTGGCTGCACAAAGCTACACAGGAAGCGTCTCCCTCCAAACTCATGCCGATGCCAGCTCAACACGTGGACTGCAGTATGGAAACGGAGCAGCTGTTCACATGCTAAACGGCACATGCTTGCCTGTGCCATCCTGGATCAGAAAGCAGAGGACGTGCTGTGAGCAGGGGTTATGTAGGATTAGGCATTCTGATCTGGGAGACAAAGCGATGAAAATTCACAGAAGGGAAGAGATAGATAGATAGATAGATAGATAGAGAGAGAGAGAGAGAGAGAGAGAGAAGGAGAAGAGCAGAGTGCTGTTGAATCAGTGAGCTCTCAGAGTATAGGAAAGCATCCACTCATCAGCTAAAATTAGCCTGATGACAAAACGAGCTGACAGAAGATGAGCTATTGTGGACAGATTACAGCTGAACGTGGAAAAAAAAACAGCAAAAGAAAAGACACGCTATGAATGGATGCTTTGCTTTTAGGCTAAAGGGTTTTTTTCTTCTCATGGTGACACTGTGTGGTAAAATTAAGAATCGGTTCTTTCCTTGAGGAAGAAAGGGCTCAGCAAGGGAGAAGGAGGGTGGGCGTATCCTGGGTAGGCTGTTCCGAAATACAGACACACTGGTTCACTGAATACTGTACAAGTCCTAAAGCTGTATTACAGCATTACCTTTTCAACCCAAATAGTATTCAAACTTTGATGAAAAAATGTGATAAAATCTAAATTTGACAAAGGGACATACGTTAGCACTGATAACAAAGATGGATTAACAAGATGGCTAGCAAAAATGAATAGCTAACCCAAATATTCAAAGCAATGGTTGTACAAAATGGAGGTAAGCAAGGTAAACAAACAAGGTAATAGGAGGTAAAAAATTGGCTTAGTCACAAAATAGACATATACAAAATATTTAGACACTGAAAGAAAAGAAAATGAAGTGAGCTCGCTGTTATAAGATACAGCTCCATGTTATTGTTATTGTCACCAGTTCATGCAAGGCTTGGACTGGTCATGGCATCTACTACAGCTTCCATCAGACTGGTAGTTCAGGCGTATAAGTTCCTATGAAGTTTGCTTTTTGTACTGCACATGTATTCAGGTGCTTCAGATACTATAGTTCTAAATTTAACTGAATTTGAGACCACCGTGGTAAATGAAAGCTAGTTATTCTGCCTCATTCTTTGTAATGTTTTAATTCTTTTGGAAAACATTTATAGACTATTTTATTTTACAACATTTTTTGTTTTCAATATGCAAAGAAAAAAAAGAAAATACAGTAACATTGTAGGTGATGCGTTTTGCCTCCACTCAGTTTTTTTTTTTTTTTGTTTGTTTGAAAAGAGCAATGGTAGTGCATAATTTTGTGCTGTGCTGTGTTTTGAGGTGCTGTCGCCTCCCCTCGAAAGCCTTCCTCCCCCCACTGCAATCCATCTACATCAGCGAAGCGAGGAAATTAAGCCAGCTTTGCACTATTCTTTATTTATAGCCTCCACCGGCACTGGGATTTCCTCTTGCTTTTTCTTGCTGGGTTGCTTTTTTTTCTTCTCATGGTGAAATACAGACACACTGGTTCACTGAATACTGTACAAGTCCTAAAGCTGTATTACAGCATTACCTTTTCAACCCAAATAGTATTCAAACTTTGATGAAAAAATGTGATAAAATCTAAATTTGACAAAGGGACATACGTTAGCACTGATAACAAAGATGGATTAACAAGATGGCTAGCAAAAATGAATAGCTAACCCAAATATTCAAAGCAATGGTTGTACAAAATGGAGGTAAGCAAGGTAAACAAACAAGGTAATAGGAGGTAAAAAATTGGCTTAGTCACAAAATAGACATATACAAAATATTTAGACACTGAAAGAAAAGAAAATGAAGTGAGCTCGCTGTTATAAGATACAGCTCCATGTTATTGTTATTGTCACCAACTCACGCAGGTAAACATTAAACCAAGGCTTGGACTGGTCATGGCATCTACTACAGCTTCCATCAGACTGGTAGTTCAGGCGTATAAGTTCCTATGAAGTTTGCTTTTTGTACTGCACATGTATTCAGGTGCTTCAGATACTATAGTTCTAAATTTAACTGAATTTGAGACCACCGTGGTAAATGAAAGCTAGTTATTCTGCCTCATTCTTTGTAATGTTTTAATTCTTTTGGAAAACATTTATAGACTATTTTATTTTACAACATTTTTTTGTTTTCAATATGCAAAGAAAAAAAGAAAATACAGTAACATTGTAGGTGATGCGTTTTGCCTCCACTCAGTTTTTTTTTTTTTTTTTGTTTGTTTGAAAAGAGCAATGGTAGTGCATAATTTTGTGCTGTGCTGTGTTTTGAGGTGCTGTCGCCTCCCCTCGAAAGCCTTCCTCCCCCCACTGCAATCCATCTACATCAGCGAAGCGAGGAAATTAAGCCAGCTTTGCACTATTCTTTATTTATAGCCTCCACCGGCACTGGGATTTCCTCTTGCTTTTTCTTGCTGGGTTGCTTTTTTTTCTTCTCAGAGACATCCTTTAGGCTTGGACACCAAAACAGCATTCCTGTTTGTATACGCACACTAACACTATGGCCTGTGGAATTTGGAATTCCACAGTCCCGTGATGTGGAATTTCCACAATTTCCTGAAAATGTTCTGAAAATTTCCACAACAAACTCTTTGATTAAGTTTTTCAGACCTGGTGTGGTCCTTCTTAATATGCATGTTCAGAAGATTTTTGTTGCTACACAGCTCCTAGTTTGTTCCATCATAGTCTCAATCTTCAAAACAAATCTGTTTGTTCATTTACCTAAATTAATCAAATCAGTGGCGCACATCTTGATTCTTGGAAAGTTGTTTGTGTATGCTGTTTTTTTTTAACCCAAGCCAAAGCAGCTGTGTTCACCAGTGTTTGTTCGCTCCTTCATCACACCACGGTATAACGTTTGCACTGACGACACTTTAGCAGTGTGGTGCTGCAGATCATGAAGCAGAAATGCCAGATCGAGAGAACGATTTGACTGATTAAGTGACAAAGAGTCTGAAATCCGAAACAGATGGGACCGTGCTGCGCACAGCTAATATATATACTGTCATCTGATTGGTCTCCTGTGTAGCTCATTAGCATATTTAATTATCATGTTTACAACTGCGATTTTTTTGATGGCATACTGTCAACAGAACAAGGTGGCGGTACAGATAGAAATTAGTTTGTGGTAAATTCTGAGCTGATATCAGGAATTATTTTTACAGCTGTCGGAACCTGGAATAGGTTGCAGGTCATGTAGTAGTTATAGACACCCTTACAGTGTTTTTGAATCCAAGCTTCATGCAGTGCTGAATATTCTGTAGATTCTGCGTAAATGACATGGCTGCTTGGGCTGAATGGTCTGTTCTCTACATTATATATTATTATTGCATTTTTATGCGGTGCTCCAATATTACCTGTTTATACATGCAGAGTATTTTCAAATGCATTTTGGCCTTGAGAGTACATTGGTAGTGTCCTTGCTGTTTAATTCAATTTCTGGTTAGAAGTGCAACACCACTGCTAGTTTTCCATTATCTGCTACTGTCTGTACATCTTATTAAGTTTCAGCATTAAGCCCTTAACATCTTTATGTCTATTAAATTGGATCGACAGTACATTAAAGCACTCTTGTTAAATCTCATGTGAGCCTCACACAGTAGTTGGATGGGTGGAGAGAAACGGCTATATGGCCTTTGGTAGAACATTAACGAACCGACTAGGGGAAAAAAGAAAGAATAATAATAATAATAATAATCCGAGGCTGTTGTCTGATACGCACTTGTTCTGTTTGTTTGCTTTGTGGGTGAGGATACTTTCCTGAAAATCAGGTTGCAATTTTACAAATGGCCGCACTGTGTCTTCTGAATGGCATGTGCTTCGATCCGAACTACCCTCCAGCCAGTATCCGCAAAGGGCTCAGATCGTCAGGGTAATAGATACAGGAAACAGAGAGTTAATTGAGTGTCCCCCAGCTCTTATTAATGTCATTATGGCTATATTCAGCTCGGCAGGGGTCTGGAAATGGAGTACAAGTTGTTCGAGGCCTCCGGGCGTGGCTCGGAAATTCAGGGGTGAGCTGTTTCACACCCTTTTTTTTCTGAGCTGTAAAATAGATTCAGATTGAGATGTCCTCCAACCATCTCTGAAACAGCTGCAGGAGGAAACCGTTTTCCATGATGAGTGCCTTTTGTGGCGCAATTTGGCAGAGGCTTATGGGAAATGGAGTTCAATGAGGGACCACCGCGATTAACTGCTGCAAGCGCCACTGTCAGTTTGTTCGCCATAAAACAGAAAAGCTTTGGTTTTTCCACTTCATGTTTTTATCGATTCTGCATGAAGAGTCGAGTGTGTGCCCCTCATTAACCGAACAGTTTCGCTTTGTTGTGCAATATAAAAAATTCAGCAATATCCAGCTTATACTGGAAGAACAACACTGGGCCAAGAGGGCTTTAGGTCCAATAGCAATTTGAGGTTATGGTTTTTTAATTTTGTACCCAGTTGTCTCAGAAACATGCTAAATTTGGAGCTCAAACTCACAGTATGAATCCAAAGCAGAAGCATCTCCCTCAAGCTAAGAGTGACTATACTCCACTTGCCAAGTTTGAAAAGTGAAATGAAAAGTCACTGCTTTTTGTAATCCTTTAATTTTTATGAGATGGAAAGCAACAAAAAAGCTTTCTCCTTGGTTATCTGCTCAGATCAGTTAGTGTATTCCTGGCTAGCTGGTGCTTCCATCGCCCTTCCTTTTCTTTTCAGGCTTACTGAAAGCTGATTGGTGCCAGTGCATTTCTGAGGTTGGATTTGATTGGCTTAAGCATCTTATGTGTAGTCTTAAGTGAGGCTAGCTATCTGGTATGTATCACTGTTGGATAAATGGAACTCTTTTTTTTCCTCCACTACATTTCACATACTTTAAGTGAGTTACCAGCAATGGTTGACATTACCAGCATCGAAAGGGTTGAGCCAAAATGGAGGCTAACTAACTGAGCTTTCAGTACTGCCTCAAGGTTGTACAGAGCTTGCAAATGTTCATTTTTTTACATGCATGTTGTAAAAGTATTCGGAATAAACACTTGCTTTGAGTTTTTTTTCCCCCTTTAATACAAATATGTGACTAAGCCATTTTAATGCATGACTCCACACTTTGGTGAGTTATGAGGTAGTGATGGGTAACTGAGGAATTATGACACAGACGGATGGAGCCAGAGTTAGCTGTCAATCACAGATATGTTTCAACTAGTCAGAACAGTTTTGCTCTTTACAAAAACACACAGTGATTGGTTCAAATCAGTGACATACTGGTAACATACTGTACTCCAACCATTATGGTATCATGACACCTCTATGACCCGTTACTACTGAAATATACTGTGTGTGTGTGTGTGTGTATGTGTGTGAGTATATCTCTATTTGAGTGTGTGTGTGACTTGGTTGTCAAATGTGTGTGTGTGCTGGTGTGAATGTGAGTATGTGCACGTGCTTGCATGTGTGCATAAATGTGTACCCGTGTGAATAAATGCACGTGGAAATTTTGTTACTCTGTCTCCCCCTGCTGGCAGAAAGGAGCAGAGCAATTGAGAGAGGGACAGAATTGTAGCTGAACGGAAAGACTGGCAGGACTCATCCTTCAAGCTTCCCATGTTGACTCCATCATTCTCTCCATCCTATTCTATCCAGGCCCGATAAAACTGAGACTCCAAAGCCACACAAATGCCCTCCAAAGTCGAAATCTGCATCCACCAAGCTGTGCTTCTGTTGAGCCAAGCTATCACCATATGGAAAACTACCTCCTTTCCTGCTGATTGCTTTCTTACACTGAGTCCAGTGAAATTATAGTTTTTTTGTTGGTCTTCAGGCTTTTGGTAATGTAATACATTAAAACAACAATCAGGTGTTATTGGTGTCACAGATTGACTGTAAAAAATACCATGAAAAAATATAAGGTATCATGTAAAAATAAAGCTGAAACAATAAAATCCATATGGTGATTTTTATCTGCCACCTATCAAATACTCTGCATGTTCTACAGACACACATGCACACACACACACACACACACACACACACACACACTCACACACACCCTCATTCATGTTTTCTGATGTCGTCATTAAGTGGCTCTGAGTCTCTCTTTTACAGTCTCAACCTCTTTCTCTCTTTCTCACCACTTCTCCTCTCGTGAATCCCATTGTTCATTTGTTTGTTTGTTCTCTCTCTCTCTCTCTTTTTCTTTTCTTCCCGTTTTTGTACCTAGGCAGCCCGTTGAGTAACTTCTTTGACGTAATTAAACAACTTTTTTCAGACGAGAAGCACGGCCAGGTCCCCCACCCACCCGGTACGCCCAACAAAAATGCCGCCAGCCCCCGGAGGCATGACAACGAGGCCAATGACTTTGGCTCTAGAGGAGACTCTAGGTGCCCCACGGGCAAAGACTAAAAAACCTAACTGGTGCCAACCATCTATTGGGACACTGGATCAACCCAATCAAAAAAAAAAACAAAAACCAAACTCGTCACACTAGGCCACTAATCAATCAAATCAGTTCACTGATCAATAGAAATCCCATCAGAATTGTAGCTTGAACTGTAAATATGATACTACTTTGGAAAAACTGTCTATAGACAAACCTTTTTTGTATAACGGAATGACTGTGTATAGATATATAAATTAATTAAATATTTTACGAGTAGCACACATAGGTTCGCACGTCCCTTAAGTCACCCTAAACCCCCCCCTCCACGTTCCCCCCCCATAACCCCTTGCCCACCCTCCCCTCAAAAACAAAAGAAAAAAAAAAAAAAAAAGACAAAACAAAACATTGCCTTTTGTTCTATTACCCGGTATTTTTCTGTCCATATTTATGTCTCCTCCTCCTCTCACCATTTTGATGGCTTGTTTCTACTACCAGGCATTATCCAGAAAACTTATTAAGCCCCAGCCTCCTGCTCCTTGCCCTGCCCCCGTGCACTGCGAGATGGACATTTGTTGACGGAGGGCACTTTTCCAGGCAAGTAAGTCAGTTACCAAGGAAACGGACACTTCATCCCGACGCATTGTCCCAAGCCCCACTCCTCCAAGAGAGCTCTCTGAAAAAGAGCCCGGCCCTCACCTGCCCCGTCACTCAAACGCCTGAGCCCCGCCCCCATTCCTTGCTCCACCCCCAGCCTCCATCTGAACCAGGAAATACTGCAGAGACTAAAAAAAACAGGAAGGACTAAAGAGAAGCCTTAAGATGACATGTGTCCCTCACATGTGCATGTACACGTACATATACACACACATATGAACACACAATCACATACAAACATGCATAAAGACACACTCATACAAAACTGTACACACACAAACTCTCACATAGTTCATACATGCATTCATACACACTCATGTAAACATGCCCCCAGACTCAAGACACACACAGATTCACATACACACACACAAACTCTGGGATACAATACCTAAAAAAAAAAAAACCCCACAAAAACAAAAGGAAAGTGGAACAACACAGGAAGAGGAAGTGCAGGGGTGGAGTTTTTGGAAAGGCCGACAGCTGACATGGACCTTCGCCGGACTGTACCTGTCCTTTTTAATGTAGACTCTCTTTGTGAAACACTGCAGTCGACCCCTTCATTAGACTCGACACCATCGCTGCAAATGGACTTGAATATGAAATTCTCATTTGATCAGGGGTCTAGCGTGAACAGGAACAGGAACAGTGTGGGGTGGGGGTGGGGGTGGGTTGGGTTACAGAAGGACGGGACAAGGGGAAGGGGTAAACACAAATGAATGATCTATTCTGTTGTACAGACTGGGTATATTTCTTATGTAAAACGTCTAGTTGTAACACTCTGTTTAGCTGTAGGGCCGAGCTGGAACGTTGTGTTGCCACAGGCTCTTATTGTTTTCCTCTTTGTTTTTTTTTTTTTTTTTGCTTCCAGTATTTTTGTTATTTATACATTTATGCAGTGATTCACTTTTGATTTAACCCCGTAGCATACCTTGTTACCTTCATCCAGATTTGTTTGAGAGCCCTCCCTCCAGTTTGTTTCTTTCAGGGCATGTTTGTTTCAGTTTTTCATTTAAGTATCTTAGGTTGGGCAATTTTCTGTAGGGTTCAGAGGAGAAATGTTCAATACAGAAGTGGATATTTTTGTATCTTCCTTATTTATTCATTTTTTTGGTTTATTTCTTTATTTTCTTAATTTATGAAGTTGTGACTATTTATATAAAAGAAAATCTGTTAGCAGAGATTGTATGTTATTTATTTACTTCCTTGTGTGTTTGTATCAGGGCAGCAACGTTTGGTTCATTTGAAGATTTCTTTAAAAGTTTGTCATAATTTAACAGAACAACTATGTGAACAACTACAAAAATTATTTCTCTCTCTCTCTCTCTCTCTTGCTCTCTCTCTCCCAGCTTCAAGGAATAAAAGATCTTCTAGTATATGTTTAAAAAAGCTAATTTACAAGTAATTTAAGAATGTAGACTAGCCTCTTTGGGAGAAATTTCTCTTCTATTGATATCTGTCAGTTCATATCATTGTGCGTGTACAACAGCTTAAGAAAAAAAATACTCTTGAACCATTTTTCTTGTAAATAGATGATGAATTTGGGCAATGGACTTCTTAAAAACACAAACGGGGACTCCTGCTCTTGGCTTTTACCTTGTATAACTGTGTGCATGTCAGGCACTGGCATTTCTTTGCATGATCTTGTTGTAATTGCCCCATAAAGCTGTCTCTTTGCCCTGACCAGATTTCTCTCCCTTTATTTCGAAAAAAGAAAAAAAAAAAAAAAAAAAAAAAAAAAAAAAAAAAAAAAAGTTTGTTATGTTTTTGCCTCCCTCCACCTTTCTCGACAACCCCAACCCAACTCTTTTTCTACTTTCCTCTTGCCATCCCTTTTTCTGCCTGTTTCTCTTTTCCTTCTGTCCTTCTTTCCTTTCTAACCTGCACCCCAAAAGCCCACAACCCCAAATCCAACCCCTCTTCCCCCGACCCCCCCCCCAGCCCTATCTTGTGCACAGGCTCTTACGATGCTTCCTCTACAATGTACCTCTTAAGTCTCTAATATTCATCACTTACACAAGCCCAGGTGAATGGTGCAGGAAGGGAAGAATTTTAATCAGAATGACTCAAAGCAATACCTATTGTTATCCTTCCTATTTTGTACTTTGGAAAAAAATAATAATAATAAAAAAAACTTACACAGGATGAAAAAGAGACTACTACAAATGATGGTTAACTGAGCAGGAAACAAACTTTAAAAAAAAAATGTATATCCCCTTGTACAATAACTGTGAGCAACTTCAGTGCAAGAGAAATAAACTCATTCAGTTACGAACCGCGAGTGTTTCCTTCTGTGTGTGTTTGGAGCCAGGCCAGGCCGCCGGGGGTAAGTAAGGCTCAAATCAGCTCCCCATCTCCTGGTGTCTCTCCTGGAGTCAGCCCCCGGGGAAGGTTGCCCTGGAGGATCCACCCTGGCTCGATTAAGGTAAACTCCTCCATTTGTTCCTATTGAGAAAAATTGTGAGGAAATGCAGTGACATCTCATTAACAGAGTTTTAAGTCCCAGTTGGCTCAGAAATTCAAATTCTGTTTTAGCTACATGTTGCATCCTGTTGTTTTAAAATGGTGCTAGGCAATGATCTTAGTCTGAAAATTGATGTCAATCAGAGTATGTGCCATTGTACAGTAGGAGTCCATTTTCTGTCTTCCCCCTAAGGCAGAATCCCATGTGCTTTCAGATGTTTTTGCATTTTTATTCTACAAATCTTTAATAGCTACTTTACTTTCCTAACCCTGCTTTCATTTTATGAGCGTTTCT
Source organism: Albula goreensis (assembly GCA_022829145.1). Classification (NCBI taxonomy): domain Eukaryota; kingdom Metazoa; phylum Chordata; class Actinopteri; order Albuliformes; family Albulidae; genus Albula; species Albula goreensis. The sequence goes on along the minus strand of CM040741.1, from coordinate 3,956,678 downwards.
TTGCATTGAATTAGGAAGTGAGCTTAGAGTGGACCCATACAAACTGATCATCAGCTGGGTAGCAGGCACACAGAGACGCTATTTACATTACAATTTAACCATTCAGCGGATGCCCTTATCAGCAGTGACTTGCACAGCTTGTATGTTTCTTTGCAGGCTTTCCATTTATAAAGCTGAATATCTGCTAAAGCAATTCAGTGCAATTACACCACATGATAACCTCTGAGTAACAAGCCCAGCTCACCAAAACCTTAATATACACTGCAAGTTATAAGCTCAGCTTCCAAACCGTTATTGTGTACTGTAACCTCCTAGTTACAAGCCAGGCACCCTAAGCATTATAATACACTGTAACTTCTGAGCTATAAGCCCACTTCCCTGGCCATTATGTTGAACTGCTGCCCAAAAATGGATCCTGACACTGTACAAGTAGCAGCCATAAAGGTGGAAACACTAAGATAAAGGGGGGCTTAAAATACACCGAAACAGGTGTGTCACCACAGGAGTAGCTCCTGAGTTAATTAAGCAATTAACATCCCAGCATGCTCAGGGGTGTGGAGAGGAAGCTGTCCTGTTAACATGGCTGGCATGGCTGGGAGAAGAGACCTCAGTGACTTTGAAAGAGGGGTGATTGTTGGGGCATTTTTGACAAAAGCTTCAGTGAGGTAGACAGCTCAACTTCATGTTGCACGCGGGGCAGTGTCTAAGGTGATGTCAGCATGAGTCTGAGAGGAAGGGAGACATCATTAGCGAAGGACAGCTTATACACTTACCTTTCCCCTGTACTATTTCCTTTTTCCATTTATCTCATTTTCATTGGGGGGGGGAGTAATCATATGCAAGTGTGATAAATGCGATGTTATTTCTGTATGCTGCTGTATCCAGGTACATTTATGCACATTGTTATGTTTACCATTTTGTTGAGTTTCATCTGCGTTAGGGGCACTGGACAGGGTGACAGTTTTTCTAGGGCCCCCTGTCCAAACTTGATAAAATTATTGAAAGCAAAAAAAAATAAGTTTGAAAAAGAAAATATGTTTCCATCTTTTGACCACTTCCTGTATTTCATTGGGATTTTGTTTGTATGTGATTATGATCTGTCACACAAAGCCACACATCAGACTAATTGAATAAATGTTGTAGGAGCAAAGTACATTTATGTAGTAAAATTTTGTTTGTATGATTTATTTGGGCATATTTTCTTTGTTGAGAAATTAAGCTCTTGTAGTAGTAATAGCCTCATAACAGACTGGTGCCTCATTAGCGCCATCTAGAGTTGAGGCGTCTTAAGAACTGGACCAGCATCGAATCGTTTTTCACCATTCAGTTTTGTATCAGTTTATCGTTAATTGTAGAAACTAAAATTAAATTTGAATACTTAAATGTAGAATCATGTCAATCTGAAGAATATTGTTATTATTATTTAAACCTTTTTTTTTTTTTTTTTTACTTTTGTGGGTCGTGGAAACGTGTCAAACTTACCAGCACTCAGTCAACTGAGTAAAGTCAATAGATAACGTTAATGACATTGTTAGATAATGGTAGCTAACGGCCAAGGGTTTTCCAGAACAGTATCCTTATATTACTTAAGGGTAAGGCTTTCAAATAAGTATACTCGGTAAAGCTGTTTAATTCAGAGTGGCACTTGTAGCTATAGATAGCATTCGTGGGTATTTTAACACGGATCTTATTTCCAAATGCAAAGTCCGATGAGTTAACGATGTACGTTTGGCAGTCAACTGCAGTTAGATTGGTAACGTCTGGTTTAACTGACGGGTAGGATAGCTATCTTGCCAGTTAACAGACAAGTTGGTGTAGTCTGCATGTCAGTTTATTTCGTAAACCAACTTCACATTAGTTAAATATAAAAGTAGCTAATACTTACGACTGCAAATTCTGGCGGTAGAAGTGCTCCGGGATTGGAAGGCCTACAGCACCGCAGAGTGCAGTGAAGAGGACCATTTTGAACTTCTCAAACGGCGTGGTGGTTTGAGAATGTTTGTCGTGTTTTAAGTCATCTCATTAAATGTTGGCTACTGTTATAACCATTTGAACCTCTCACAAACTGCGTTGTTTTGAGAATGGTGTTTGTCGTGTTTTCAATGATCTTAATAAAGGTATTACAATTATATCTTTTCTTTTGCCACCGTAATTGACACTGTGATCTTGCTATGGCGCTGAGCCACGGCTGCTGACGACAGAGAGTGAGCCGCGGGAAGGCTGTTGCCATATTACGTCACTCTGTCGTTGCTAATGCAGTTCGGTTTGGTTAAGTGGTTTATCGCTCTGATTTTACTTGTTTGACATGATCATGCTTAGACTACATTCGTTCTTTTAGTGTGTTTATTGACGGCCTTCATATTCATTGATGTACATGTCTCAGCTAGTGGCGTGGGTAGCTGTCTGAGACACAGATCATGCATAATCAAATAAGCGTTTGTTGCAACGATGTGTGCCAGACTGCCAACGTTTGCTTGACTGATACTCTGTAGTCTGTAGATTAAATGGCGAGCTAGTTAGGCTGAATGGACCAACAGCCTGCAGCCTGTTAACTTTGGAACTTAATTCCAAACCAAACACAAACCCACTTAAAATAAACCTTGTTCATAATGTTTAAGACTGAATGGAATAATGTAACAAAATGAATGTTAAAGCATATTTCTGCAAGGAAGTGTTTCTTTAACAGTCATGAAATAACTGTGGCATTATAATATTATAATTACAAAATAAGAAAAAGACTGATTCAGACAAAAAGACGGCAAGTCATAATAACACATAATTATGTTGCTTTTATTGGGCTCCAAAACTGACACATCCTAAATATGTCTACAGTCACTCTCAAATTTTTATCTTTTGACAAAATTTCAAAGGACGTCTGCTACTTTTATTGACTTTGTTCTGTGGTTTTGACAGAATGACAAAAGAATTCTCCTTTAATCTGTGTGTGAGAGAGCAGACTGCCCCACTGTTTCTATCTGAAGAGCCTGAAAAGGGCCTATACACCTCAGATCTCTGCTGTGTCAAACAGACATAATTCTGCAATGTCGCTATCCCTCCACCAGGGGGCGCAAACTGTCACCCAGGCACTGCAAACACATTTATTATCAGATTCACGAAAAATTGATGAAGCATAAAAAAATGTGGATGTCTCTCCAAAATAAAATATGTAAAACAATGAAAATATATTAATACACAAATTTTATATTATTTAAAGAATATTTTGGACCGTCTTCTCTTTGACTTTTTCAGTTATAATAATAACAATTATTATTATTATAGTAATGAGGCTACATACATTTGTGTATAACACCTTTACATTCTGTTCAGAAAAGGACATTTGTGTGAGTAATGAGGCTAAGACACAATGTTGTGAACTGTAGCCCACACTGCAACTTCTTGTATCTGTTACTGAGAGATACCATTCACATGTCCATCCTGAAGCATCTCGCACAGGTGTTTTAGATGCCTCAGGATAGACACCTGAATTGTACATTGCACAGGTTACAGGTACAGGCTCTGACAGGACCGGTCACACCAAGTACCAACCCGCTCCACACATTTCAGCCGCATTTTAATGATACCTAAAGTACCGCAAAGGACTATGGGTACACCCGTTCACCTACAGCTTCTCAAGTTCTCCATTTTAGCTATCCATTTTTTTTATTCACCTCACATTATCAATAATCAACTTAATTTGACAGTAACATGTATGAAAATTATGTACATTAAATACAACATGAAATGAAAATAAAATTACAATAATTAAAAGCAGTGGCTTTGTAAACCTTGTCATGGGCTACACTTGGAATCAGTGTGGGGATAATATTAGCTGACAGAGGCTCTAGGTTTCTTGGAGATACAGGCCCCTTGTCCCACCTAAACATCAGCCGGTTCCCAGGACATTCTAGAACTGTTTGGGTAAACATTCCAAACACATGAATTTCTCCAGTTTTCTGGAATCACCAGAGCAATATTTGCTTGGAACAAAAAGTAGTGACTGTGAGGGGAATGTTCTTGTAAAAATGTTATCTCTGAATCAAATGGGAATTTAACTGGGATCTTCCCCAGTTTTCTGGCAATGTTTTGGGTCAGCCTGGGTCTTACTCTCGCCACTTAAAATGTACAAAAATAGGTATTTGCACAACATGTTTTTCATTCGTTTGGCTTGCCCAACCCCTCAAACGTCTGCCTCCTCTCTCCTCTGATAAGGTTATTTATGAAATATAACACCTTCAGCAGAAATCTCACTACGTTGCAATAAACAGCATTACATACAAATAATAAAAAATAAAAACACTTGATGGAAAGAAAATTTTCACAAAACCATATAACATAAAAAAGGGATTTCAAACTCCTGTCCTTGACAATCAGAGTGTCTGCAGGTTTAACTCCAGTCCTGGAGGGCCGCAGTGTCTGCAGGTTTAACTCCAGTCCTGGAGGGCCGCAGTATCTGCAGGTTCAACTCCAGTCCAGTGTCTGCTTTAACTCCAGTCCTGGAGGGGCAGTATCAGTGTCTGCAGTGTTTTTAACTCCAGTCCTGAAGTCCTTTTATGGTTTTTTTCAATCAGCACCCAGTTTTGGGAAACAAAGTGTGGATCAGTGACTTCCATAATGCACCTCAGTACTGAAAACCAGCAGACACTGTGGCCTTCAGGGCTTGTGATTCCTCCTTCAAACTATCCACAACACTGACTCTCAGAGGAGAGGAAGTACCCCATCCGCCCACACCGTTTGGCCAACAGAATGTTGTCTTTGGAAAATGCACAAGCCACTTTTTATGACTCGTGTTTACATGAGGGGATGGTGGGGGGGTGTGGTGTACAGTTCACCACATTTTGAGCTGAACACGGTCATTCACAGGACTGCCTGAACGCTGATGACCTTGTGAGAATGGACAATAGATTTGAACCTTACAGAATCATAGCAACTATGACAGAGAACGTGTATGTGAGTTACTAACACATACATATACACAGAGAGGAGTAGAAACTGTGTGCTTTAACTGACATGAAGAAAGGGGAATAATTGTGTGTGTGTGTTTTGTAACTTGCACAGGAAATGTTACAAAACAAATGTGCTTGTTATTTGCTTTTTAAAGAGAAAAGTGAAGGCTGGATGGGGTAAGAACATTTCAACAAAATGAATTCCCACAAGAACGAAACACAACTTTATTCACCCTCATCCAGAGATTTTGAAACCACTTGCACATCTTATAGCATTAAGCTGTCTGTACATCATCATATATATATTTCCCCTTTACCGTCTCACATTATGAACAAAAAGCCCAAAAAGTGTGTGTGAAGAGCCCACAACCAACCCTATTCAAAACTGGATGTTTGAACGGGCAAACAGTTTTGTTATCCACTATTCACCCACAGAAAAGTATAACCAAGGCCATAGTACCTGATTAGTAATGATAAATGTATCTGCCATAAATAGAAATATTCTACATGTCTCTACAGATTTAGCGCTGCTAAGTGCACGATCAGTGTTCCACACAATGTTGAGTCTCTCCAGTAGGGGGTGGACTTTGCTCAGATATTCCACTGGGTTAGTAGCACTAATCTACACACAGAATACTGCACCCCTCCTCCCCTCACCTTAAGAGTCAGTTAAGCATTGTGATCACAGGCGATTGGAACTGACTATATCCTTCTACAAAGAGAGCTGGCCCATAGGTTTACCTTTTCTTAATGTTTTTGTTTGCAAAGCGGGTGTTACCTCTGTTGAGAATGATTAGATGAAACAAATTGCTGCAGAGATGAGAAATGGTTTTGCTGCAGTGTACACCCAGCCAAACTGACTGTCGCATTCGATTGGTCGATGCACACCACTTTCATCGGCATTGTGCTGCGGAATGCAGGGCCTCTCCAATATCCCACAGGTGTCATGCACAGTACTGGCCAGTAGAGGGCAGCAGTGCCTCACAAAAATGTGGTTTCTCTGTCCTTGCCCTGGGCCTGACTTTACAGCATGAAGGAGTCATCCAAACGATATAATGATCACTGAATCTGTACAAAACCAGGATAGTGTCATTTCAAAAGGGGGGCAAATCCCGTCGAAGCACACTGCAATTGGCCTGTCAGTCACACGTCAGTCAATTACCAGTCTCCACATGGGGGCGATCACGCCCCCTCCGCTGTCCATTTGCTGGCAGGTGGATCTGGAGCTTGGCAGGACGAGGCCCTCAAACCCGTGAGGTGACGTAGAGCGAGCGTAGCCTACGCGCTAGCGCCCCCTCCAGCTCCTCCAGGGGGCTGTCTCTGCCGTGCCCCCAGCGGGTCCCTCCTGGCCCCCCCAGCACCAACGCGCGGAACGCCTCCCTCTCCAGCAGCTCTCCCATGTGCCGCAGGAAGTACCCCTCACAGAACATGCTCAGCTCCGACGCCCCGTGGGCCTGGACCAATCAGAAGAGACAGTCATGAGAGGGTGGCCAATGAGAGAGCCATAGCACAGAAATTATTACATGTCATTACATAGACAGGCCTAGTGATGGGGTAGTACAGATGATAAAATGAATTAATGAGATGAGGGTAATGACAGAGGGAAACTGATCCAGTAAAAGGCATTTTATATGCCCTCTTACCTTGGCGGTTTGGTAGACGCTGACAGCGTTCTCCAGGGTGATGCTCTGGGTGCAGATGACCTCACAGTGTCTCTGCAGCGCCCCCAGCTGGAAGAGGCTGGCAGCAGACAGCAGCTGTGAGAGAGAGCGAGAGCCCACGCAGTCAGCATGTTTCTGTTTGGGTTTGCTGCTCTGGCAAGCTGCAGAAGCCAGCTGTTCTGTGGTATTTATCATTTCTACAAACTGGTTATGGCAGATATTGTGACATGCTTATGACATAGTTATGGAAACTTTATTAAATATAGGTCAAGTAAAGCATTACCCAGTGAATGTACTTGAGAAAGTTGAGGGTCCATACGTAGTATCTGAATCCATGACTGGTCAGCTCTTTGAATTTAAGTTCTAACTAACACTTGGTGTGCATGCCTTTGCATTTGTGTATGTGTATTCGTGTGTGTATATGCACGCTGATGTGTGTATGAGTTTGTGTCTATGTGTGCCCCTGTTTGTGTGTATTTTCAGAGTGAAACTGTGCTGCTCCAATCAGCTCTCACCTCCAGCACATCGGGCACTGCCACCTTCATAGACTCCGCCCCTCCACAGTACAGGTATGACATCATCATCTGCAAGACGACCAGGATCAGAGTGGGCCAATCGTCATGGCAACACCTGCATTCTCTCTAATAATCTGAAATGCATTCCATGCTCATTTCCTTCTCTGTAATTATAATTACTTACATTGTTTGGTAAATTACTCCTGTTGGCTTTCACATCATACTTAAGTGATGCTTACATTTTTGTTGGATAAAGAACCATTGCTTATAACCTTTGATTTAACAGACAGTTGTATGTGTACGGCTGAATGAGTTATTGAATCAAATAAGGCACTGTTAATTGGCTGGAATTAAAAATGGCACTTGCACAGCACCCTGAAGCAGTTTGACACCACTTCCCCATCTAATGTGCACTTCACAACAGAGCTGGAGAGCTACAGAATGTGCTGGTTTTTGTTGTCACTCAGCTCTAAATTCATCAATGAACGCTGTTTATTAAGAGAGGTTAATTAACCAATTAGCCTTAATTAGCCTTAAACCAGTCACACCCTGCAGCTCTTCAGGGCCAGGATTAGCTACCCCTGCTCTATCTCATTTCCTGAAACAATTTGTACTCTGCCTTGTCCTCTGAAATAGCCTTACCTGGAAGATGTTGTACTTGATGTCGCTGATCTCGATGCTCTTACAGTCCTGGGAGCTGTCTGGCCCAGAGGCCCCCAGCAGTGCCTTGAACCTGAGCAGGACAGCGGAGAAGAGGGGGGCAGCCATTTTAGAGAGGAACGTGATGGACATAGCAAAGAGTCACAGGTACTTTAAGTAGGAACCGACAGATATGTCTGGAAATTTGTACCACTGGAAATTTGCTTTTTCGATGTGAGCCCAAAAACCTGTATTGTTTGGGTCCGAAATTTGACTGTAAAAACAGGCTTGACACAGTGCAGGATACAGCTGGTCAACCCGAAGCAAAGCGACTGTTGGATATTGTTGATACTCAGAATTTAATTGATCAATTAAAGCAGTCAAGTCGCCATAGCCAGTTTCTTGTGTCTGAATGAGCTGTTTATTTTAAGGTGTAAGCTAAAACCAGGCGACCTTGTGGCTCTCCAGAACCAGGGGTCGGGACTCCTGCTCCATACCAGGGCCACGCAACTCGACCCTTCGAGGACTGGTGTGTGTATACAGGTTTCAGTTTCCAAAAATTACCCTGACTCAGTTCGTTAAAAATCTATACACCCCAATGCAGGTTCGGCCAAAGATTAGACCGCAGTACAATGCGTCATACAGGGACATATGTAAGCATAGCCTACAGCTGTCATTCATTAGCTTCTCAAGACGTTGGGCTAAAATATCCGCTCGCATAAATGTTTACGCTGATTAAATCATTTTTGGCGCTGAGGTTGGCATGAAGTGCTGAAACAGACACGACTCCCCCCCAAGAGTTCAGACTGAAGTCAGAGAGAGGAGGCTAGTCAGGCTGAAGAGACTGTTCTGCTGACGATGATGTCATAAAGGGAATGTCATGGCAGGTGATTGGTCACTGGCCCACCTTTCAGAGGCCGTGATCAGCAGGACGCGGTGGGCATAGAATGGCCTCCCTTCCACCTGGAACGTCACATCTGACATCTCCTTGTTATTCAGGAAGTGAGGGTCTGAATTTAGAGAGAGAGAGATGTAATGAGAAAGAGAGGGATGAAATGAGAGAGACAAAGATGGCATTTGCCAGAGAACAGTTGACTGAACCACAGGTGGACAGTATCATGAGCTAGTGTCTGTAGAATGAGGTATCATGAACCCCATGATGGGTGGAGCAACAGAGGGCTGTCAATCACTGTATTTTTAATCAATCAGTAACTTTTGCTTACCACAGCCCCCATAATGGGTGGAGCAATGGGCGCTGTCAATCACTCAATTTTGTTTAGAGCCAATCAAAATGTTTTGATTACCATGGCGACACAATGATTGGTTGAACTCATTAATTGCACATGGTGCCTTTGTGGACTCAGTTATGGAAATGCGGTCTCCTGTCGCTGCGTGAGCTCTGGTACCTAGCTGCGCTGAGAGGTTGGGCTTCATCTCCTTTATGGCGGGCAGGGGGGCGGAGCTGTAGCAGCGGCTAAAGATGGAGGCCAGCTGGTGAGTTACAGCCTCGTTCTGGGAGGGAACCAAAAACAGATCAATACCCTCACAGGGACCTTGGAAAGAAAAAACATGCTCGTGTCTGCACTGTGGCAGATGGGATCTCTCGCACGCACATCTTTCAAGTTTAATTTCTGTGTTTACACATAGAAGTTAAGCAGCTCTGTCTCTCCGTGCTAGGGGGGGATGGAAGCTGTCACGGCACAACAGGAAGGTCTCTTTTAATTATGCACTGGAGTGTAATGGTTAAGGAAGTAGGCTTGTATGTTTGAAATGACAGGTTTCATTTCCCGGTAACACGCTGCTGTTGTACCTTTCAGTGAGGTTCCGAACCTGAATTACTAAAGTAAATATTACGCTGCGTGTGCGTTGTTCAGGTCACTCAGGTTGGGGGTGTCTGTTAAATCTGTGCCCCTGTGGTATGGTGGCCATTTTGTGTGAGTCACCTTGCTGATCTTGAATATGGTGATCAGGAGGGGACGTGCAGTCTAATGTTAACTCATAAAAGGTCACCTGTAGTAAGGCATGGCGGCCATTTTGAGTGAGTGAGCTCACCTTGCTGGTCCTGAAGATGGAGAACATGAGGGGCAGGCCGAAGCAGACCAGCTCCTCGCAGTACTCCTCCTCCCGGATGGTGCAGAATTCCCTGAGCAGGGCCAGGGTGACCTCACTGCGCGACTGCAGGTGAGCACTGCGCAGGGATTCCAGCCACACATGGAGCTTCCAGGGAACACCTGGAGAGAGGGAGAGAGAGAGAGGAGAGAGGGAGGGAGAGAGAGAGAGAGAGGAGAGAGGGAGGGAGAGAGAGAGAGGGAGAGGAGAGAGAGGAGAGAGAGAGGAGAGGAGAGAGGGAGCGAGAGAGGGAGAGGAGAGGAGAGAGGGAGCGAGAGAGAGAGAGGAGAGAGGGAGCGAGAGAGAGGAGAGAGAGAGAGGGAGGAGAGGAGAGGGAGAGCAAGGGAAAGAAGAGAAGGGAGAGAGGGAGTAAGAGAGAGAGGGAGAGGAGAGAGGAAGCAAGCAGGTAAGAGAAGTGAGTTTAAACCTCGAGTGTAATTGTAATTGAGCCAGATCAGTTAATTGATGACATTTATGATATCTTAATGCTGTGATGTTTTGATTTTAATGTGTTATGATGTTTTAATGTGTTCTGCTGTCCTCTTGGCCAGTATTAATAAACAGTATTATTTCCACACTGAATTTCACTCCCATCTAAGACAAGTCATTGGGTCTGCTGTTTGCCAGCGTTTCCATGCAACACTGAACTGATCATCTGATGTATTTCATTTCCGTTACCTCACCCTTTTTTCTTTGGCGTAAACTGGTTTCTAACTTTAGGATGAACAATAAATTATCGGGCCCTTAGTCTGGGGCTATGAGTAGTTTCTCCCTCGTCACTGACCTCACTGAGCAGCCTGTGCTAAGCTCCCTGATGTGTCCAATGCCAACCCAATGGAAAAAAATCCACCCCCAGATCATTTAAGACTATGAATCATGTAACACGTACAAATTTCCACTGTTAGCGCATCACGCGGAGACGGTTACCTAGCGACCTCAGCTCCATGGTGACGTCCAGGTACCCGTGCTCTGAGCTGTAGTACGTGGCCTCCTGCAGGGCCTTCATCCGTGCCTTGCAGAGTTTGGGGACCCCGCCGTCGGCGATGCAGCCGGGGCTGGACGTAGCCCCGCCTTCTCTCTCTGGCTCCACCCCCTCGGCCAGGATCTCCTCCAGGAGAGAACGTCCTCCTTTACCTGCTGCGGCTGGGTCAGGAGCTTCCTCAGCACGTTCCTGAGAGAGAGAGAGAGAGAGACAGAACATGTGAGAGAAAGGAAGAGTGTGTGTATGTGTGAGAGACAGGAGCAGGAGTGTGACATGTGTGTGAGAGAGAGAGGAGACAGAACATGTGTGAGAGAAAAGAAGAGTGTGTGGATGTGTGAGAGAGACAGGAGCAGGAGTGTGACAGTGTGTGTGTGAGGAAGAGGGAGTGTGTAAGAGAGAAATAGAGGGAATTTTATGTGTGTATGTATGTGAGAGAGACAGTGGTATGCAATAGTATACCTCCTGTAGTCTAAGAAGTCTTGAATAATGATGTGTACTAAGCCCCATACCACTCATTACTAAATACCTCATGGTGTGTGTGTGTATGAGTGCGTATGGGAGAGAGTATGTGCTTTCGTGTGAACATTCACGGTAGGGGGCATTCGTAATTTCCATTCACATACAGAACACACAGCTGCACTCACAGGTGTGCATTCCTTTGCACTGGAGCCTGTCCACACACACACACGCACACACACATGTGCACACACACATACCCAATTTAAATTAGCCAAACCCACCCCTGCTCCATTTAGAGTACCTGTGTCCGTGTGCGGCGGCGTGACTGAAACAGTTCATGTCCTCGTAGAGTGATGATGTCAGCGCGTTCCCGTCATTGGCCCGCAGCAGTGGGTCCGCCCCCCGTGCCAGAAGCAGACTCACCATCTCGTAGTTACCTGGGCAACAGGTGGGGTGAGGACAGGACACCATGTCAATATTACCATTATCCCGAGAAAGTGGGCCATGATATCCTTAGCATTAGCATTAGCATGAGAGAGCTTGCTACCATTGCCTTAACATTAGCCTGGAAGGGTATGCCACATTAGCAATATGCATTAGCCTGAGAGCGCTCAACAACAGTGTCAGCATTAGCCTGAGAGATCACACCACAGTAGCATTAACTTTAGCCTGAAGGAGCTCACCACAATGGCATTAGCAGTCTGAGCGGGAGAGCACACCTCCACAGTGCCAGCATTAGGCTTAGGGAGCACAGCACAACAGCATTAGCGGTAGCAGTAGCCTGAAGGAGCACGCCATGGTAGCATGGGCATAAGGCTGGGACTTCCTCACAACGGCCCTGAGAGGCCGAAGCCAGCTGCTGCCTGTCACAGTGCCAACGGCCGCGAGGCTGGCATGTGCAGCAGCTTTGCGCGGGTGCAAAGAAGTGGGGGGCCGGGGGGATCCGCGGGGCACAAGGGAGACATTCTCCCCCCATGACGGCATGCCAGGCCTTTGAGAAATCCCAGCTTGGAATGCGGCTCAGAAGACTTTCAAAAATCTCAACGCCCTACGGGCTCTCTGGCCGTCACTGCTAGTGGAAAAACAACTTCCAAAACACTTTTCACTGACCAGATTCAATCTGCTCACGCTGATACCGCACCTTCAGGCTAGCGAATAATAACTTTGTCATGTAAACTATGCTGCAACACATATCTCTCTTTGTGGTTGGCGTTTCTCTCCACTATAAATCAGGGCCCTTATTTGTAAAGTGTCACTCTGTCAACGCTGATCTGGGATCACGTTCCCCCTCTCCACATCTTAAGCTTGGACATTTGGGGCTCTACTTAAATGGTCCAAACTGCACAATAGTCAAAATAGAGGGTATTACCTCAAGCAATTTCAGCTGTGTTTATTTCAAAACTATGCAGCCTCGAATTTCACGAGTATAAAGAACAGTTACATGGCTGTCAGGGTTACATTCCAAAATGCTATAAAGCTAATTTTTCTCTTACATATGGATATGACAAATCTGGGTTTCCAAATACAAGATATTAAAAACCTTAAAACATAGATAAATCTTAATATTAAATACAAACATCTTTATGTTAAAAATGTATCTCTGCCCCAAAAATTTGGACCATCAAATTACAGCTTTTACAGCTACAAGATCTGCACTGACAAGTTTTATGAATACATGACACTGACCTGGGATCAGGTTGACCTTTCAGTTCATAACAGAAGGTTAGGATTAAACAAGGTACAACTGATCCTAGATCAGCACTCGTACTCTGAGGCACATAATGGATACAGGCTCTTAGATGTGGATCAGTGTGGGTTTCGCCCTGCCCAGTGCCAGCTGGTCCCTGAACGGGCGCTGGGGTGGTTTGGGCAGAGGGGCTGCACCAGGCAGGTTGCCAGGGGGCTGGGTGGAGCTCTGTACCCACCTGCGGCGGACGCCAGCTGCAGAGGGGTGTCGGCAGAGCTGTCCTGCCCGTTCCTAACGGCCGCGCCCTCCACGTTCGCACCTGCATCCAGAAGGAGCTGAGGAGACACTGGGGGTTATTCCTCTGCACAGGGGGTTAGTCTCAAACTCTAGAGGTTACTCCACAACAGGGGGATTACTACCAAACACTGGGTGTGCTCAAAAGATAGGGATTAGTCTCACGCATGGGTGATTACCCCAAAACACGAGGGATTGGTCCCAGAACATGGGAGAATACAACTAAACACAGGGATTAGTCCAACAAATAGAAGATTTCCCCATGGACATACGGATTAGTCTCACACATGAGTAATAATTATGTATACATGGGGGTTAGTCCCATTCATGAGTGATTACTCCATAAACAGAGGGATTAGTCCAACACATGAGTGATTATTCTATATACATGGTGTGGGACTAACCCCTATGATTATATACACAGGGATTAGTCCCGCACAGAGATTCCAGCAGACTCACCTGCACCACAGAAATGTGGCCATGTAGCACAGCGAAGGTGAGAGCCGCCCAGTGCCGGCTGTCCGGGTGAACGGAGGGGTGTTTCAGAGAGTACCCAGGAACCTGAGGAGGGACACATAAAGGGGTCATGTGTGTCCCAAAGGTGTGTGTGCAAATGGACATCTTAAATATTAATACCATAGGCCACACTTAAATGTAAATGTCAAACATACATCAAATAAAAATACTGACAACAAACTCTGACCCAAAATTTCAAAAAGACTATAAATTAATGGAAAAAACGTTTTGTACCATCCATCAAACGAGGAACTAATAATCCCTGTCTTTTTAACATCTTAAGTTTGCACCAAGAAGACAAATGCGATGCTTTTTAATATGACTGTTAAAGGAATGTGAATGGGAGCCCGGTATAATCGCTTGCTGAAGCAGCCGGGCAGAGTTTGGTGTGTTGAGATGACTCACACCGTTCAGAGCACCACTTACCGCCACGTCCAGATTCGCTCCAGCGTCGATCAGCATCTGCACAAGGGCCTCGTCCCCTGCTGATGATGCGTACATCAGAGGCGTCATTCCCTGGGAACATTAGAGGGAGGAGGGAGGGAGGGAGGGAGGGGTTACATGGGCGGTCTCCAAAGGGAGCTCTGACTAAGACCGAGTGCCTACCACAACTAATTTAATTTTTCTTCTGTTTGATTCATTATTAGTTTTATCTGTCTTTTTCCTTTTTCAGAGACAGACACACAAACAAAGTTGTAATTACAAAATTATGCAGAGATGGCAGTGTGATATTTATTTTTTCAACAGCTTTTTTTTTCATGCCTACCAGCTGCTGAAATAGTGTTGTATATGTAATATTGATGTATTGACACTGTATGGTCTAAACATGTGTGCTCTAGGTTCCTAGCTGGATTGTGGTCTGAGTGCAGCCTGGAGAACGCCATTCTGAATTGGCCTGCAGCAAATGGTTTGATCCATCCACTTCTTCCCCTGCTTTTTTCTCCATCCCGGCCACTCACCTGGTCATCCATGGTGTTGACCCCCTCAGGCCCCAGCAGCTCGATGGCCTGGCCAATCAGGTCGGTCCGGCCGCAGTTCAGCATGCGGAACCCCAGGTCCAGCTGGAACTTGTCCGTGGCGGCTCTGGCGTCCAGCCGCCGGAATGAGCTGAAGCAACACTCTGGCCTGAGAGAGAGAGAGAGAGAGAGAGAGAGAGAGAGAGAGAGAGAGAGGGAGATGGAGGGAAACAGAGGAAGAGGTAGAAGGAGAGAGAGCAAGATGGAGGGAAGAGGGGAGAGAGAGAGAGAGGAGAGAGGGAGGGAAACAGAAGAGGAGGTAGAAGGAGAGAGAAAGAGATGGAGGGAGGAGGGGAGAAAGAGTGTCAGCAGAGGAGAGAGAGAAAGCAAAAGAGTGGAAAAAAGAGGTAAAAGACAAAGACAAAAGTTACAAATGGATGCAGACCAAAGAGTGAGAAGAGGTTCTAAAAGACAAGGAGGACGGATAAGATATGGTCCCAATATAATATATTAATATTAAAATAATATATTAATATATATTATTTTAATATTACTTAAGTCTTATTTCATAAGACTTGTTCAATATTATTTTAACCCAAGACCTATGGCATCATAAGCAGCCAATAAATTTTGTTGTTGAAGCAAATTAATTACTGACCGGTTATTAGGAGTTTTATGGTAAATACCGTAATACCACTACAGCTCTGTGGAAGTTCCCACTCTCTTACTTCAGCTGTCTAGGCTCACAGTCGAGGCCTGGGAGGAGCTGGCGGGCCGTCTGTCTGACATCATCGCTGTCCACCAATAGGCTGCGTCGGTGCTCGGCGTGGACGATGGCCACCCTCATCCACTCCATCAGGGGAGGGAGCAGCAAGAAAGGCCTGCAGGAGGAAGAGGAGGGGGGGATGAAGAAGAATGTGGCCTGATAAGAAACCAGACTCAATATTTTTTTTATTTTAAAGGAGTGGGTAGTCCGCTCTCCTTCAGTATTTTATTTGCGTTCTGGGACAGTACACAGCCAAGACAGACAGAAATAGAAAGAGAAACACGAGAGAATAGCAAAGCTGGGAACTAAACCCACACAGTGAGGATGCTCAATGAACACCTTTGATAAAGACGAATAAAAGGGCTTTAAATGATAAACAGTGCAGATAATGAGTTATATTTTATGCCCAAGCCCATCAGAAAACAATTAATTCTGATACAATAGTTGAAAGAGAAAGCGATTTTAGTGCATAATACAGTTCCTCACAAAAAAAGGATGACAAATTTCAGTTCAGAGTTCACTTACATTATATAACACTTACGCAAACACATAAAAATAAATATCTTCTGCTGGTTCTGAAAAGAAGCCATTGTCTCAGTTTCTGGTTTTGGCAAGAAGATCATTCAATTAGCTATGTGCATTTATGTTACAGTGTATGTTGAATTATTCTGACATTGTGCTAGAAATAATTTTAATTCACCATATGAACAAATTGTAGTTTTATTTGGGTCATTGAGGTTGGATGCGAGTTCAGAGAGTTTTCACTGGATTTTACCTGAACTGAAACAACATAAAAATCTAAACCTTGATTAAAACAATACCAGTCACATGTTTACAATAAAAATTGGTAAAATACTTCACCTACGATAACATAAAAACCTGGTGTACTCACTTGAAAAGGTATACGATTTGTGGTTGAGGGAGGACATGACTACTCCATGGAATATTTACTTTTTTTTACATATTGTGTAATTTATTATCTATATTAAGAGAGCCACACCCTGCAAAATATGCAGAATTTGATGATGTCATAACTTTTACCACATTCTTGGGGTTAGATATAAAGCAGAATGACTTTACCGTTAACCACCATCAAAATCCAAAGTTAACCATTAAAAAGGTTTGATAGGACGCAGCATAACACAAAATTCATGACTTTAAACCAGTGCTTGTTCTCAGACAGTCTCTATTAGCATTGCTACTATATGTCTATTGAAAAGGCGTGTGGTTAGATAAGAAGCTATCTTAAAAAAACTAACATTGATAATCTTCTGAGGACTTGAACTGAAACATTGTTTTTATTTTTTCATAAGACTTGTTCAACATTCGATGCTAGGGAGAAGCTTGTTCAAGCTGTGTTTTTTTTCCAATTATTGATTAGGGATTGATTATTGATTAGGGAAACATGATATATAGGGTGGTTACTGATGAATGCTGCATTAAGATATCTCAGCGTTTCTTGGTGAGTTTGAGACAGTTTGCTGTACAGTTTAATGCTGGGAGGTTTTATTTGTAATGTCATGTGACTGTTTTAGTGTCCGCCGCTGACCTCTTGTAAAAGAGGGCAGGAATTTCCTGGTTAAATAAAGGCTAAATAAAAACTATGACTCACACCAGCTTCAGACTTAAGGCAGGGAGATAAAGGAAACCTCACTCTGATAAACAGACAGATTCCTGAAATATTGCTGGATAGAAAAATATTTCCACTGTAAAATTAAAAAAATAACACCGCATACAGCTGTTACAACTCGTACTATTCCGGAATATCACAGATGTCCAAACCTTAACGCTGTTATTGATCTTCCTGTAGGAACTTTGTAATAGTGGGAATTTTTGGGGAATTCTGAGGGTGGTACACGCAGCCAAGGCAACAGGAATCCATTAGGGTGTTTGCTTTAAACAGGGGCTTTCTATAAGCCCAAAGTAAGAGAGAGAGAGAGAGAGAGAGAGAGAGAGAGAGAGAGAGAGATGACAAGAAAAGAGAAAGAAAATGTATTTTTATCACTTTCAAACACGCTAATATTAATCTGTATCTTTATTCAAGTTCTATTCATGCATTTAATTTTCTCTTCTTTCTGTCTGCACAAGCCCACAGAAAGGGAGGCTTTGGCACTCACTTTACATTTCCTTTCAAAAGTATGAATCTGGTTTGCATCCCTGAAAGCCTGAAACACTGAGTCTGTGAAGGCAAGGACAGTGAATTCTGAAATGAAGGAATGAGAGGAAGAGAGAGAGAGAGAGAGATGCTAATGCTTAATTTATTGATATTATTTTTATTTGTATTATTAATTTACAATATATGTAAAACATTCCTTTGGCAGCAGTATTTTAATGTATGGTTATACCAATAAACTCCTTGAATTGAATCAAATTGAGAGAGAGAGAGAGAGAGCGAGAGAGGCTAAACTAACAGGGGGATGGGAAGGAGAGAGACTAATAGCACGTGTAGGGTACAACACAAGGTCTTTGATCTGGGGCAGGGGCCCTTGGTTTCTGCCCCAGGGCCGCAGAGATGAGAGCCCCCCCCCCCCACCTGTGATGCTGTGACCCCCCCGCCCTCTGTGTGTCTGGGGTCAGGTCAGCTACAAAGGCCCCGCCCTCCAGGCGCTCTGCTGGAGGAGTGTGGGCCGTCACAGCACCCCAGCTGGGTGTCACTCATCCCTGGCCCGCTTGGAGCCGACAACACGAGCCCCGGGGCACCTCTTTCAACAGATCACCAGACACCCTCCTCCCTACCTGACCTTACAGAGGGCCTGACAGGTACAGGTGTGCTTTCATGTTCTCTGCTTGTTATTTATTGTATTCTCTTAGCTTTTAGTTCAGTTGCATTTTTTAACATATGGGTTTTTACCTTGACTGGACAATGGGAAAATAAAAAATTAATTAAAAGTGCAAATAAGCTTCTATGGCAGTATCATTCACTCTTTCCCTAGGAGAAGTAAAGCATGTGAGTATTGATGTTGTTATTCAGCATGCATGTGATTCATCAGTTTTAAAAGTTGCAATTACACACTTAATTACACACACTTAACTCTCCTGACCTGGTCCCTTAGATTGAACGGGCTAACAAAAGCTCACAACTCACCCTGACCTTTTCAAACTACACACCACATCCTGTGATTTCAAAACGGTTCCATGGAATAATCTAAGAGAGAGTGACTTTTATTTCGTAAAAGTCAATTTTCTGATTAACTCCTGGATCAATTTTCCACATTGCTGAGACCCATGTTCTTGGGAATATTGTAGATATGACATAGCCGTCCCATGAGTGAAATTACTGAGAAAACGAGGGGATGGGGATTTTCCAGCTGTTCTTTGAACTCTGACTTCAGCATTTTTCGCTTCTTTTCAATGAGTATTTGTTTGAGTAAAAGCAAGTCGTTTGGCAGGAGTGGACCATTAAGGTGACAACAAAAGCAGCTGCAGCTCCCTAATCACAAGACCACAGAGTGAAGACAATATCATTGTTCTCTAAGTTATTGGGGTCTCCTGCTGGGAGAAACACAGCGAGATCACTCTTGAATACCCGTGTCTGATAACCATATGCAAAGAGCCACCTGAGAGTCACAAGGTACTAATTTAAGTACAAGGAGCTGTGAGAAAGGCAGGTGACAGGAACCCCTTAAAGACCAATCATTTCCAGAGCAGTAGGTGCTGAAAAAAAATACATCCAGAGAAAAACCTCATGAATTACCCACTCAAAATAACTCAGCGACAGAAATCCTGAAATCCATGTTACACCACTCCAATCCCAGGGGCCACCCTCCATGTGCTTGTCTTCAATTAATTACTTTTAATTGAGTCACTAATTTAACACTGTTCTTCGTTTGACGTTTAATTTAATGCCTTATCCTGTTGGGGATGTTTTTTTTTGCCACTTAAAGAAAACGTTGATTTAACAAATGTTTGCTAACATCTGTTCCTTAAAGGGCAAGTGTCTCAATTA
Source organism: Albula goreensis (assembly GCA_022829145.1). Lineage (NCBI taxonomy): Eukaryota > Metazoa > Chordata > Actinopteri > Albuliformes > Albulidae > Albula > Albula goreensis. Next base: position 3,937,205 of record CM040741.1, on the reverse strand, counting down.
AACTTAATTAGTTGTTCAATGAACTGTTCTCCCTGCCACTGAAAAACTAACCACTTTTAATTACGCTTAATCAATAAAGCTGAATACCCATCGGTATTACTAATGTGTTTAAGGCACTTAATGAAATACATGAAAGCGACTTGCAGAAACAGATTTTTTGGGGCTTTTCTATTGGGCAGAAATTGTTCCGGAACGGTGGGACGTACCTGTGGTGATGACAAGCAGACGCTCGTTAAGAGGCAGCTAATCCATGTCATTAACTCAATTAACAGCTCAATCATTAGCTACTGTGAGGCTCAGCTGGAAGGGAAACCGATGATCGCAATATGGCCCCAAGCCCGGTGCTCGGAAACACACTGGGCTCATTTAGGGCCTGTACACAGGCCATTCAGATGCACAAAAAACACAACTGGACCAGCGCTGTTCAGTGAGAACGATGCATCTTCACATGCCACATATAAACACTGCCAACTCCCCACAAAATACAATGTTTTCCATAAAAACAAAAAATAAATACCAGGCTTGAACTTTGCCAGAACCCACTGTGGTACAAGAATATGTCAACCAGTGGGATACAACCTCTGCCATTATGACATTATTTTTACATTAAATTAATCTAGAAAATGATGTGTATTTATGTTTTCTATGTTTATAAATCCTTTGATTGTGTTTCGTAATGAATGAACCAGAAAATAAGAGAGGTTCTTTGGCATTCCGGTATTGTCAGTCCTGCGGTGGTTTCGCGTGAGATGGTCCAGGACCGGAGACGACGTACTCTCATCTGCATCACCATGACGAATGCAAAATTAACAACAGAACAAAACTAAATAAAGACTGTTATAGCTTAGTGAAGCTTAATGAAGACTGTGAGGTTTAGTGAAGCTTAATGAAGACTGTGAGGGTTTAGTGAAGCTTAATGAAGACTGTGAGGGCTTAGTGAAGCTTAATGAAGACTGAGGGTTTAGTGAAGCTTAATGAAGACTGTGAGGGCTTAGTGAAGCTTAATGAAGACTGTGATAGCTTAGTGAAGCTTAATGAAGACTGTGAGGGTTTAGTGAAGCTTAATGAAGTTTGTGAGGGCTTAGTGAAGCTTAATGAAGACTGTGATAGCTTAGTGAAGACTGTGAGGGTTTAGTGAAGCTTAATGAAGACTGTGAGGGTTTAGTGAAGCTTAATGAAGATTGTGAGGGCTTAGTGAAGCTTAATGAAGACTTTGATAGCTTAGTGAAGACTGTGAGGGTTTAGTGAAGCTTAATAAGCTTAAAGTCCTTCATGAGGACTGCGATGTATTCAGATTCAGATTTTGTTCAGTAACTCTTAAGGCTACTGGACAGCCCAAGAAATGCTACCTAGGCCAACCAAGCTTGACATTTAGTGGATGGGCCTGAATGGCTGACATGGCTGAGTGCCACAGGCCATCCAGATGATTTAGAGCTCAGCAAACAGATGTGACAGGAGGCCCTCAAAAAGAACCACGCTAACAGCTAGAGGCGTGCGTGTGCCATGTCACTGGGGTCAAAGGTCACAACCGCCTACTCCCACCAAGATTTAAGATGCTTTGAAGCAGATATATAAGGAGGGAGCATTCCGGAATAATAAACACAAGAGAACGCTGACAGGGCTATGGATTAGCTCTTTTGGTCAGAGTCACAGGGGCTGGTATTTGAGAAAGAAACAGAGAATGAATTTTAAAAAAAATAAATGTAAAAAATTCCTTTCGTTCCCCTCAAAACAGGAAGTGAGTAAGGAGCTGATGCCAGCTGTTAGCACATCCTGTCTTTTAGCCTACAGTTGTGTGCAGCTCTGTGGCTGCTCTACACTCATAAATGTTCTGCCATCCCGCAGACATGCTTTCTTTCATCATGTGAACCGTTTCAACATCTAGCAGCACTCTGCTTTATCCTTGGGACTCATCTGCTAATGATTCACTCTGTCGCCTGACAGAGGGGAAAAAATCTAAAGTTATAATAATGTAGTGTTTATTCCTGTAATTATATACTACCTATTGTTTTTCTATAAAAGTAAAAATAAAAATAAAAAACATTTAATTATTAATATTTTGACAAATTTCCTGCATTGTATGATGTTAATGACTTCTGCATAAATTGATAAAGTACATTTACATAAGTTATGCTACATAAATTCTTAACATGAAGGTGAATAGTCTGTGCCTTGAGGATGATTTGGTAAAGAGCTTGTGTTTGTCAGTTGAGACCAGAGGAGCCCCCCTGCACACCATGTCCCAACCAATCCCCCCCCACTCCCAGGGTGTGGTCCTGAGGGTAATAAATAACAGGTGTGTTCAGTGCGCTCAAGTTTCTTTACCCTTGTGCAGGCCAGTCTTCGAAACCATTCAAAGTTCGAGGTGAAAACCGCCAATCCTACAACATAAGCATTTCTCGCAAAATATTAGCGTGGAGCTTTTTGGGTTTAAAAAAATGGCACAAACGGTGAAACTGTGCCAGCGGAAGCAGACTGGATGAGTGGGGACTGTCCTGTGGTCAACACTTATCTTTATGAAGGAAATATCTGATTTAGCAAAAGGGATCAGTTTCTGTAACCAAGGCTACACTTTCAGGCTGAGCGCTTTGCTCTTTTTCTGCCTCCCCTCTTTCTCTTTCTCTGTCTCTTTCTCCCTCTTGCAAGATGGTTCATGGATGAACTGTATGATTTTCTACATCCTCTCCAGGACTGGTTTTGGACCACACCATGGGGTTAATTGTGTAATAAGGTATCTCCACTGCTGGCAGCTGAGCTGGAATCAGGCTGGCTGGCTTGGTTCTGGTTTTCGGGTGGTTTCCCTTTGTTATTAATTTATATTGTAGTACATTATCAGCAGTTTTTGTGTGTTTTGAGAGGGGTCTATTCCATTATAACCAATTCAGGAAATGACCTGAAATTTTTTTTTTTTTTTTTAAAATCCACTTATTTTCCCAATTCATTTCCTGAATTAAAATGGAATTGACCCCAGGGCTAACTTTAGGATCAGCACACTGGAGTTACTACTGCTGGCGTACACGCAAGTGCGAATGGGCAAGATGCCTGACCGCATTGTTTTGAAACAGCATTGAACTGGCCAAAGACGCACACATCGGAGAAGGAGAGGGACACCGTGCGCATGCAGGGGGCTTAAACGGACCCCGCGAGGCGGGGGGGAGCTAGCCCTTGTCCTGGTGTGGGGGGGGCAAGGCCTCCTGGTGTTTGTTTGCTTAAATGAAATCAGCAGGCAATTCGGATCCAAGAGACCAAGTGAGGTTGTAATCGCCCAGTGTAATCGATCAATTAAGCTTTGCGTAACAATGAAACCAGCAGACCCAGTGGGGGGCTCCCAAACGGCCAGGGATGGCCACCCCTGGATTACGCCACAGCTGGCATGAAAAGAGCACTTTCCTGAAAAGGCCCTTCCCTGGCAGTGCCATCCATAAGCAGTGTTCTTGGGTGACTGTTTGACCTCTCTCTGTGGGGGGGAAGGAGAGCTTGTTCTCTGGGCTCTCTGACTGCCCACGCTGGGGAGGTAGGCATTCCCGATGGGTCTCTGTTAGTGGTAATTTAACAGGCCATGTTCTGACTCCAGTGTTCTTACTGAAACACGATGAGCAATGCTTTCCTTACACCCAGTGTGTGAGCCGCCCTTTTATGTGACCTCCGGTGAGGTCATTCATCTCCCAATGCTGCATTCCACACCAAACACACTCCCTCCCCTCCCTCCACACACACACACACACACACACACACACACACACACACACACACACACACACACACACACACACACACACACACACACACACACAGACGCACACACCCACACACACACACACACACACACACACACGCACACACACTCCTTCCTTCTCTCTCATTCTACATCCTTCTCTTCACCCCTGGGGCTGAACATTCATCAGATCTCAGATCCTGTCCGACACAGTGAACCCCAAAATTTCTGACCTCTCACACCCTCTATCTACCTATCCCAGTCCTACAATCCTCTACCACCAATCTCACAATCCCCCTCAACCCACCTCATTACATCTATCCTACAATTCTCCTCCACCTATCCCACAATCCCATTCCACCTATCCCATCACTGAAAGTGTCAGGGAAGAGGCCTACGCTGTGAGAGGCCTACAATGGGAGAGGCCTACACCAGTCTACACTCTCTCTGTTCTCTCTGTGTGGCAACACACCGCCAACAATTGCCTTTATTTATTTGCTTCCTTTTTTTTCTTGCAAAGGTCTGCAGGAGTCGTGTGAAGCACAGGGAGGAAGCAAGTCTGTAATGGGGCCTGAGATTGTAATTGCTGCCAGGCTTGCCCTACCGTACCACCTGCACCCGTAAACCTACCCCCTGATCACGGCAACGCCCCCCATTCGCCCACGCCAACCCCAGCCCACTGCCGGCCCCGCACTCTCACAAAAACAAAACATCTAAAGGCATGACTGCAACCAGGGCACGAGGAACAAGAGCTATTTCCTCTCTCTGGGAAGCTAATTACATAGACACCCTCATTTTTCTGTGTGTTTGTGTGTGTGTGTGTGTGTGTTTCAAATCCACACAGACACACACACACACTTACACACATTTGCACATATGGGAGTACATTCTTATTTCTACTCACATATGCATATGCCTGTGCCCTCACACACACAGGTAAACACACACACACACACACACACACACACACACACACACACACACACACACACACACACACACACACACACACACACACACACACACACACACACATCTGCTGCTGGCATATGCAGGTATTCTTCCAGCCGTTCTCCAGAACAGTGTAACCCAATCTGCTCTCATTCCATTTAACCAGGCATACCACAGCCGGTCCACTTTAAGTACACCTTTTCACATGTTAGATCCATTTCTGCTCCCCTCACATGCTGAAACTGCCACTGCGAGGCACAACTGCGGTATTTCCACGGTTTCTGTCCAAGTAACGCAGGAAAAGACTACAAAAAACAGATCACATTGACTGTGACTCTTGTAATCACAGTGGGTGTGAGAGAGACGTGGGGACCTTTTCCTAGACAAGACCAATTAAACAGTGATAAACTTTAAAAACTATTAAAATTGCAAATCAAGCATGGAGAATGTAGGACGATAATGAACGAGTACAGAAAGGCTTTTTGGCTGTAATGTGAAAACAGAACCGAGGGAAACTCTTTCGATGTAGAGCAGAATAGCCTTGTAAATGTTGCGGTCTTGCATTCAGCTATATGCATTCTGTGGTTCATTTTCCCTTTTTTATCAGTAAACCTTTTCCAGATTGTGAAATGAGCTGTTTTTGCCTTGGGACATGTCTTCTTTTGCTAAATAGAAATTTCAGGGGAAAAAAATGGGAGTCATGGTAAACTTTTGTTCATTGTGCACATATGTTAGGAACAGAAAAGCGAACGCTCCACGGTTTGCTGATGATTTGGGCGGGGGGCTCGTGTTGCCCCGCCCAGAGACCCAGAGAGGATGAGACGTGACGAGCCTCTTGGTTGGATGTACCAGCGCAGCAGAAGAGCAGCCTTGAGAAAGCCTTGTTGTCTTGATGTTGCAAAAGTCGTTCCAGCAGCTGAAATTCATTTTCCAGAACAAGAATCTGGCTACAGCGCTTTCACTTTCAGGGCTCCCAAGGTTTGGATGACCTTTTCCCCAAACAAGGGAGAAACGTCGGCTGCTTTGCTCCTTCAATCAAAACTCTAGGGTTACCAATTCAAACTCTTGTTAAACATGGGTCCCCTTTTAAAAATCCAGATCCTTACCCCCACCTGGAGCCATGTTATCCTCAAACTACAGGCTGGACTACTGCAGTGTGTCACCGGGGCCAGCTGTGAATCGACGCGTGACAGTAAAGATAGTCTTTGCTTGGGAATGGAGACTCTCACGTGATAATGGCCCCGGCTGTTCTGAACGTATTTATTTCTCTGTCGTTCGAGTGGCTGGGTTGGGGTCTACATGCATAATGTTTTAAATCAAACTAAAACCAAATTCGGTTGATTGTAATTGCTTTCTTACCATCTTTTTGGCTGAAAGATTGAAACTCCATTTCCCAGAGGATACAAACAAAGTGCACAGGGGTGTAGAGAGGCATAAAACAGAGAAGGAGAGGGATAAAGAGGGAGGGCAGAGACAGGGATAAAAAACACATTCTACCCCATCACACACTCTACCCCATCTCTCTACAGACAGAGTGGCAGAGCTGAAGTTTAGGGGTGACAGGGAGGCAGAATTCAAGTGTTGGGGTACAATTGAATGTTCAAGGTAAAAGAAGGGTACAGCTGAATTATCAGGGGAAGAAATGGGTACAGCTAAAGTTTAGGGGTACAGACAGAGAGGCAGAGCTCAAGTGTAGGGGTACAGAGAGGGGTATAGATAAATTGTCAGGGGAAAAGAGGGGTAAAGTGAAGCTTGTGGGGGTGGCTCTCACCGCTCCTTGCTGAGGCTCATCCTGGGGGGGTCCAGGTTGGGGTTCTCCATGGATTCCATCTGGGGGGAGCGCAGGAAGTAGTACAGCGTGTGCAGAGCATCGGGGGACCAGCTGACGGGCTGCCCCCGTGTGTGGCGGGCGGGGCTCAGGCCCGGCCGAACCGCGCTCAGCCGCTGCATGTGGTGCATCGCCCTGGAAACCAGGTCACCTGGAGACACACAGGTGGACAGACGGACAGACAGAGAGACAGATGCCATGGTTACTCAGTAAACCTGGGCTGTGCAAAGAGACAGCAGTAATACAGTGAAATTGGACAGTGCATGGAAGCAGCTTTAACACAGTTAACTTGGACTGTGCAAAGAGATAGAATTAACACAGTAAAACTGACAGTGCAAAGAGTCAGAATTAACACAGTTAACTTGGACTGTGCAAAGAGATAGAATTAACACAGTAAAACTGACAGTGCAAAGAGTCAGGTTTAACACAGTTAAATTGACTGTGCAAAGAGATAGAATTAACACAGTAAAACTGACAGTGCAAAGAGTCAGAATTAACACAGTTAAATTGACTGTGCAAAGAGACAGAATTAACACAATAAAACTGACTGTGCCAAGAGACAGAATTAACGTGCAAAGAGACATCGTCACCCAGTCCTGGGCTCAGTTCCACTTCCAACTCAGTGAACTCAGGAAATTAACTGAAATGCAATTAGTGAGTTTAAAACTGTTGATAATGTTCCATGAGAATTTTGTTTTCCAGTTCATAAATTGAGTTACAGTTCATTTCCTGAATTAACTGAATTTAAATGGGATGGACCTCATTGCTTGTGCCAACACATTAAACCTGCCCTGGCAGTATGGATCAGGACAGACACGCTCCACGGCAAGCCATCTTCACTGAAGGCTTGTGCAGAACTTGTTAAGGATGTAAAACCCTTAGAGTCGTTATCAGTTCAAAAGAGAGTTCTCTGCCTCTGTTTGCATCTCAATAGCCTCCTGCATTGATGCCCATCACCCTACATCAGTTTAGTAGCAATACCATAGTAGGAATAGATTAGCACAAAGTTAGATTGAGAGAGGAAAATGGGATGGCATGTCAATAAAGCACATTGGAATTGAAGATTACAATTTCAGGACAAGTGAGGTTGAATTTATCTCAGTTTTCTTTATCCAGTCCAATATCTTATTTTATAACTTCTTACCAGTGACATTGACAGTTATACTTCATTAATTTGCTTATTTGGTGTTTGTTATGTTGTTGTTTTCTGTCCTATGAGTTTGCTTTGGATATGTGTTTGGCTTGCCAATAAGGGAAATTCAAACTGGAAAAAAAGAGAGACAGAAGGAGAGAGAGAGAAAGAAGATGAGGGGAAAAAAGACATGAGGCCTGCAGAATGATGAAGCAGGAGAGGGATTTAGAAAGAGATAAGAAAGGAGAGAGAGAGACAGGCTCAAAAGGAAAAAAAGGAACAAGCACAGGCTCAGGAACAGACGAGATAACAACCAAGCGTGTGATTGAAGCAATGCATTCTGGGAGAGATATGGGATGAGGGGGTGAGGGTGGGGTGGGGGTTGGTTGGGGGTAATTTGCGGGAGCATGCAGTCCTCATTAAAAGCAATTACTCCGTGGTTAATTTTTAAATGGACGACGCAGAAGGGGCGGGGCTGATGACTGATGTTAGATTACCCGCTCATTCATTCGCTCGTTCCCTTGTTCATTCAGCTCGACCTGGTTATCCCCAAACCCCAGAGGCTACTGAAGGACTCTTTGTACCCCGTCCGGCCCTCCAACGGACTCTCCCTCTGACACGTACCTCTTTCATGCACCCTTATTCCCAAAACATCTGACTTCAGCCCTCCACAGTTCAAATCCTCCTTGTTTCACAACAACTTCTCTCATAATTTCTTTGGTTTCGCAAAATGAGGCGCGTTCTTGTCGACTTGAACTTACCCCAAGACTCAACCACCCACAGCTAGATTCAATCTGATGCCTCCAAAACATACGCAACTCGATCAAATCAGATTTTACATTACAACATCATTTCCACGAAGCATGGCGGCAAGCAAACATCCTTAGGAATGCTGTCATTTAATTTTAAAACAAAACAGCATGTACTCTTAAAGAGATTTAAGTCTGTTTTGAATTGCCTTTAAAGAAACTAAGTCCATTTGATTGAATCTAACGTTCATTTTCCCAGAGAAGAGAGTTGTTTCTTGCGTCTTTTTTGTGATTCTTGCGTATTTCATCGTATTTAATTACCATATAAAATATTACTATATTGGCAGGGGTGAAAGCTCATCTTTCTCCTCAGGTACACTACGTAAAAATTCTAATTAAATGAAAGAAAATAAGAACTAAACCAAAACATTTTGCACAGCAGGGCAAGGAGCATGGGGTCTTGCCCTTTATAAACAGGAGAGGGGAATCCCACTCTCATGTTTGCTGTACTTTGTTCAGACAGTGGAAAGCTTGGCAGGAAGTAGAGGGCAGGATAGGCAGGACCAGGACTTGACCTCTGACCTTCTGGGGCAAGGATGTATATGTGCTACTGACGTGGAGCGCTACCGCTAATTTGCCGCAAGTCGAGTTATGTTGAACTGTGAACTGCACGGCTCACCCCACAGTCAGAGGCGATGACTCGCGCCCAGGAGGAAGACGCTCACCTGCTGGGATCCAGTGCGTCAGCCATACCTCGGCCGACTGCGTCAGACACACCAGCCGTTTTTATAGACTGCGCAGTAAAACATGGAAGAGTAAAAAAAAAAAAAAAAAAAAAAAAGCAGAATTCTTGGGCGGATTCCCGACGCAGATATTTGTTTTACAGTACAGAATCTGGTTCAGGCATGCAAGCTCCAAACACACCTGAAATAAATACAGAGCCAGCTGACAAAGCAACAGAAGGTCACGGTTCAGTCTGATTCAGCTCAGTCTTCAGTTAAATGCTCCAGTAATGGGTGTAAACCATGTCTGGGCTCCAGACTGCATGAAAAGGTGGACTTACTGCTAGCTCTGCAGGGCTTTAAAGAAACCATGCGAGAAAAAAATGTTAACACAGTAAAACTAGGTTATCCAGGTTAAAACAGTAAATATGGATTGGGCAAGAAAACAGACAACCAGGTTAACAGTAAAGATGAGCTTTTCAGTGAAGCACAGATAATGCAGAAGAATTTAGCTCTAAAAGAGAGATTTGATAGAGTGTAATTTAATAGTTGAAGGAGACGATGTTGACACAGTAAAATAAGCTTTGAAAGGAAGGTTTTAAAAATTATAATTATGCTGAACGAGGAGAGAATGTCAACAAAGTCTGGCTGGAGCTGGCCTGCACTGAAAGACGGCACTCAGGAGATGTCTGTGTGTGTGCACACGTGTGCATGTGTGTGTGTGTGTGTACACATGTGTACTTTATTTAAATTTCCAGCTAACGGTTTAGCTTGGATGAAAGTGGCCTTGTGCTAGAAGGACAAGCAGCAGAGTGTTCAGCTGTTTGCTGAGGTAACTGACCCCCCCCATCTCTTTCCCCACCACATCTACCACCCCCCCCCCCACCCCCACACCCCAATCTCCCACAATGCACAGCAGTATAAACAAACTGCGGTACCATATCCCATCAGATCAACTCCCTGGAATTCCAGTATCACAAAGAACACAGACCATCAGCATGGAGATGTACAGAGATTAAAATTTTAAAACACAGCACTCAAAAAAAAAAACTATAAATAAAATAAAGTACAGTATACTTGGAGAGGAAATGATGCTTTCGAATGCCAAACCCCCCGAGAGACAAAACAGCGTAGAATCCAGAACCATAAATCACAGGAATTATGAAAATTCAAAGTGGTGAATTTATGACAGGACACAGACTTCCCAGACCACTGTGTGGCCTCTGTTCAGCTGGAACTCCCCACAGTACGACAGGAAACCAGAAACGGAAGAATGAGGCTATCATTATCTTCACAAAGGGCGGAGCTATGATGAAACGCCAATCACTGATGTATCTGAACCAATCAAGAGAGTGTAATTTCTGCAGAAAAACACAATGATTGGTTGAAATACGAGTGTTGCTGATAAGCAAGAAATTCTTTTCCATCAATACAGCAGATATATGTGGAGAAAACTGATCTTGTTCCCTTGTTACACTAGTTTTACCCTGGCTATATGGGGGTAATCTCATTCTGACAGTGAATGTGCATTTCGATGATAAGGAGCATTATAAAACATGAGTGAGCAGAACAAAAGGTGAGATGAAGTGATGTGTGTTCAGATAAAAAAAACACCATTAACGCATTGAATAAAATGTTTTTCTACAAAAAATTCCATCCATCCAGTGTTACATCCATTTTAAGAGAATAAGTGCAGCAGTGTTTTCAGTGAGTTTGATATGTATTTTCAATGCCCGGAGGCAGCCGCAGCAGTTCACTGAGAATAAATAAAAGATTACACTCTATCCTGATTGAACATGTATTGATGACGGTAAACAGCTCGAGATTTTATTGTTTCCTGGAGCAAAACAACTTGCTCCTGGAATTACGCACCCTGCTGTTATATCTGGGATCAGGATGAAAGGAAGGGAAGTGAACACATGCATCTGCATGTTAGCTCTGCTACAAAACAAGCCCTGCGTTCATTTCGTAGATTTCAGCAGCGAATGTGGATGCTGCCAAACCTGGCAGTGAGAGGGTGGCGAGAGACAGGCAGAAACACAGAAAGACACACAGACAGACAGACAGGTCTGAGATAGCAGCACTAAACATTCAGAAAGGGAAGGGTGCTGACGGAACGGATGGACAGGCGGACAGCGGGCGGGTCGGGCCGTTCCACTCACTGAGCTCAGAGATGCTCCCCACGCAGGTGGCCAGGAGAGACTGCTCCAGCGTGCGCAGCTCCAGGTGAGCGTAAGCGTCCTCTCTGCTCTCCATTGCCCCCTGCTGGACTCCATCCGTGTACGGGCTGAAATGGGCTGGCAAGGACAGCACACCTGTTCACAGAGAAACATTTATTTATTAGGAAAGCCCAGTTCATCTGTCATCAATTGTTATGTTTATGTAAATATTCAAGTATATACCAGCATACTACATTGTTGTGGGCATTATTTCTCTCATAAGCTCATTTTCATCAATCATCCCAGAGTGGGAAGTCTCAGGAGGCCACATAACTATGATTAGCATGGTAAGTTATGGTAGATCTCAGGACAGCAGTGTGCTAAAGGTTTAAACGTTTGGGAGCTAGGTACATGACCCGGAGGTCACAGACCCAATTCCCTGCTAGCGCACCACTGGCGTACCTCAGAGCCAGGTACTGCACCTCCCCAGCTGTATAAACGCGCAGTGCGTAAACAAAATGTAAGCAGGGTAAGCCACTCAGGATAAGCGCATTGTCGTAATGGCTGCACTGGGAAAGTATAAATGTGTAGATACAGACATGATATCAGGGCTATGAGTGGCAGCGGCTGGGCTGGTCTGGACTGGCACTGCTGGAGGGCACAGTAGGCTGCTTTAGGCTGGTTTTTGGTCCCCTGGAACCCAAAAGTCACTGGATTTCACCCACTGCAGCTCCTTTACCGTTTAGCTGACAGCCGCCCCCGGGCCCCCCCATGCTCCAAATCCCCTACCACCCCCCACCCACCCCCCAACATTGCCTCCAGCAGATGGCTGTGATTATACTCCCATTAACTTTAAAAGAACTGGAGCACGTTTTATATAATCGAGTGGTATAATCTGCCACAGTTAAAAAATAAATAAATAAATGAATACATACATTTAAAAAAAAAAAACCTAATAAAGCCAGTCTGGACCTGACCACATTCACGGTTTGGGCAGGAATCCAAAAGCCTCCAAAATCCCAAGTAGTACCCAAGGCACCGCTTAACCATTTCTTCTTCATAGAATAGCGATTTTAAAGATATATTTGCTTCATTAAAAATATAAAAGCTACATTTCTCCCAGGACAACTATGTAATGTATGTACCATTTTTTACTATTTTGTCCCTTTTATCTGTTTGTGTTAATGTTTATGGTATGCATTTTCTATTCCTGCTCTGTTGCATTATATAACGATGAGACAGTAAATAAACATTAGAACACAAACCGAGGACCGACAGATAAAAATGTACAACCTAAATAAACACAACAGGCAAGAAAAATAAAACAAAACCACAAAAGCAGGGTCAGTCATCAAGTTTTAGTGTCTCTGCTGACAAAACAGCACATTAAAGGTGTATTTACAGTCCTGATTTTTACCCCCTTGTCGTAACACAACCCACGGTCAACACAGTTTCCGATCCAGGCTTGGCGGCTTCTTCTCATAAAAGCCACTTTAATTGTCTCGTTAATATCCCACGCCTATGTTCATAAGATATTACTCATGTAGGGGAACTGAAGACCTGCCTGGAGTCGATGGCTTCAGGAATCACTGACCCAGTTCAACTCCGACCCCTACCTCTGGCCTACCACAGCGCGCAGTGCTGTAATTCAAACAGGCCTACAAACCTGGACATTCGCGGTTTGAACCAGACGTAAAACAAGGCCCCCTTAATTTTTGTAAAACACGCGAACGTGTTTGTCCAATGCCAGAAGGGAGCGAGTGAACGCAGTCCCCAGTTGCTTTTTTTTTGCCTTTCTTTCTTCCAAGGGGGATATTCAGAAATGGAAATACGAGAAATAATAACTGCAGAACAGGCCTCCAAGGAGCTGAGTGTAAATAGGTGTTAATAATCTCTTGGAAGCTGAAGTTTTGTTTATTTATGATTGGGGAGCACCATCCGCAAACAGGATAAAAATAGCACCGTCTGCTTATTATTTTGAGGAGGGATGCAAGAGTTCTAAAAAAAGTCAGTACTTATAATTCCACTAGTGTGTTGGAAAAAAGACAGGGACAGAAGAATGCAGAAGGGAATAGAAGCTAGATTAAATATTAAATTTAGCATTATATTGTCAAATATAATTAAAGTTAAAATGCTATCTATTTATATAACCAATTAAACAATTTTGGTGAAGTACCTTTGTTCAAAGGTACAGTGGCAATGCCCTACCTGGGGACTGAACCTGCAACCTCTGAGTTACAAAGCCAGCTATATAACTGCTATCCCCCACTGATATGTATAAGCCAAAGACAAGACCTATGCTGTTCAGGTTGATAAACTTGCCAGCTTTTTGCCAGCATAGCATAGTCCATCATTTCAGATTAATGAAAGTGGTGGTAAAGAGAAGTAAGACTGCTATGGATCAAGGTGGGAACTGAAGCTGGAAAATGCTTCCATTTAATGGCCTCCAAGCTGCCAGACACCCGGGAGGTCCTATTGTGATGGTCGCCTCTCTGAGTGCTGTACCCAGACGGTTAAGTGAGAGTGTTTTGAGACCTCTGAGCTCCACACCAGTGGTGAAACACGGTATCAGTTTGGTGATATTAACCAGCATGCCTTTTTAATTACCTTTATGGGGTGTCACCACCATAATGCCCCAGAGAAGGGTAATTACCCAGCAGTGGGGGCAAATTGATCCAGCCAGCTGGCCTAGCCTCCACCCCCCAAAATCTTGAGATACCATGTAAGATAATCGGGGTCACTTTGGGACCAAGCTCACAGTTTCTCCGTCTCGCCACCGCTGCCACCCCAACCATTTCCTTCCCCGCCCGACTCCCTAAAACGTTCTGCCCAATTAAGGTACTACAGAGGGGTAGCCATTCCGAAGGGATGGCCACAAATGCTGACTGATGTCCCATTGGGTAAAGGTCGACCATTGGGCAAAGCTTCACTCTGCACGTTGCTTTTGGCTCAGTACTGTCGGACAACAACCACCCCCCCAGCAGAGCCAACACCGCCTCCAGCATGACCACACCCTCCCACCCAACCAGAAAGGGGGTGGGGGGGAGGGCTAACATACTTATCAGAAACCACAATCTTTCACTAAATTCAAACAGCAAAATGATGAAGGCAACTTGCTCTTTGGTTCTCTTCACTTTGCATTTCACTCGGTACTCTCTTTCAAAAGCAGTTCTGTGTCTTCCCTCCGCCCTGAAATATACTCAGACTTCATGATTATGTGCTGATCATTCTGAATACATATAAATGTATTGGCTCAAACAAATAACTCAATTCAGACAAATGCACATACGCATAAAACTACTGAGGATATAAGGAAGAACTCTTCAGAGGTTTGGCTAGTCAAAACAAGAGCCCATTACATTAAAAATAAAGGGATTTATTCTGTTGTAGATTTTCTTCTGTTTATTCTGTTCTCCTGGGCAGTGGGACATCTGGGCCCAAACTCAAAAACATCTCTGAGCTGGAGCTCTAAGCTGGGATAGAGTTCCTCCTGTCCATGACCCAACCATTACAATCTTATCTACTATCAGCTCAAAAACGGCCAAACTGATCCAGGATCAGTGCTCCTGGTCCGAGACGCCGTATGAATGCAGGCTCTGGCTTGGCTCAGTACAGCGGAGCTCCAGGGCCAACCTTTGCTTTGGCATTGAGGGACAGCCGCTATGCCAAGCAAAAGGAAACGGCCTGTAGACTTGTAAGCCATGGGGGGAAAGGAGGGAAAAAGCACACAAAAAAGAGATTATTAGTTAGTTTTTTTGATTTATGGACGCAGGCTTAAGTGAAAAGAACCGATCGGTTTCAGCGACACAGAGAAAGAAAGACGGCCACTAATTCTTTTCCCTTCCTCGTTACTTTTTAGCGGGGGCCCAGGGCGCTTGGTCTGCAAAAATGTTCTGCAGAGGACATAAAAAAGGGATTTTCGCCTTGATTAGCGGGGGCCTACGACGCTGTGGTCGACCTAGAGCGTATGAAATGCTACTTTAGACTCAGCGCAATTCGAGGGATCTTATAAAAACCTGCGACCGGAGTCGCAACGTCAGTGTTTCGGCAGGAGAGAACTACGCCTCTCCTCAGCTCCAATAAATTTCGGTTCCCCCTGAAGCGGGAGGAGGGTTTGGGGGTGGGGTGGGGGGCAGTGGGACTGTTTAACGGTGAAGCTTGGAGGGAAATTACTGCCGTGGCAGAAAGTGAATTCTTGGGCCGTAAATTCCAGCAGACAGGTTAGGTGGTTAAACGTCTGCTTACAGTAAACACTCTTTTTACGATTTCCAAAGCGCCAATCTGATTTACATTTATAATGCTTCGTTTAACGCTTCGGGCAGCTTCGGCTATCTCCCATTGCACATTCAGCCTGAGGGAGAGAGGCATACCGGCCCCAATGTGACAGATGGATGCGTTATGCAAAGTGTGGGGAGGGGTATGGAAAAGATCATTTCTATATCATTTTACCCAGGTGTACAAACAGGGTTAACGGGGGTTGGGGGTCAGCAATATCTCAAAATGTCAAAAAAAACTGTAAAATACGAGCCAATATCTGTGCATGTGAGTTGTTGAGGGATCAGAAAGACATTATCAAGAGGTCCAAGAGGATGATATTCCATGGTAATGCAGTCCACCTGGTCCAAAGGCTCTCTCTGGGTAAGTTTTGCATGATTCTGCCCAAACACATTGAAACACATTGACCAGAGGCTGTTGGGTGGCCCATCCTGTTAAGGCACTGTTCCAGTGTGTGGATGGGCCCCACAGTCTGCATCCTGTTAAGGCACTGTTCCAGTGTGTGGATGGGCCCCACAGTCTGCATCCTGTTAAGGCACTGTTCCAGTGTGTGGATGGGCCCCACAGTCTGCATCCTGTTAAGGCACTGTTCCAGTGTGTGGATGGGCCCCACAGTCTGCATCCTGTTGGGCCCCACAGGCACCTGTTCCAGTGTGTGGATGGGCCCTATGGTGTGCATCCTGTTAAGGCACTGTTCCAGTGTGTGGATGGGCCCCACGGTCTGCATCCTGTTAAGACACTGTTCCAGTGTGTGGATAGACCATTGAGTTCAGGATGTGAATGTCGCAGTCATTCTGAGTCATGGGACGTGGTCCAGAGGATAAACAGAGGTGATCATTTTTCACATAGTGTTCACACATAATTTCTCAATGAGCCACATACCCAGACAGAACAGAGTGTGAGAAGAATGGACACATGCATACACACATACACACACACACATACACAAGCAGTCAGGTAAGACTTCTTCTACATAGGAAATTATGCTTTCTACATGAACATCAGAAGTCTACAATGATTGGTCAAACCCTGAACTATACTGCAACACTCCACCAATCCCAAGTCTTATTTAGCCTGAGATTAACTGAACCATATTCTGGGTCCTGAATGTTATTCTGTAGTGATGAGTGAGGTTTGCACTGCAGTGTAATACCAGTACTTAAGTAACTTGAACCAATCATTGTGTTTTGCTGTTAAGAGCAAAACATTACGATTGGGGAAAAAACGACTGTAGCCCCACCCATTAAACCCCATTCATTACCATCACTATTCCTCTGTTGCATTAATCCCTACTACTTCATGTCTCACACTGAAATGCCAGCTCTGGTCCTGTCGTCGGTTTCAGCAGGGATCACAGTATCCACACCCCCCAACGCCCCCACCGCCACCCCCCCGCCCTCCCTAATGCCTACTGACCTCTGGCCAACCCCCCACCCCACCCCGCCCCCCCTTCACCCCCAGCCTTTGTGACAAAATCGCACATGGTGTGCGTAGTATGTGCTGACTCCTCTCCACACAATAAAAATGCTTCCTACAACAAGCGCTGCTTCACAAAAGCTTGGCTTGCTGGACTGTGGAGTCCTGTAAACTCTCTCTCTTCTCTCTCTCTCTCTCTCTCTCACAATCCAGAATGACAATAGTGTCCAAGGCTTAATATGGGACACCAAGAGGGTTATTCTGTTTAAATTTAAATTTCTATTTAGCCATGATCAGCTAAAGAAACTACAAACACACACACACACACACACACATAATGATTCAGGCACTGAAGAGCAATCCAATGTATATGGCATGGCCTGCATTATAATGATTTCTATGACAACCAATCTCAATTGTTAAGTGTTAACTTTTTTGTGGCTCTTTCAAAAGTGACAATGGAACGCTTATTCCTACCATGGCCAAATACGTGTCGGCATGCGAACAATTTATCTTGTTGCCGTTGTGTTAAAGTTAAAGAAGGAAAAAAAAAAATAATAAAACAGCCTGTTAGCAGCAACAGCTGTACAAATGCAGTTAAAGTCAAACGAAAACGCCGGCTTGTCACACTTGTGTTTCCACTGGTCTACACTGCCACGGTCCAGGGGCAGTGACCACCCCAAGGGGCTGTCCGGAGAGGGCCGGAGCGCGGACAGAGTTATTCTCGGCCCCAGCTCGCCGCGGCCCCTGGGCCCCTGCAGAACGTTCCTCATGCACAGTTTATGAATATATCAGTGTGAATCGGTGCCCAGGGTCTTACATGCCCCAGCCGCATGTCAAGGGAGACGCATGGCTTTACGGGGTCTGAACTCGACAGGGACCGGACCAGAAAAAGAGAGTTAGAAAGTGTGAGAGAGGAGGAGAGAGGTTGTATCGATTCTGTGTCTTATGCTTGTTTCACTGTTAGTTGCTTTGGCGATGTTATTATATACAGTCTGTGCCAATAACACATTAATAAATTTAAAAGTTGAACTGAGTGAGAGCGAGAGAAAGAGAAAGACATTGCTATGTTGTGTTTGACACTACAATATTAATATGAAAACCATGTTCATAAAGCCACTTTGTGTGTCATGTCATTATGTTTGAAGTCATTTATTTACGTTGTACGGTCTGTGTGTATACTTTGGCGAAGATACAGTGTCCAACTAATAAAGCACATTTCAACTGAATTGAATTGAGAGAGAGAGGGGGAGATCGGGAGGGAGAGAGCGAAAGCAAGAGAGAGCCAGAGCATTTAAGCTTTGTGGCTGGTCAACAGGGGGAACCGCACGTTCCCCCGAATTGAGACAAATTGGCCTGGTTGCGGTCAGGCTAACATGTGTTCCATTGCTCTAGCGATTACCTCACAAGCTGTGGTCGTAATAGGGGCAGCTGAATACATAAACGTGTCATAATTTAAAAATATATTCCTTATCCATCCCAAAAAGCCAGCTTCATACACCATATGTATGAACACACATATATATATATCTTCACTGTCGTAAAAAAATAAAACCACCAAAGAAAAAAAAAGTCATACCCCCAGTTTAGCGATTTTCGAGTTCCACACATGAACAGAAAGCTCACATCATCAGTTGTGAGCTGTAACTAATAAACTTTATTATTCAAAACACCAAATTAGAGTGCAACTCTAATATAACACACCGAAAAAACAACAGTTTTTCTCATTTCCTGAAAAGTATTATTTTTGGAGTGAGAGGGTTTTTTGTGGAGTTGGTAACACAAACACACACACACACACACACACACACACACTATCAAGGATAGTGAGAGAGTTATGTGCTCGATGGCTTGGGCTCTGATCTCCTCCCTCATTGGTGGTTTAGGATACTGGGTGGGGCCAGAGCAGCTGGCTGTGGGGCGGGGAGAGTATGTGTGGGTGTGTTGGGGGGGGGGGCTGTAGAGGGCCGATTAGCTGAATTGGCAGCCAGTCCCGTGGTTCCTCAGGCCCTCCCTGGCCAGGGCGCATCCCCATGGTGGGACAGGACAGGGATTTGGGGTTGGGGTTTTTTTTTTTTTTTGGGGGGGGTGTTCCGCCACACACACGCCCCACCCGCGTGTTCCCATCCCCACACTGGCAGCGCTCGAACCCCAACGTGCGTCATCGATCGGCCGCACGCTCACCAAAACCCGGCCCGCCATCCATCCATCTGCTCTCCTCATTTTTTTGTCGTTTTTTTTTCCAGTGATGGAGGGAATCAGCGCATTCAACGGGGCCGATGTCCGATGATGAGAAGAGGCATTGAGAGGTTTTGTTCGCGGCTACAAAGAGCAAAAACACGCTCACCAAAACCCGCGCCCCCCATTCACTCCCCTCCCTCCCGCCACGCTTAATGCTGCGTAAACAGAACCACCTCGTCCCGTCCGGCGAATAAAAGAAAGGACGAGGGGCGGAGTTTTTGTTGTTTATTTTTAGCAAAAGCACTTCAGACATCCCCTGCTGGAATGTGGAGCTGCGTCCTGTTCCGTTGCCTGCTGTTCTGGGCCAGTCGGGGTGTTAAGGGGAGGGGAGCCATTAAAACATTTTTAAGATCGCTCGGGTCTTCCCTATGACCCTCTCACTCTCAGAGTGCTCCATAACCCCCTCCTCCCCCACCCCTTACCAGAAAACACACTCCCCCCTGGAAATCGCCTAATTGGTCCAATGTTACCGCATGCTGTGTTTGGTCTAGAGCTGGTAGCTCTCTGCTTGCATCTCTGGGGCAGACCTTTGATTTCACAACCCGCGAGGACCAGAAAAACAAACGTGGGAGTTTGTATTACATATCCTGAATTGGGACACCTGCTTTGGTGCTTAAAGCAAAACCCTCAAAAACCCCATCAGACCAATCTACGCTCCTGTGAGCTGCTGTTGCAGGGGTTCTGTCAAGAGAATGACACCCTTCCTCTGTGGAAAAGTCCTCTCCATTTTCCCAGCGTTGAGTAGAGGAAACCAAAATACCACATTTCACTGCCCTGTTTTCAGGCCCACGAAACCGGTCATCTCAGAACAAAGGAATTTGTGAACCAGATGTTCACCCCCCGTAATGTTGACAGCATGTGCCTCGTTCCTCTGATGCTTAGTGGCCCTCGGACACCTGTTTCGTACCCCTGCTCCGCTTCAGAAGGTCACATTACACCGTGCCGTGGCCTGGGGTTTCTCACTTAAGGCCTGCTAAAAGCTCAAAGCCGGTCGTTACTGTGTGTGGGGTGGGTGGGGTGGGGTGGGAGCATGGGTGGGGCGTGGGGGAGATGGGCAGGATGATAAATGACCACAGGGGTTTGCTGGGGCTACAACGTCATTAGGGTCCTTAAACTCTTCCACACTGCTACTCACCATCGAGGAACAGAACAGAACTGCCACTGTTTCACTGACCTGGGGACAGGCCGATACAAAGGGTCTGTACATGGTGTGGTGTCGCTGTACGGGGACCTGAGCGTTTTAAAAAGGTCACGACAGCATAGCGCACCAATGTTAAGTGCCAATCCAGCTCGTAAATCATTTGTGCCCTCAAGCGAAGCTTTTTGAACAAACTGTGATTGCAATCCAGTCCTGGGTGCACATGTTTTCTCTGTCATGCATCTGTCTTATCTGATGTACATTCCAGACCAGTTAGATGTAGTTTATACGTCCTTTGAATATAATGGAAATGTTGTTTATATCATGTGCTGTCTGTAGGATGCACAAAGTATTTCCTAACCGAGAAATAATGGACCTAAACATATCTGGACCCAGTGCACCAATATGGGATTTGAACCTGCAATCTCCGAGTTGCAAGAGCAGTACTACAGGGAAAAATGATCCCCCATGCATGAGGTTTATTAGTTTTTACAGGCCTGATTTATGGGTGGGGAAAATTTGTGGGGGTACAGTATAAAGAGAGCATCATTACGGTGAAACAGGAACATTCCTCTGTGAATTGAGCTAAACCTCAGAAAATCGTTGTGCTACCTTACAGAACATGGAGGCATCTGGATACAGAAAATGGCCATTCATGACATCCTGAGGAAGCAGAGGACAAAATATGTCTGTATCTAGATAAATCTAGATTTACTATTAGGCTATTGTGTGCAAAACTACAAACTATGCTGCAGAAATAGAGCATACATTTTTGACATATTGAAAACAGGTCAAAGACAAGGTACTCCCCCCTCCCCAACCCTCATATTTCACTCAGTGTGAGAGGATCAATGCACTGATTTTAGCCTTAGGGTCACCTAAGAGAGACCGCCCCTCCGGCATGCAGCGTGAGGGTCCTTGTTATCTGTGGCCAGGAATAGCCAGGTGCTCCTCTGCCGATTCGGCCAGGCCTGATATCTGCGAGTCAGAGTGGGACCCGAGCTTTATCTCAAGCTGACAGCAGGCCTGCTGATCACTTAGTGATCGCTCGCTAAGCACTAATTACGCATTTCTGACTGATAGCTGAGGGGGCTGGTAGTAGATTGGGTGGGGGGGGTAGGGTGTTGTTTGGGGGAGGGGGAGGAGGGAGGGGGCATAAAGTGTTCTGGATGATGTCACTGGCAAGACTTCAGAAGGACCATGAGGTCTGTTATGTTGTATTTTGGTCAATCTTGCAACTCACCCCCCACCCCACACACACAGAAGTGAGATTTTTGGCATTAGAACTGACCGATCAAGCTTACAAAATGTTACAACTGTATCACCTCTACCTATCCAACTCCGTCATTTGTGAGCATACAGGGAAATCTGATGGATAGTCATCGATAGTGTAAACAAGACAAGCCAAAAGATTTGACAGAAAAGTTACTACATTAATGCTGTGCATTCTAAAAGTGGCAGTGTGTAGTGAGATAAACTTAGCATTAACTATGGTATAAAGCAATCACTACCTCGCAACTGTGCCAAGCACAGACATTTCAGCTGCCCTGGACTTAGCGTGTGGACTCATTTACATCCAGACAGAAGTTAAATCAATTTTTAATCATGTTTTACCCTGACAAATAATCACGATAAAAAAACACAACATGCAAGGGGTCACTAGTTAAAAAGCAAAGAACGCTTCAAACGATGTTTCATAATGAAATAAAAGCATGACTGTACAATGGAGAAAAGCAAGCCCGGATAATTTTGAAGTCAAAGTGCATTTCAACTGTGTGGCTTTCTGACGTTTAGTCACGCCTTGAATGCTAAGCCCCCTCGAAAAAAAAAATGCTTCAAATCTTTAAGGCTTTTGTGCCTGGATCCTGCGCTTGACATT
>CM040741.1:3850000-3907500 GCA_022829145.1 Albula goreensis | reverse complement strand
TAAACAACAGGAACACCTATGCAAAATAGCATCACATTATATGTAGGCCTATATTTCTATGCTCAGGGCAGCGATCTTGCGCTTACTGTCTTAGGAGCCTTATTTAGAACCAAAGGTCAAAGGTCAGCTCCTGGAGGTGCTGGTTATTTCCTGGCCACACACATGGCGACCTGCTGGTTTCTCGGCAACGCTGACCAGGCCCAACACCACAGCACGCTTTGGGGGTGGGGGGGGGGGGTGGGGGATATGGGGTGCCATGAATAACCCCTGCTCCTGTCTAAACACAGGTCTGTGGCAGACCTGTTTTTGGCCTCTCCTCTCCTTTTAGGGCCTTGAGTGTGGAGCCCCCTGCTTTACACCCATGTCTAAATAAACAACGGCCCTCTGTGAGCCCTGCAAAGGAACCTTGTGTCCACTGACAGCTCTGCCATCCACCTCAAAGGCTCATGGGATATCAGCCTCCAGAAGGCCCAGTGTACAGTGGATGGAGTAACAGATTCTGTGGGCTCATTGCCATTTGCTGGCTTCCACCTATATGCTTTTGAAATTACAGGGAAGTACAGCTGATTCCGGTGGGCAACAGGAGATTCCGGAACTACATTACAATGCAGAACATTCGTTGCCATGGTTACGGTAGCTGGTCACAGAACATTCACGCTACCGGAAAATTTAAATTCTGCAGCTTCAGCCATGGGAAGACCACACATACTGAGAACGCAAGAACAAGGACCTATGAAGAAATCATTGAAATATTAAGAACAAGGAACTGACTGTCTGGTTCTGAGTCCAATGAGCCTGCAGTTTCGTCACTGTCAGTGATGACGGCTTCTGCCCCAGTTTTACTTTTGCCAAAACATATTCTCTCAACACCCTGACATTAGGTGATACAGAATCATCACAAAACGCTGAAATAATTTAGCTTATTCATGCATTTACAATGTCTATTTAAGGCACCCCATCCCTTTTTCACACATTCCCAAATGTGTTCACTTCTTCTCCAAATTTAGAGGTTTATAATAATAATAACAGGTTTGAAAATGACACACTGGGGATTGCCCCTCGGAGATCTTTCACACTTTTCCACATCAGAGTGATAATTATGTTGCTCTTCACTGCGGCAGAAACCTGTGTCCCAGACGAGACATGACTGACAACACCTCCACTGCATATTCTGGGGGGAGGGAAGCAGAGGGGGTTGAGCCTATTCCGCCCTTGGGATGCGTGGGAGGGGGGGGGGTTTCGTTTTGGGTTGGGGGAAGGGGGGTTATGCATGAATAGTAGAATAGAAGATCGTACCTCTGCTATACCGTTCCCCAACATTCCCCCTCTAGTTACTGCCAATAGGTCTTTTTTTAAATGTAAAATGTATTCTTCTTTTTATTATTGCTATTATTCGCTTTTGGTTTTTCTTTTTTATTTTTCTTTAAAGTGATCGCTTCCCCAGGCCTGGCTGGAGATCCTCTCGTAAAGCACTTTCCAGAAGCGTCTTCATCTTCTTCTTTTCCACTTTTCTCACGAGTTTTGATGTATCTTCATGGATTTGTTGTGGTTATTCTATCAGCCCTGGTTCGGAGAGGCGGGCTGCGTTCTCTCTCCGCTGACAGACGAGAGGCCGGCCAGACTCTGAGTGCGTGAGACTAACAACTGGAAAAGGTATAATGATACCTAGTGGAGGTGGGAATACTGTAACCCAAAGCCCATTTGTATGAATGGTACAAAGGCTAATATGTGGGTATATTGTAATTCCATAGCCCATATGTATTAATGGTACTAAGACTAATATGTGGGTATATTGTAATTTCATAGCCCATATGTATTAATGGTACTAAGGCTAAAATGTGGGTACACTGTTCATATCCAAAAGTTTAGGTGGGTATCATGGGCACTGTAAGGTGGTGACAGCCCTTATGAGAGCACTCCATATGTGTATAACCTTGACTAAACCACTGGCTGTCCACTGCTATGGTTGCAGTACTCTCTTGGTCAACTATGTGCCTTTGGCTAAATGCAAATTCAGACTGTGAATCCACTGCAAGTGGATCAGATGATGGCTACATTAATTTGTCCTTTTGTGTCTTAAGGTTCCCGAACCCATAGCACAGTGTTTTGGAAAACTAACATATTTAGGAGCCGCTGTGGCTGTTGCTTAACCCCTTGTAGAGCTGATGGTGTGTTGATCTGCTCCTCCTAAAAAAACCAGAGACCCTCACCCCCAAACTGAACTGAAAGGGAAAAAAACAGTTCTCAAGGACCATTTGAAATGAAACCAGGCCATTGCTCTTGAACTCGGCAGAGAAGTTTCCATCAAAGGGGGCCAAGCTCAGCGACCAGGGCTGCCGCGCTCCGGCGCTAACGCTAAAAACCCCATCTGCTGTTTGCGCAGCCGCCGCGGGAGATAATGATCTTTCAAGACCCGCCGTGCGGACAGACGGGCCGGACAGGGGGATAACCAGAGAGCCCTCAGGGCATGGGGCCTGAAACTCTGAGGGTTGGGGGGGCGGAGGGGTGTGCGGTGGGGGATGGTTCAGTGGGGGATGATGGCTACTGGAGACATTCCTCCCAGTAGTGACCTTTTGATGTCTGGTTGACCCCCAACCCAACCCAACCTCAACCCCCCCAATCCCCATTCAGGTCAGCATGAATCTGCACCTGACAGTCTGCAACCCCATTCACCACCACCCCCCCCCCCCACCCAAACCCACCACTGGCCCAAGAGAGTAAGACTGAAGAAAAGAGAGGTAGAGATGGAGAACAAGGGAGATTTATAGAAAGAAAGACAGATAGAAAGACTGAAACGGTTCTATCGTCTGTTTGTATGCATTATGCATTATTATAATGGAAAGAGAGAGAGAGAGAGAGAGAGAGAGAGATGGGGTGATCTGACAACAAGGAATGAAATTCACACCCCCTCCCCAACCCCCACTCACACAGTAAAATAATTAAGGGGCTAACACCACACAGGGGGGTCAAATAACCCCCTCTATCCCTCCCTGAGAGGCCTGCACTTACAGCCCTGTGTAAGACTGAGGAGAAAGCAAACCCTGAGTCTTTCACTCCCTCTCTCATGTTGAAATGCAACATGGTGTCAATATCAGGATGGAAACATCAGTGATAAACAAATTTAAATGATAAACAATACATTTCTAGTTACTGCAATACTTTTAAAAATACTTTCTTGACTGATATGCTTATCTTTATATTTTTAGAAAAACTTCCCTATATTTGCATATTAATTAAGTGCTTTTCACATACTCCAAAAAACATTCACAAGACTAATCAAAGAAACAACCATAAAATGTGCACTAAAAAAGTTAAGAATACTTTAACTCTCTGACAGTGCTGCTCTCTAATGAACAGGACCCAGAAAAGATCCATGTATTTGCCATTTGAGGTCCGTTTCTTTTTTAAGCAGAGATGATGGCCTGGTTTTGGCTGAGGCAGGTTAAGGGAATAAATCGCATTAAAGCAGTGTGTTTCCCCCTCCTGAGGCCTTTGGGTTGTTTCCCACTCGCTCTGTGTTTTCTTAAGCCGGGCCTCCTGGTCTCTGTGCGGGTATGCAGAATCCATCTCCAAACTAAACAACGGCCGAACGCTTTCTCCGGCGGCACCCCCCGCGTCCCCCCCCCACCCGCTCAAAGGCAGGGCTAGCAGGTTGCTTCCTCTGCGTCGGGGGGTGGGGGAGCACCGAAACTACCACAGCAAGACACGGCGTGGGGGCGGAAAACACGCACAGTATTTACGACGTGCTAGCCTCCTGCTTCACCATCGTGTGCAGGTTGCAGGAATCGCACGCTAACGGACTGGAAACTCAAACGGGGGCTTGTAAATACGCTAAAAATACAAAGAAGCGACTCATTCCCCCTTTTTCGTTAAAGGAACAAGAACTGCTTTTGTGTTCGATCCCTGACTGTTTTTTTATTCACGTGTCAGACGGGATAAATGTTAAACCAGAACCTTTTCACAGCTAATAAAAAGTACCATGACAACGTTAGAAATACAATAAAATAAGTGTCACAGGTAAAAGGGACACACCTGGAGGCCAGTGACGGTTAGTGGTTAAGACACTTAGCTCCTTATAACCTGAGGGTTGCAAGTTTGAATCCCAAATGAGCCATTGCATGCTTAAGCAGGCTACTTTACCTGACTCACCTCTATAAAGTACCCACCTTTAAACCAGATAATGTGCAAAACTGAAGTGTTCCTGGAAAAACAGTCTGTTAAGTGAATAGAAACCCTCAGCAGCTGACATAAAGTATGGTTATCATCTGTGGGTGAAAACTCATTAAAAATTAACGCAGTGATTCACTACAAATGGGTCAGATGCTTAAGCTACTTTGTCTGGCTTTCTTCAGAAACGATCCAACCGTAACCAAATAGATGTGTAAAACACAAGCGCTACTGGAAAAGGTGTCTCAAAAACCCCAAGGAACCAGCATATAGATGTTTGCCTCGGATGGAGGATCGTAAAAGAATGAACGTGGTGATTCATGAAAAGAGTTTTTAAAAGACCCAAATGACTGTACAATCTGCAGCTCGACAGCAGGCTGGGTGAGACACAGTGCCTGGCACACCATGCCAAGCCCAGCTCTGGCCCTGCCATGTTTGATCTGTCTGGAAGACTTCCGTTACAGTCTCTGCTCTCCTACACAAACACTCCGTGATCACTTCACTGATGGCCCCTTATGCCAAACTTTAAGGCTGCTCATAACCTTAGCAGCGCCAGGCTGAGCCTGACCAGGCTGCTCATAACCTTACAGCGCCAGGCTGAGCCTGACCAGGCTGCTCATAACCTTACAGCACTATGAGCCTGACCAGGCTGCTGCTCATAACCTTACAGCACTATGAGCCTGACCAGGCTGCTCATAACCTTACAGCACTATGAGCCTGACCAGGCTGCTCATAACCTTACAGCACTATGAGCCTGACCAGGCTGCTCATAACCTTACAGTACTAACCGTATGGACCTGAAACCCAAATATGAGTTACATCTGTCCCAAACCTGCGGATGTGCTTTGCTAATAAAGTCATGTTTGATTAATTTAACTTCCCTTTTCAGAGGTTCCAGACGTGGAGTACACATTTTCTAACATGGAGAGGACTGGTTTTCACTTAGCATTGAGCAGGCAGTGATGGTAATTCACAGTACATTAAATGGGCACTCAGGACAGGACATTAAGGAACATACATAACAACAACAACTATGAAAACAGCTGTCATGGAGAACCACACAAAAACACATGTCCCTATAGCAGTGAAGCAAGTCTATTCAATATAGTCACTATTAAATTATCTCTTACCATATTTTTAGTGGTCAAGCTAACCACTTCATGTAACAAATTGACTGACCAAAGCTAACTCATAAACTTATATAAACATCTCAGTCCTACATGGCAGAGGAACACACCACAGGGCAGAGCAGAGTACTGTCTGACTTTGTTCTGCAAAACTGCAAACACAATGAGTGGACTCTTTTTGTCCACGATGTCATTGTTTGGCCACAAACTTTCCCCCTCAGCTTCCTTCCCCAACAAGCAAAAGCAGATTACCTCACTGAAAATAAGGGAAGCTTGGATTCCTCCGACAACTCTGAGTCTGCTACAGCATGGAGAAAAAAAAAACCCTGCCTTTCACCTCATCTGATAGCAAGATGCTAGAATCCTGGCGTTCCAGAGGAGGGAGGGAGGGAGAGCAGATGGAAGAGCTCACGGAATGGCCCTTCTCGGTACTGAGCCCCACCCCCTCCCCTCATCTCTGTCTCTTTTTAGTGCTAAAAAAAAAGAAAAAGGAGAAGAAAAGTATGCCAGACATATGCGGAAGTGAGACACAGAGATCAGAGGAAAAGCCTCAACTTCCCATTATTTTCGTTTCCGGTTGGATTTTCCGGAATTATGTTTTTGGAATGCTGGCCCATATCAGCCCTGCTGGCGGTAGTGGTGCTAACCAACTTTAACGAGCCAAGAGTGGAGCCGACACACGGCGTAAATCACGCTGTCTCCATGCTCATCTGGCGGGGGAAGAGGAGCATCTGACATTACTGAATGATCTTCTCCAGATGCAGGAAGCAGGAAACTGTGTTGTTTTTCATTAAACCGTTTTCTCAAAAAGTGTCCTCTTTTTCAGCTCCTGGTTCAACACCTGTCCTCTATAATACAAATCTACACCATACCTGGATTGCATCTTTCTTAAAACGAAGACTTTAAACCTTCTTGAAAATGCAAGTGGTGATGGATAAAAGTGAAGCTTGACTGATGGATTTTCTGATCGCAGCAGGGCACCAGGAGTAGGGCGCAGAAGTTAATCAGACAAATTCATATTTTTCTGGACTTCAGACAAAGCTCCAGTCAGCCCAGTCATCTCAATCTGCCGAAATCTTCAACATTCCCTGTAATTCCAAATGCGGCAGCTCTTGCTGTTGGGAATGGAGAAAGGGCAACACAGACTAATCCAGATTTGGGTTTTACTTGTATAACACATGTTTCATTCGGGATGGAGGAATGAGGGTGATTATTATTAAAAACAGATGAAGCTAACATATGTTGCCTGTATCTCACTGATCTGAACCAATCATTGTCATTTGCTGAGCAAAGAGCAGCACTGATTGGTTGAAACAAGCCAATGACTGATGGCTAATGGTAACTCTGCCTGACGTTGCTATGATAACTCATGAACCCAACACTCGGCTAACTTTCCTATTATTAGACAGCCTGGTGAGCCAATCCCACTCACCTTTATACTAATAATGTGCTTAATAGGGGCGTATTTATGCATGCTACTTTCGATTACATTGGTCAGTCCAGTTAACTGACAGTTCGTAACTTTGAGGTCCGTAACTCTGAGGTTCCACTATATGTAATTCATTGTTGCTACTTGATATTTACCAAAGCACTGGAATCCAAGCACAGATCTCACTACTCCTCATGTCTTATGATCACAATCCTGACTCTCAATAAACAACTGCCATAATCCTCATAAGTCCATCTAATTCCCTGAAAACCGCCGTGTGACCCTCAGCAACCATACGTACAACGCTGACTCAACTGCAGTCATCCAGCTTAAGTTCTGCAAAATGGGTTACAAGTAGTGTGAGCACGAACAAGGCCATTAATGTGAAACATGACCAGAACCGCCCGCCCGACTGACTGACTGACCGGCCGACCGGCGTGCGAGAGGACATGTGGTGCAGAGCGCTCCATCATACGGAAACATCCACACTCAGAGCGAATAAGGTTATCTTGGCATAGCGCCAGAGCTAAATCTGAGTAAAATCATGCTGGGCTGGGAAAAAACAAAACACTTGAGTGGCGATCCGAGGCCCATACAGGGCTGCAGTTTCAGAGGGGAGGCAGATTTATGTTGGGACGCTTCGTCATACACATATTTTTAACCATAAGGCCATTTTTTACCCTTGATTTGTTGTGTTTTCTTTTCTGCAAATTTGGAATTCCAGAGCATATTTTCAGGTGAGACTCATAACCACAACATCCTCCATCGATCACGGCACAGTGTGGACTACCATCGGCTCTCCAGTGCAACCAGCTGCAGGTTTTGTTCACTCTGGAAACTGAGAGAAAATGACCTTCGTTCTACACTGAAGAAAGATGGACATTGCACCCTCATCCTCTTTGGTTTTACCAGGGCTTCTCCTATGGAACGCCATGGGAGAAGAAGCAATGGTTGACTCAAAAAGGGGAGGAAGCCGCAATTAGCTTTCAATAACTGACTTGTCAAAATCGTCGGTTAAAATCAGCAAGTAAGTGAAGCTCCACCCATTTTTAGTGTCATGATGTCATATCTCCCCATAACTGGTGACTACTGAGAAGCATGGCCACATTCAGGTTTACAGTCATTCGATTCCAGATTTTATTCGGTATTTTCCAAACAATTTTGATGACAAAACAATGGAAGTGTGCTTCAGGAAACAGGATGGAATAAACTCGAGGACATCCTCCAGCTCTACCACCCAGCAATGTTTGCGCTCAAAAAGCCACCTATGAAAGACGATCTGGAGACTCTAAGGAGTTGACAGTGCTGTCTTCTCTCTCTCTCTCTCTCTCTCTCTCTGTCACAGCAGGTGCTGTTACTCCCTCAGCACCCCCCTCCCCACGTTTGACCCGGGAAGCCGGTGACAGGGAGGAGGAGAAGAAGATCAATCCGTCGGGAGCAGCTGCTCGCACACTTCCATCGCGGTGTCTTAAGATCACTCACATCCGCATTCCTCTGGTGGGGGGGAGGTGGTTCCCGGACTGCTGAGCGATACCCTACTACCAAACCCCCCACCTCTTCTCCAGCCCCCCTCCAACATCATACCACCAGGGCAATACTGCAGACCACAGGCGGAGAGCGACCCAAGTCTCTGTCCATCCCTTCTCCCCGGTGGTCTCAAACTCAGTGCTATGGAGCACTATGGAGGGTTTTTACTCCACTATTTACTAAATAAGTCCTGCTGGGATTGTACATTGTGTCGCTTATATTCACAGCATAAGTAATTGGGTGGAATAAAAACACATACAGACAGCTCTCCGTAGCGCTGCGTTTGGAATAAAAACACACACACAGAGTCTGAGACATCTGCGGCAGATCATGGGTGGGCAGCTCCGTCCCAGACAGACCAGTGAGAACGCAGATTTCTGTTTCCACCAATCACCCCGGCTCAGTTAACTATCTCAATAATAAATATGCACACAAATTCTAGATCGGTCCACATTTCCGTTAAGGACCAGGAAAACTCAACAAACCATTTCAAAATAAACTATTTCCAGAGCATTTTTTTCTCAAACGATTGTACATTTTCATGAGTAACATGTTTCTTTAAATCTACAGAATCAGGAAGTTACCAGCATCTAAGGAGTTAAACTATCTCCAGTGCGCATTCGACATTCCGGTCTGTGGGCAAGCAGAGAAGTTTTCCGGAAGAGTCTGGATGCCGCAGATGTCCGTCAATAAACCACAAACCGAATGTGCGGACAGATCTAGCGCAGACGGGTCAGAGCTCAAAACAACAACACTGTCATGTCCTGAGTGCACATGTACTTTACAGACATGCCCTAACACCACTTACACTGGATCTGCAAATCCATGAAATTTACAAACGCTCCCTAACCGCTCCCATCCACTTTTCAAGGCTGATTTATAAATTCCTGGCATGTCCAATAAAACACTTTCCCTGGGTTAAATCAGGCTACTTGCACAGTAGAAGATGCGTTCTACTGAGAGATTTAAGGTGGAAAAAAAAAGGCTGCAAACAAGTTGAACTCATAAGTTAACTTATAGCGGTTACAATAAATGTAACTTATTCTAAATCATAACATGTTGGGTAATACCTAGCATAGCTGGTGATTGGGAATTTCCAACCAATGTAGTCCAGAAGCCGGCTTGTGAAAAATACACTGAATTTTCCTCAGCCAGCAGAATTCAGTGCTTATATGTGTGGCACAAACCATACTGCCAGAGATCCTATTTCACACCACGGCATGCCAGAGGGAGCAGCAGTTGGAAGCAAAAGCTTGAGCTTTTAAAGGAGGATGATAAATAAAAGGAGGATAAAGCTGACTCAGTTTGGAACTTGGAGGGCTTGGTGCTGGCTGGGTGTCCACACTGTCTCTACAGGGCTGACATAGCAGACACAGGTGCCACCATGGCAGAGATGGCAGAGAACACACACACACACACACACACGCACGTACACACGCGCACGCACGTACAAATAAAAATACATGAACATACTCACACACACACTTACACATACAAGGAACGTTCATACATTTGCACATGTACTCACACCCATACACACACATACACAAAGACACACACCCATACACACACACACAAAAGACACACATACATGCACACACACACAAAGACGCACACACACACACACACACACACACACAGCTCATACACACACATGCACACACACACACACACACATATAAAAACACACACACACACGCCGTTCACATGGCCGTTCACACACTGAGACTCTGACTCGAGGCCCAGTCTCTCTCAGCTTCTCCCACTCTGCGGTTTCGTCCCTGGCAAACCCATGCCAGGTCTCTGCAGAGAGAGCCTCCTTCAGCTCCATATGAATTTGAAAAGTGAACATGACTTGGGAAGCGCTGTGCCTTTCCGGGGGGTTCGGGGGCTAGGCTCGGAGCAATGCGGCTCAGTGGGCTGGAAAGCATCCTGCAGGCAATTAAATAACAATGATTTGAGGCCGCAGCAAGCTGCCGTAGCAGTGGTTCCCAGGGCTTTATCTGAGCGGAGCAGGCCGCCAGGTCCTGCTGACTAACTCAAACTCTCAGCAGGGCAATCCGGAAAACCCTGTCTCCTTGGCCACCTCTTCCATTTACTTGGACTTGTCTTCTCTCTCTCTCTCTCTCTCTCTCTCTCTCTCTTCACTCCCTCTAAATTTCATATCGGGTTCAGACCTCTGAAGAGCCCTCCAAGTCAAACACTTAAAACGCCACGCTGGTCGAGCTGGACCTCCAGACCGAAACCGCGTTTGTCAGTAGGGATTTCCCACTTCCTATTGGCCATTATACTGTTACATGCAAATGGTTGCTTCCTGACCACTCCTGCCACACCCCTCTCTGCCCAGAGTGTTATTTTAAGAAAAGCGTGACCGGTCCTCAAGATTGAGCCCAAATCGCATGCTGTTTGCTTTTCCCATGTAGTTATATCTGTAACTATAATAATAATAACAATACATGCTATTTATTATGCATGACTTAGAGCACACAAAGATTACAAAAGTTGGAAATGTAAAATAAAAGCCTGGAGCCTTTTTTACACAATCCTTCAGAGAGAAAAAAACCCAAAGAAACCTTTATAATTTCTAATGAACACAGAAGGTTTGAACTTATGACCAGTTTTTACTCTTATTTCTATACACTTTGCCTGTATATCTTACATTCACACTTTTACGTTAACTTCCGAACTTGCAAATACAGATGTGTGACTAGTCAGTAGCATGTATGTGTCAACGTTAACATTTTACTCCACACATTCATATATGTGGAAGCCCCTATGTACAAATCAAACATTAATGTTTGCTTTGATATACTTGTTAATTTTATTTCACACTGGCATGTTCTCCAATGTATTATATTAATATCATGAGTCAGTCTGTGTAGAGTCTGACTGGCTTTGCATCAATATCTACATCTCCAGTTTTACTGTCTCCTTTGTTCTGATGTGTGTTGTTGCTTGTGCTCTTTGCACTTGGTTGTTGTTTTCCGTAATGGCCTTTGAATTCCCTGTGGGGGAAAATGAAAGCGTGTGCCAAACGCTAATGCAGACCGACTTTTTACGAGCTTCATCTGAGCGAGGCCCGAAGTACAACAGAGATGATAAACAAAAAAAGGTTTTTGGGAGAACTGTCTGAATGATTGAACAGTTTAATTACAAAATGTTAACCGTAAGCACACATCAAGTCAATGGCCTCTTCAAGGCTAATTTATAAATTCTTGGTGAGTCCAATATGAAAACGTTCTCCGAGTTAAATCGGAAAACTTGCCAAGCGGATAAGCTTTCTATAGAGGGTAACAATGGTGAAAGGGGAGGGAAGATTGAGCACTGAGAGCATGGGGGGCGACACGAGACAAAACACGGTCAGATCCCCCATGCGTGCCCGCCAGTGACTCACTGGTGTTAATGAGGCGTTACGATTCGCCGTGGAGAAGAAAACTGGGCCTATTTTGACTGGTACAGTATCAAAAGTCAATGGCTGACTGCTCATTGTGTCTCCACCCATACAGAGTTTATTTAACTTTGAATGAAAAATCTAACCATGGCAATGCCCCGTGTTCAGTACTACAAGAACTTGCACCATAAAAGTCCTTGTTGAAGGTACCTACTGTTAATGGTGACATTCCCACAATGTATATTGTGTATGTTGTTGGTACACTGGCATGAAAAATTGTGCTGCATGAAAAATACCTGAAAAGGCTAATAAAATGAACCAAAAAGAACTGCGCTGGGTGGTGGTGAGGAGCCCTGGTGGTGAGGAGCGGAACTGCAGAACTGTAGTGGGGGGTATGAGGTAGAGGTAGAGGGGGAGGGGGGAGGCTAGAGGTGCAACTCAATCCTGCTCTGGCCAAAGCTGGTGGGGGCTTTGAGAGTAGATTTAATCAGAAAACTCAGCATGGGGCGCTAACGGGGATTCCACCAACCGGCAAAAACCTGTTTCCACTTACACAGAGCTCCCTCGTTTTAACAAAGCTAAATGCTACAGCCGCTTTTCGCTGCGAAACACTGCTACAGACTATAACTTCTCAGTGGTGGGTCAACTCTCAGGATAACACCACACCGGGAGCAAGTACTGATGCATGCTGGGAAATCACCAGCCAGCGATTCACAATGCGATGGCTTAGTTCTTGTCATTTATGGTATGCTGAAAGGAAAATTAAAGGGCTTTTTTATGGGATAAGGGGGTTTCTGTTATTATTGCTAAACGGTTCTGAGAGACGTGATGAAAGCTAATTGAAAAACCTGCGATGAAACCCCCACAGCCAGGAGTTCATCTTTCTGAGCCGAGCATGCTTGTCTCCGAGTACCCACGATTACATCGAGACTCTCAGGCAGCCCCACTTCCTGTGGAACAGCCGGATTACTCATGCAAAACAAGCATGTCTGCAGCAGACGAACCGAAACAGTTACGATTGCATTTGACCCTACACGGATTCCCTCTAACACTTTATGCAATGCCAACATATTGTCATCAATGCACAACATACCATCGCAAGCCACCCAAATGTTTAATTACGACCTGTGTTTTTTTTTTAAAAAGTCAAAATGCGAACTGGATTAAGAGGCTACTAAAACCAGAACAGCTAATGGTAGGAATAGATTTTCCACCCTCTCAGACAGAATCTGCCCTGTTTTTTTTAATGTTCCCACCAGTGGAGGCATTCTGGGGGAGTGTTCTTAGTGCATTAAAATGAATGGGCCTCTATTTAGGACCAGACACACCTCCTAACCAGAGCTCAGCCCCTCGACATGTGAGGGTCCACCTGGCACACAGAGAGGTCGGTCACTGGGGTTTCAAATTTCCCGGCAACACGTCTGCGCTCGAAAGAAATTAACCCCGAAAATTGAGGGAAAATACGAGCTGAAGAGAGGTACGATTATTCCTCCGCACCGCCCGTCTCCCTTTTTCCCCCTCTCCCCCTCTCCTTCCTTCCCTGCATGGACAGATAGCCTTTTCTCTCCCCTCGGGTCCTGTGGAAGCCTTAAACCCGTTGTGTCATTGTTGGCCATCTTCCCGCTCTGCCCCTGACTTCCTGTCTAGGCCTGGTTTCTGTGGCGACGGAGAGAACTGCGCCGCATTACTGCAGCTGGTGGGGCTCGAGCTCCGGGCCAAGCACACGCGCAGCTTTTCCGCCAGCTCTGATCCCGGGCCCGTCCCAGCCCGGCCACTTCAATGGCCCCGGTCATGACTTTGACTGGCCTCTTTGTGAGAGAGAGGCCGAGTGAGCGAGGGACAGAGGAACGAGCGGGAGGAATGAGTGAAAGAAGTGAGAAGTGACAGAAAGAGGGAGTCACAAGATGCAGGGACAAGCAAGAGAAGGAGACTGTAAGAGACGGAGGGAACAAGAGAGTGAATGTATGGGTAAGTGAGTGAGTGAGTGAGTGAGGGGATACAGTACTACAGTGAACTATAGCAAGATTTGTGACTGAAGGAGGGAGGGATAGAGTGAATGAGTGAGTGAGATTGACTAACAGAGTGAGTGCATTATGTAAGGGAGTGAGTGAGTGAGGAACAGCACCTCAGTGACAGAAGTAACTGAAGGAGTGACTGAATTTGTGAGTGAATGAGGTGAATAAGTGACCAAGTGAATGAGTGAGTGTGTGACTGAGTGTATTAAGTGAGCAAGCCAGTCTGAGAATGGGATTATAAACCCCACTGAGAGAAGCGACAGAAGGAGAGAGAGACAGAATGAGTGAATGAGGGAGTGAGTCAGTGACTGGGCCAATGAGCAAGTGACTGAGTGAGAGAGTGAATGACACCCTGAGGGATGGAGAGTGAATGAAGGAAAAAGAGAGAGGCAGGATGAAGAAGGAATGGACTGAATGAGCAAAAAAATCATGGGAGAGGGACGACAGAGTGAGTGAGTGTTCACAGGAATGGAACACTGGGCTGGTTCTGGCTGCATGCTCATTAAAGGGAATTCATTAGACCTCAGTAAGCTGAATGGACATTTGCACAAAATCTTTCCCTGCAACTTAGCAACATTAAAAAAAAAATCAACCTTCCTCATGTGCAGAAGATTAAGTCATAGTTTCCTGTGACATATGGGCCTTCAAACAGAAAAGACATTCTGAAAAACACCTGCCCCTGTGCCTGGTTTGCACACATGCAAAAGCGATTCGCTGCAGCACTCCAGGGTTAATTCCTCATGACGTTCTAATGGAAAACGTGGCCGGAGAGAGCGACAGAGTGAAGGAGAGGAGAGACATGGTGAAAAGAGGGAAGGAGGGGAGAGGGGTCCACGTGACGGCGAGCTCCCGGACAGAGCGGCTCGCAGGTGCGGCAGCTGTTTCGCGCGGCCTGCACAGCTCCTGAGCCAACATCCTTCAGTAAAATAAGAAACTTCTGCTGCCCTCATTAACCATTGGGCTCAGCACAAACCAAACAGCTCCAGATATTTTTAAAAAGGGGGGGGGAAACACACGACACCGGATACGAGTTAGGGTTTTTAAATAAGATGCAACCGTTTGCTTTTCATGCGACGGTAACAGGACAGAGCAGCAGACCATCTCAGCCTGGAAGAGCCGCATATCTGCGCCAATCGAATGAGTCACCAGTAAACACGGCGCAGTGACTCAGGCCAGCTCTTTTACTGGCGGAAACGTGCAGTATAAAAATGGCCGATAATATCGGCAGGGAAAAGGCCGCCTCTTCCAGGGAGCTGCGGTCTCTCAGTTATCAGATTATTATTTTCAAATCCCATGGCAGAGGGCTGGAGAGAAGAGACGTTCATTTCCCAGGGCTAATGATCGGTGAACGTTCATTAAAAGGCACTTTTTTTCGGGAGGCCTGCTGTTTTGGAGAAGGCCCGCTGAAGCGCTGGGTCAGACCGCAAACCGGCTGCCAGATTTACACCACAGCCATGCGTGCCACGGAATATAGTATATGTTTTTCACCAACTGTCCCAAAAAATACACATTTGTGTTTTCCAACAGTGTTTAATGTACCATATACAAAAATTCAAGTGAATCCATCGCTCTTGGACTGGTAGCTGGTCTGTTGTCACTGCAAAATCCCACAGCTAATTTGCATTACACAGACCAGCCCTGAATTTTCTCTGCACGTTTAGACTCACTGGATACTACATTTCAACAGCGTCATCTGAAGTACTAGTAAATATAAAGTTATGAAACGTGTTACCAGAGGGTTGCTGGTTTGAATCTAGTGCTATGCCACTCTTGGGAAAGTTACTTAGCCTCAGCTACTGTGCTCTAGCTGTAATGTAAGTCTGAACAAAGCCTCCTAAATTACATAGCCATGCACTTCTGCTACATATAATACATGCATAATATATGGATACGGATATTAGTTTATACATCAATGTAAGAGCATATGACTTATGTCTGTGTTTCATCATATTCCTGCTGCGTTGCAAAACGCATTTCAAGATGGACTTGGTTTTTGGCCAGTTTTGTGCAACTTGAAATGTATTTTCTGTGATTGCCCCCCCCCACCCACGCCTTTCTGTAAGCCACTGCAAGGCAGGAAACCTAAAGAGAGTCATGGAACAGAAGCTGCACCAGCTCAGAACTATCAAACTCAGGCCCCTCGGCAATTCAAACGACACCAAAAAAAAAAAAAAAAAAACAAAATAAATAAAAAAGTAATCTCCTTAAGTATTTATTGTGTATAATAATATCACTAATACAACTATTAGGCTTCTGGCCCTTTGGTAGCATACACAGCATTAAAGAAAGGAATTAATCAACCAATTACAATTCGATTTCCTTTGAAGGGAAGTACCGGTAAGCATTTGCTTCATAATTGCATGGAATTTTCCACTCCCATGTTCCATCAATCAATACCGGAGCCAGAACACTAAGCATAAGCACGCATCAGTAACTGATGGGTACATTTGAGTGAGTCATTAATAGACAGCGGACACAGAGTTCTGTTGACTTAGTTCTGCTTGTTTATGGTAATCCAGGGCGACTGAATTTTGCTTCGAATCACTCTGTTTAAACTCAGGGCACTTCACAGATTTAGAGAGTGCTTCTTGAGCGTCGGCTGTTTTTGCAGACATTCGAGTGCCGGGCAGACTGCCAGAGAAGGAGTTCGACCAGGCCAGTGTCTATCGACACAGCGGGACGAATGTGGGACATTCTGAATTAAGTCATTCTCGAGGAGGGCAGTGGGCAAAAAAAGAATGAGTAAATATATAAATAAATAAAAGCTGGACCAGGGCTTTTAAGAGAGAGGACGGGGGTGGGGATGGGGAGGAGGGGGGGGGGGCACAGTTTTGTTATTGGAGCCGTAGAAGTCAGCTTTGCCCTTAAAGATTTCCAGATGTTTCAGCTTCTGCTCAGCACATGAGAGAGAAGCTTTTGTACAGGAGAGACGGCCCTCTTCTCCCAGGAGCCCCCGCTCTCTCTCCCACTCCGCTGCGGGGCTCGGCCGGGGAGGCGCTTTTTTTCCAGCGAAACAGGAGCGTGCGTCAAACCTGCGGAGACCTCTGACACGCACAGCTCGTTCGACACCAAACGCCCATGCACCGATCGTACGCTGCATACATTATGCGCATTTTTTTTTTCCAACATGTGATTTCAATCACGAAAGAAAACAGTAGGCATCGAGAGTATATAGCCTGATGCTTGGGAATAACTACAGTGGAACAAAGTGTTCCCCTTTTCCTTTAAAATACACATATATGTATATACATGCACACACACATTGTCGCATACTGCTGACTACAGCAATTATTAAAGCCAATACTGTGTGTTTGTTGCAGCTCCACATATGTTATTTAGCTTTTTTTTATGCCATTGCACTTGTTGTTGAACTTACGGACTTCCTGTAAGTCACTGTGAATTAAAGGTGTCTGCTGAATTACATCGACGTCCATGTAATGAAAAACGCAAATGCAGACGTCGAGTTAACATGGGGTTACGTTCCAGTTGTGTTCCCGCTGACTTGACATGCAAACAAAAACAAACGGGACCGCGGGGGCCTCAATGCATCCGGCTTTCTGGCGGGTGCGTTAAGTGCATGCGAGAGGAAGTGGAGCGAACGCGTGGCAAATTGATTGAAACAACAGCAACCGTGTGCACAAACCCCCAAACTCAACGAGCGTCTGTCCAACACCACGCTACTGCAGCCCAGTTAAATTTAGGTGGCATGCAAACACACTGCCGTTCCAAACAGGCACTGAGCAGGTTTCGGTTTGGACTGGGCCCCATGTGCACTGCCTG
This sequence comes from Albula goreensis, assembly GCA_022829145.1. Taxonomy (NCBI): domain Eukaryota; kingdom Metazoa; phylum Chordata; class Actinopteri; order Albuliformes; family Albulidae; genus Albula; species Albula goreensis. The sequence goes on along the minus strand of CM040741.1, from coordinate 3,890,064 downwards.
TATCGATGAGAGTCATTCGGATCGTTGTCGATGCCCGGCCAAAGGGCCCTCATCCGCCCGTGCCTCCATTTCAGCACCTTTCACAGCAGCTACAAACCCCTCCGAGGTCCCTGCACTCAAACAAAAAATCCTCCGCCTTCTAGCATTTGCTCTTTTAATGCCTTGCCAGGCCAACTAGCCAGAGCTGTGCTTCTGGAGCGGGAGGAAGCGGCTGATCCAAAGCAGATCACGGAGCACATTTGATTCGATTTCTTGCCCTTCCTCCAACTCTCTCCTCGCTGCTCCTCGCAGTTTGTTGTTGTTACGGTTTGTTTTTGTTTTCTTTTCTTTTTTCCCCCTCATCTCCGGATGGCTTTTCTCTAACAGCTCAGACTGGAACAAAAGAGCATTGTATGGCAGTGAAAATCTGTTTTGGTGAACCGCAGGGGAAACCCTAATTACCATTTGCAAACACTGACCTCTAATCAACTGGCTGCAGAAGAGACACAAGGTGTGGATGGCTGACAGAAAGGGCTGGGCAAGAGAGGCTCACAGCTGGAGGAAGCAGGAGGAAGTGATCTCATAATAGACATTCCTAATTGGTTAATAACAGAAGGAACTGTATTACTCTATTTCGCTGATTTTTATCTTTGAGCCTCACACGAGTCCCTCCCTAAAGACAAAACAACATCAATAACAAGATTTCCATCTTATGGGGTTGCACTGCCTTTTCTGCAGATTTCTGAATAAAACAGAAAGGTGGGCCGTCAACCAAATTTTGAGTTGGGGGGGTATGCCCCACACCTATACAGCCAAGACAGTTCAGAGATGGTAAAGTCAAATAATTTTCTTTGATTTCTTATGGAAAAAAACTGCACTGATCATTCAGAGTCATGCCGAAGTACCTGCACACTAATATAAATGTCTGTATTCACAAAGCAAACAGCAGTTCAGTGTACTCTGCCAGTGAACGAGAACTGCCAATCAAACAACCACTGCAGCGACCTGTCTGTGAAACCTCAATCGCGTCCTTGCCCATGAAATTTCATTATTCACATGTGGGCCCGCTGGTAGTATAAATAGAATAAAAGTTTTATTTTTAGAGGTGGTATTTTTAGGGTCTGGCATTGACGGATCTCTTTTGTTTGGCAGATGCTCGTATCAGGCGGTGACGTTAGCCTACAAGGCTGCAGCACAGGCAAACACAACGCTGCGTAACACAGAGCCTCAAGAGCAGGGGCACGCGTACAAAAGCAAGCGACGCAGCGGTGTTACAGCTTCAAAGTCAGAAAACAGACAAGATAAGCACATGGCATGCTGGGTAGAAACATATGCATGGTACACAGAGAACATCAAAAGAGAAATCTTTGCCTTATCTCAGCATAGAAGGAGCCAAATGGAGCCGTTTCATTTAAATAATGTAATTAATTTACATAATTAAAGACAATCACAGCATGAACTGAAATAAGTTGCAAATAACTAGGAACTGGATGCAACTGATAAAGGGTTTCTAAGGGGCGAGTCAGTGCGCATCTCATTTGAACTTGTACAAGTTTGAGAGGGCTGCCTATCCCAGAAGTCATTGCAGGTGGTTGCAATCATCATCGCTGTTATTCACTGCTTGCAATAAAACTGTTCTTTCGGACGTGGCTTAAAAGATTGTCCAACACCTCTGTGCTTGTTAGCAAGAGGAGCTGTCGGGTGATCAATCATGCTGAGCCAGGTCTCCAGCAAAGAAAAGTCCATTGTATCATTTCATACGGAGAATGGGCAAAACTACCACGGGACCATAGCACCTCTGCCCTGCACATTAATTTGAAATGTGGCAGAGGGTTGGGGGCTGGATTCGGGAAAGGATCATTTAAATGCCCAAACTCGGAACAGATTTCTGGCCTTTTTTAATGAAGCGGGACCGAATCTGTGGCCCGTGTTGTTATTCCGTGGGTCTGCAAATCAAACAGCGCCCGTTTATGAGCGCCAGAAACTGAAACACTGTTGACTGACAGCGCTGCAAATCACCGTCCACCCGTGATTCATTGTTTCCCTTGTCAGCTACAAACCGCATAAGGGTTCCCCCAGGTAAAATAACTAGAACCTGTCCTCGCTTTCCGACTCCCTCTGCTTAAATACCTGGGAAATCAAGAGGAATGGGACTCACCTCCACACAACGTCATCAAAAAGCAAACATTCTAATCATTCTTGATCTCCAATTATGTGAATGTACAGGACCAGTTTGAAATACCTTAATAGATTTAATTAATTGCCATAATGTTTTGCTGTCAATGTTTTACATGTACAAGTAAAAAATTGTTTTAGAACTATTTCAGTTGTAATGCACGTACATCCACTAAGTGGACTTTATCCAAAGATAACCCGTGGTCGAATCGATATCCGTGATAAATTTTCACAAACCTAATCAAGTAAATGATTAAAGGAATTGTTTTCTCTTACCGCTTGCGTTTTTCCCGCAGATCAGGTGCTCATAGTGTTGCAGAACTCCCCAAAGTTCGGCGTCGTTGTTCACAACCACCTCCAGCGTCTCAGCGGTCACGGCGCTGCTGGGAAGGCCACCGTCAGAGCTCTGCTGTCGCTCCGCCATCAGGACCCGAGCCCCGATCTCCTCCACCAAGCTCTCCATGCACGCGGTCAAGCAAATGGCCGCGTACTGATGGATGCGCACCGAGATGCGGGTGTCCACCATCCAGCGGAAGAAGCGCCCGACGGAGAAAGTTAGCCCGCAGCGGGTGGACTTGCCCTTTCGCAGCCACTCGCCGGCGCTCATGCTGTACAGGGATATCGCCTTAACCGTGGCGGACACGCAGCTGTCCGCGAGCGCCCAGCTCAGCACTAGCCGGATGGCGCTCTGCACCTCGAAGCGCGTGCAGCGGCAATGCATGACGCTGAGCCGCTGCGCTTCCCTGGAGATCCGGATCAGCGCCCTTCTCAGGAGAGTGGAGAGCCTTCGCACGGCGTCGGTGGAGAAAACGGCCCCCTTGCCAAAGACCTTGCGCAGGATCTTTCCAACGTCCTCGTCCGTCCAAGGGAACTCCTCCAGCTCTGGCAGCCTGGGACACTTGGCGAAGATATCTTCGGGGTCCTCCGGCAGCACCGTGTTAACCGTGTCCCAGCTGTTGTTTCTGCTGTTCATGGAACCCGAATAGTACCACCAGTTGCCACGATGCGGAGCGCTGATGAACGCCTGTGAGTTGGACTTGGAGGAGGATAGGCTGAGCGATTTGCAGGAGTCCCCTGCTCCATAACCAGAGTCCAGAGTCAAGTCCTCCAGGGTCTTCATGTTAGGGCTGCTCACCCCTGCCATCATTCACTATTCACTTGCGAACTCGCACTGTTCCTGCAACTAAATCCAATGACAGGCTGACTTTGCTCGCTTGGAGAAATACCAGCGAATTCCCCTGGACATCTGGGTTGTGCTTTACGCAAGCAGAGCGTTGCATTTACCGATTACTCTACAGAATTATTTTCACTCGCTGCTCGGTTTGATAAAACATTTCCAGTTTCATTTAAATGCATCGAAACTCGGAACATTGGTTCCAGAGAAACATGCCTTACCTTAATAGTTAGAACACATCGGTTGATAACTCACTTCTCAGGTTTTCCAGGTCAGCTTCCGTCTGTCGAAAAAAGGCTGATATTCAAGCGCTTTACATCCAAAGCAACCGGCTTCTCATTCGTGCAGGTATGTGCTGCAGTCCATGGATAGGAACCCAAATGTGGCTGTTCGAGTAGCGAAGTTTTGCTAAGCGTTGTGTGCACGACCTGCAGCACACAGAGGTTGCGCACGGATCATCTGCGCAGCCAGACTGCCGAGAGCTCGGGGCTGGCGTGGCAGTGAGGACCTCTCGCGCACCAATCACGAGCTAACAGTAATCCCTGGAGCCAATAGGACCGGTGATGCCAGAACTCACTGAAAGTTTCTCTTTTACTGTGTTATGAAGTTAAACAGAATAATATTTACCAGGGAAAAGGTGCATTTGAGTTGAAAGAAGTTCTGACATGTGAAATACAGTACGTATAACCACTCATTGAGTTGATGGCTTTACATACTGCCATAAAAATACTGACATAAAATATTATAGACCAAAATGTGATGACACACACACACACACACACACACACACACACACACACACACACACACACACACACACACACACACACACACACACAATAAAAGTAGTATATAGGATCATTTATACATATTTTTTGGAGTTTTAAGGTACCATCACTTAACTTTATTTATTACTAATATTAATGCTATAGCTACACCACAGCATAATGAAGGCTATCTCATGCAAATATGTAAAATGAAAATTTGTACGTTAATTAAATATATTCATAGGTGTTGAGAACTCAAATGTAAGTTATTTACTCAGTCCCATCTAGTGAGTAAAAGTGAGTAAAACGCCCTCATGTGGAGATAAGTGGAACTATATCCACAATCCCCAACAAAATATTGTAATCACAGTATTCAACAAACACATAGCAGGTAGCACAGGACTACGATGATCTATCAAAACGTTTTTATACATATGTAAAAAAAAAATAGAAAGCCATTATCTTGACCTTAATGGCTGTGACAGCTACTGTATCTAAGAAAATGGGTCTTTTCCATCTTACAATAGAAACACTACAGCAATGGGATGCTTTAGCTTTCAATTTTATTTTTACAAAAGAAAACAGGAACAAAATAAAGAAATTACAGTACATTCTTAAAACTCTCTACAAAACAATTTCACAGAAATTATCCTTGGAATGTAAACCCATATCTTTATTTTCCCATATATATCTCTTCCTTTTTTTTTTAGATGTTACATATTTGCTGAACAGAATGCCTTTTCTGGGGACACTTACATATGTTACATTTTTACATATCTTCCATTTATACAGCTGGATATAGTTACTGAAGCAACTCAGGTTAAGGATCTTCTTCAAGAGTAAAACATCGACACCCCCCTGCCCCCGAAACCTGCGGTCTTCAGGGTCAAACTCCATTTTAAATACTTAATAATACCTTTTAACACCAGTTAAAACACCTGAAAACTGCTGTCAGCAGTTGTAAAAGGACCGTGTATGTTTTGACCAAAAGTCAGAAACCAGAGTTATTGTTTTCTTTGATTGTACTGGCACTGTTCTTTTGTTATTCAAATTTTTTCATTGAATACTCTCAAGGAAATGTGGGAGCGATTTCAAATTTCAAGCAAAAAAATTTTAAACAGTCAGAGTATTTCAGTTATGCATCTGATGAAGGCCAGATCTCAGAGGCACAAAACAAGGCTGCTTGAGTGTGTGTGAATAAGCACAAAAGGGAAGGGAGGGTCAGACAATCTAAGACCCATAGCTATAAAAGCTATAGTGTTTCAACCTCCCCCTCCCTCCCCCCCACTCAAGGGTGACCATTCCAGTACCTGTGTCAGCCCTAACAGCTTTGATTTAGAAACAACGAACCCCCCCCATGCCCCCTGGGAAAACTAATGATGGAGAATGAGGCTTGATACAGACACCGAAAATGGGTGGAGCTGCCACATGCTGTTGGTGAACTCATTAGTCTTGAGCCAACGGGCTGTGTTTTCCTGTGGAGAGCAAAAGCATCTGATTGGTGGAAAGAAGTCACATGACTGCACAGCTTGTTGTGGCTCCGCCCAATATACGGCCTTGTCCTCCTGTCACTAGGTAAGATGATGTATGCCAGGAGGTGAATTGCGAATCCCTGCTGTTCTGACAGAAATTTATACAGTTGTGTACAGACCTGACATCGTACCCTCCCCCACCATCCACGCACCTCTCCGAAACCCCACCCCACCCATCCTGCAGTATCTGCCTGAGTATCTGTGTTTGTGATCTGTGAGTCATGATTCTCCCAGCCCTCTGTTTATGAGCCCCTGTGTATTTCTCTGCCCTACTGCTGAGCATCAGTCAGTGAGATGGTTAGCTCCGAGCCCCCTGCTGTTTCCTGGTGGGTGTGCAGGTTCAGGCTTTCAGTAGCCTTTGAATGGAGCTACACACCAACCAAGCATCTAACTCCAGATCACACGCCAGCAAAGCTCAGCACTGTTTGAATAACAAATCTCCAAATAAACATTTCTAACGGTGAGTTTTGGACAATCTCTGCGTCAGGGGCTCTGATTGCGAACTCCAGTCCTCGAGTCGTAACTGCAGTGTCTGCAAGTTGAACTCCAGTCCTGGAGGACCACAGTGTCTGCAGGTTTAACTCCAGTCCTGGAGGGGGCAGTGTTGCCTCCCACATCAGAAGTTAAAGATAATGATGACATCGGCGCATTCACATCGGAGTAATTATGATATCACAATAATGAAATCTGACTAATTTCTCACTGTGATATGGTTAAACTCTCCCCGACTTCAAGAGATGTGCTCTCCTGACAAACAACTGGTCAGTTACTCTGACTCCACTCACAAACTGAGTATGTGACAGGATAAACTGCCTATTCCAGCCAAATCCACAATAATAAATCTCCAAACACCAAACATATTGAAGGATGCCAGAAAACCGAACAAGGCTGTCGGGACATTCCATTAAGACAGGGACCATATGGAGTCGAGATCAGTGTCGTACAGCCAATCAGAGTGAAGTAGTCAATTGAACAGCCAATCAGAGCGAAGTAGTGGATAGCCAGTGGACTGCATAACCATTATAGCGGTCATCTATGTTTCCCTTGATTCTCCCTTCTAAGAAAGTGCAGGCACATGGTTTCTGGCCTCTCAGGGTCCCAAACGTCACACTCAACAGCTGTGCCATCTTCCCTATGCAGCTACACTCAGAGACAAAGAGGTAAAGACAGAATGGCAGAAGATAGAGACAAGACAGAGAGATTGACAGAGTGGGAGAGAGAAAGGCCAGAGAGAAAAGAAGACAGAGATTCAGATAAAGAATCAGAATGGAGGTTTTCCCGGTCTCGCTACACCCTGATACAGTGCTGGACACTCGGACGTTGTCCAGATCCTTTCCTCATCTCGGACATGGGAATGGCAGGAATTCTGGTCCTGTCCCGTCCGCCCTCCAGCGGGTCTCTGGAACCAAGGCCCTATTTCAGTCCTTCGCATGTCCTTCTCCTGCTGCGCCAAGCCCAGGTACAGTATTCATTATAAAAGGATGCATGTTGTTGTCACCTCAGAGGAAACGAGTAATTCTTCTTGTACGCTTTACAAAGAACAATCATCAGGTTAAAAAGCAAACAAACAACAAAAAAAAACTCTGCCCCCAACATCCTTTCCCCCACCCCCTCCAACTCACCCCTCCCCGAATATAAGAGAGGTGTTCCTCCATTTTGTGTCTTTATAAAGGCTATGGCCAAAATGGGGCCTCAAGGGCCACAGGCTCTCCGTCCCCGACAACCAAAAAAGGCCCCCAGGGGTCCTTTGGAGGGCTTGGGCTGTCCGTGCAGAATGCCTGAATCGGCCTCCATGATTGTTTTTTTTTCGTTCCTCCTGGTCCATGGCACAGTGAGGGTCTGGCAGGCAGCTAGACGGGGCTATTCCGCTACCCTTTGGGGTCTTCTTCACTCCAGCATTCCACATGCCGCGTTTGGAGTGGTAGTAGTGGAAGAAGTTACGTAGTCTCAGCCGTTCCACCTCCAGGCCGTTCTGCAGGACCCTGGGAGAGAGTAACCAAAGAGGAGCACTGTGAGGCCCAGGCAGTGCCTGAACAAAAAGATTTTCAATAATTTATATTGGGTTTTATTTTTTGAACCAGTTCTCTCCTGGGGGACAGCAGCAGAGTCCAGAGCACAACCTAAAATCTTGCCTTTCCAAAAACAGTGGAGCTTAAGTGTATTAAAGTTAATTCAGTACAAATCAGTAACGAAAATATGACCTGCAATAATGGCTACATGCCATTAAGTTAGATCCCTGCCAACTCAGAGCCACATCACCGGTTTGAGTAAGGAAGTAGAGAGTTAATCCCTTTTAATTTGCACTAAATATTTATTTTAGTTGACTGATTTGATTTGATTGCTTTAACCAATTTGACATTAAATCCCAATTTCCATTTGTCCTCTGCTTCAGTTTGGAATACTGAGTTATTTGAGCTATAAAAAAATGGGGGGGTAGGTACCTGTCCAGCAGCTCCCAGTCTTCACCCCCCCACCGGTCCTTGAACTCCTCCGTGTTCATCCCCCCGATCTTGTCAAAATCTGACTTGTAGATTCCGAACAGGCCGAAGCCGTTGACCTCCCAGTACCCTGGAGAGAGGGGAACATCGATTCAGAGTCTGCACGGTGTGGAAAACCGTGTTCTCTCAGAATGCTACTGTTTTACAACCTACAGCAAGGTGCAAGGCTTGGCATCTCTGGTCCTGACGTACTGGACATCGTTTATCTTTTTGATTATGAGGGTTAATTAATGAGCCTGTTGTGGATCTACAGGAAGTTTCACCGTTCCGGCTCAGGCTTTTGACAACTGCTCAAACCACAATCAGCTGGAAACTCTGCAGTAACAGGGTTGCCAACCCCTGGGTTACTGTCCATGTTTGTGTGTGGTAACTGTGTGTGCGTGTAGAGTGTATAGTGTTTATAATGTATAGTGTACACTCTGTTTACAGCATATACAGTGTACAGTGTTGATAGTGTATAGTGTACACTCTGTTTACAGCATGTACAGTGTATAGTGTCTATACTGTTTATTACTATGTCTAATGAGTTTTGTATACACTGTTTATAACATGGACAGTGTGGAGTGTACACACTTTTTTTGGAAGGATAGTGAATAGCGTACAAAATGTTTATAGCACAGATAATGTAAAGTGTATACAGTGTTTATAACAAGGATAGCATATAGTGCATACACTGGCATTTTATAACATGGACAGTGAATAGTGTATACACTGTTTATAACATGGACAGTGAATAGTGTATACACTGTTTATAACAGGGACAGTGAATAGTGTATGCACTGTTTATAACATGGACAGTGACTAGTGTATACACTGTTTATAACATGGACAGTGAATAGTGTATACACTGTTTATAACACGGACAGTGAATAGTGTATGCACTGTTTATAGCATGGACAGTGAATAGTGTAAGCACTGTTTATAGCATGGGCAGTGAATAGTGTATACACTGTTTATAACACAGACAGTGAATAGTGTATATGCTGTTTATAGCATGTATGGTGAATAGTACACAGTTCATTAGCCTGTGTGGTGCGCCGTACCGTTGGGCTCCCTGGGGGAGCTTCCGCAGCCCAGCCTCATGACGATGGGGGCGAAGGCCAGGCGCCCCTCCACACAGTGCTTCCTGATGCTCTCCAGGATGTTGAGGGGGAAGTGGATGTGCAGGTCACACAGGAACACGATGCTGTGACTGTCCTGGAGCACACAAACACAAACACACACACGTGAACACATACAAACACACACACACACACACACACACACACACACACACACACACACACACGTGTGAGCACACATTCACACACAAACACACACACACACACACACGTGTGAGCACACATTTACACACACACACACACACACGTGTGAGCACACATTCACACACAAACACACACACACACGTGTGAGCACACATTCACACACAAACACACACACACGTGTGAGCACACATTCACACACAAACACACACACACACGTGTGATCACACATTTACACACAAACACACACACACACACACACACACGTGAGCACATACATACACACACACACGTGTGAGCACAAATTCACATACACACACACACACGTGAGCACATACACACACACATTCACACACACACATACACACCACTGAATCTGTACATATGTTACATACAGCCACTGAAACATCATTAAAGGGCAGTCAGTGAAAACGCTGTACGGAGGCTGACCTCGATGGTGTCCACTCCGATCTGAAGCCCTGCAGAGCGCTCAAAGTTCCCCTCACGCCTCAGGTACTCATACCTGCCAAACACAGTCACAAAAAGCATAGCATTTATGACAAAGGACCTACACACATATACCAAACACAATCAGAAATCACAGCAGCTATGAGAGAGAATGTACCACACACAGTACCAAAAACACAGTGTCTATGACAGCGTGGTGGACCGTCTTACAGCCATTGGGCTGGATTCAATCCACACAAGCATATGCGCATTGCACTTTATTTTCTTCCCAAAAACAGATGGATGGCTTCATTTTGGTGGCTGTCAGACTCAAAGGTCTGCAGTGCTGGGCCTGTAAGCTGATGATTGCTGGTTCTGCTCCGCTCGAACCCTGAGCCGCACAGCAGTGACTCACCGTGGGACCTTGCTCTCCCTCAGGGCTCGCTCCACGTCCATGTCCTCACTCTGGAAGTCCACGATGATGATGCTGAAATTATCATCCTTCGTCTCTCTGTGCAGCTGCTCCATGTCAGAGATGAACTGCTGGACCCAGCGAGCCTGGTTCTTCACTGAGGGAGGGAGGGAGAGAAAGAGAGGGAGGGAGGGAGAGAGGGAGGGAGGGAGGGAGGGAGAAATAGAAGGAGGGAGGGAGATTGGGAAAGAGGAAGGTAGAGAGATAGAGAGAGAGAGAGAAAGAGAAAGGGGGGAGGGAGAGAGGGATGAAGGGAAGAAGAGGGAGAGTGGGATGAACCATGGGAGGAGAGAGGGAAAGAGGGAGGGATAGAGAGAGAGAATTAGGAGGAGAATTAAAAGTTAAAAGAGAAACAGAAGTTAAAAGTGTAACCTATTTTTACAAACGATTCTGTTGATTTTTTACCCAATTAAACCCTTTATTGTCAATTACATTCTCTGATATGATGTACAGAAAGAGAAGCAGAGAGAATGAGACGCAATTACGGGGAGGCTTTGTGATTGCTTCCCAGTGGATTAGTTAAATAATTAGCGTTCTTGTTAATCATCCACACAAATGAAAATGGGCTGAGACGACTGATTGGTATGAAGGCACAATTTTCTCCAATCAAAATCAGCTCCCTAATTAAATACTAATGCGTATATACTGTGTGTGTGTGTGTGTGTGTGTGTGTGTGCACAATGTGTGTGTATGTGTGTGTGATGTGTATGGTAGTGTGTATACAATGCCTGCTTTTGTGTATAGCGTGATTTTGTATTTGTGTGTACAATGTGAGTGTCTGAGTATGTGTGTTTGTGTAGTATGTGTGAGTGGTTGTGTTATGTGTGTGTATATAAATTGTGTGTGTATCTGGATAATTTGTGTGAGTATGTGTCTGTGTTATGTGTATGAGTGTATTTTGTGTGTGTGTGTGTGTGTGTGTGTGTGTGTGAATTATGTGTGTATGTGGATACATTGTCTGGGCATATGTATTTGTGTAATACATGTCAGTGTTTGTATTGTGTGTGTGTGTGTGTGTGTGTGTGTAAATAACGTGTGTACATGGATAATATGTGTGAGAATGCGGGGTTGTAATGACATCCCCACGGCAACAGTTGGCACAGCGACCCCCTCACCTGGCACGACAAAGTGCACCATGACGTCCCTCCTCCACTGCAGCATGACGGGCTGGCACAGCAGCGGCCGGGCGTAGGCTGTGCCCCAGGGCGTGGTGGCGCGGGGCGGGGCCGCGCGGCTGCTGGGAGGGGCCGTTGTGGTGTGGGCGGGGGCGGGGCAGGGCCGGGAGGCGGTGGGGATCTCTGGCCCCTCCTCCAGCCGGCCGCGGTGCAGCAGTAGGTAGATGTACTCGGACAGACGCACCACCCGCTTGCCTCTCTCCATCAGCTCCAGCTCCACCAGGTACCGGTTCCCCCGGGCTGAGTCCCGCCTTTTCTCCACGTTAATGATCCGCAGCAGGGTGTAAATCCTGCCAAAAACGGGACATTACCGTTTTACAGCAGCACCAACAACGCCAGCAACAATGACAACAGCAATAACAACGGTAATGTCTTTATTTATGGAGCGCTTTTCTTGCAGGGCACAAAAACTCTTTTTCATACAAAGGCAGCAATAAAGGAATGAAAAAAGAAAAAAGGAAATAAAAGCAACTCGGCACAACTTTAGGAACACAGTAAGACATGACAGAAAGAGGGACACACAGAGAAATGAGAGAGGTTGTTTGATAAACAATACGGCATAACCAGACATTTAGCACTCCACAGTGTATGTTTTTTGTGTCTGCTCTGGCAGTTCGGACCTGGCTGTATTGGCAGTAAAGCATCATTGAATTGAAGTGAATTGAACTGAACTGCACTGAGTGAGACAGAGCGAGAGACAGGAGAAGGGAAAGAGATTGTTTTGACCTCAGTAATTGTGAACAAGTGTGCACCTGCCATCCACGTCTAACTCATTTCAGTAGAGTCACATGTCTGCCTCGCAAGGCAGTGGCACAGATTGCTGGAGACGAATTCTGATTGGCCAGGAGGTCTCCTGGTAAACACACAGCTCTCTCTCTCTCTCTCTCACACACACACACACACACACACACACACAGGCCTACCACACCACACAGCTTCTCTCTCACACACACACACACACACAGTTTCTCCATGTACTGGGCCAGCACGTCCACCACCTCGCTCTCGGGCAGCTGCAGGTTTCTGGAGACGTTGCAGCGCAGGTCGTTCCAGTCGGAGCGCAGGAGCTCAAAGTCCATGCTGTTCACTGTGAAGGTGCGCTGCCAATCAATCGCCTCCTCCGCCCAGCCCGGCCGCGGCTCCGCCTCCTCATAGCTGTACTCCGATAGCCCGCCCTCCTCCTGCTCGGGCCTTGCCTCCTGCTCCACCTCTGGCTCCACCTCCTGCTCAGGCCCCGCCTCCTGGTCATGGTCAGGCTCCGCCTCCGGCTGCTGTCGGGACTCTGTGATCTCTGATGTGCGGAGGTATGAGGTGACCCTTGTCTCTCCTGGGGGGCTGTTTTCTGACGGCCGGGTTTGGGGGGGTTTGGGGTTTGCTGCAGCTGCAGTGGGGGCAGGAAGGGGTATCTTCCGGCGGGGTGGTGCGGCCAGGAAGCTGGTCCTGCTTGGGGTTGCCGGTGATTCCCGCTTGGACAGCGCCGCCCTGGTGGAGGTTTTCCGAAGTGTGGACAGTCGGGTGGCGTTCCCACCCAACAGGGGGGCTCTCCCGTCCCGGAACGGGGGCCAGAGGGGGGCACTGCGTGGCTTGGTGCTCAGGTTCACCAGTTTGGTGGTCTTTCCGTTCTGGTACAGAAACACCCCGGGGAAAACTTCCCTGGGTTGCCTTGGTGTTGTTCCCTTCCTGCTGTTGGCCGGCCGGGGCCTGGTGATGTAGATCTTGTTGTCGTTCTTTCTGCGCTCCCTATTGGCCCGCGGGTTGTCGGGGGTGGGGCCTGGGTGGGCGGAGTTGCTGAGGATCTGTTTGGCTCGGTTGCTAAGGGCGGTGAGGGAGCTCTTCTGGGGGAATAGGAGGGGGGACCTGCTGAGTTTGAGGGGAGTCTCCCGGCCCCCGGCCACCCCTGCTCCCCCCTTCCTGCTCAGCTCGTCCGGACCGGTGCGGATCCAGGACAGCGAGCGACCGGGCACCACACCCCCCTGCTCGCGGGAGTCCTCGTCCGGGGCCTCTGGCTCCCCCTGCTGGTGGCTCAGGGTGTAGTCGCCCCTGCTGCCGCCACCGCCCCTCGACCTCCTCTCCCCGCCCGACCGCTCCCTCCCATGAGAGGGCCGTTTCCATCGGTGACCAACAGCCCCCCCCTCATCGTCTCCATCATGGGGCGGGGTCGGATAGGTCGTTCTGCGAGGAGGGGGTCGGGTTGGGGGGGTGCGGGCAGCTTGGCTGCTGTTGACCCTCCTGACCGGTGGGGTGTCCACCACTTGGGCCTCGTCCTCTGGGTCCACCCCTTCCTCCTCCTCCAGGAAGTCTGTAAAACAGACAAGCACACACCCCGGATTACAATTTACAGCTCCCAGAAAATTCCCAGAAAGTTACAGTAAACATTCCGAACATGCCAAAATGGGCCTTCGTTAGCCTTGAATTTGCCAGGAATGTTTATTCATTTCTGTGACTTTGACAGTCCTCATTCTTCCGAAGCCATAAGAAAATGTCCCAGGCAGGCTGCCATCATATTATGATAGTTATCATTTCATTATAATAATCTGCTTTACAAATGCATGGAAAATGAAGGTTAATTGGACATTGCTAACCCTCCTAATAAGTTTAACATTAATGACTGTCTGCTATTCATTTAAACCTTTTTTTACCTGGAAAACAAAACTGAAAAAACGGAATAAAATTCTATGGCTGATCTTTCAATGTCCCCTAAAGGGTCCTCAAGGCAATCTTCAAGGAACTTACAACCAGAAAATACATGCTCAAACTTTCTTAATTACCCAGGACTGTTTTGTGAAATACAACTGTAGTAATTTGGGCTGATGGTTTTGGAGCAGGACGGATGGGATGGGACGGGCCCGCCTCCGACTTTAATCACCACCAACACCCCCCCCCCAAAACAGACTGTGTAAACACAGCCAGAGCCCTGCCAGGTTTTTAGTGCCTTTAGCGGAGGTGGTTCCGGAAAGTTCTGTCACGACTCATCCAATCCCCATCCCACCTGGTCTCATTATTTCAGTCTCAGAACCTGGACAGTGATATTGCGAGAGATATCTGCAGATAATTTCGCTTTCCTACAGAAACTCCTCTACACAGAAGGAACAGCAGAGACTGTGGGAACAGCAAGGCACTGTGGGACCAGCCCTATATTCTGGGAGCAGCAAGGAATTATGGGAGAAGCACTGAACTCTGGGAGCATCTTCTTATTGCATGATTTGATTTGAGTTCATGATTTGAATTCCTGCCATCACCCTTAAGATTTTTTCACTACATTTGTGTAATTGTAACTGATGCAAAAAAATTGTAACTGTTATGTTCTTAATAATGGGTGAGATTGTCACTCTGAACTGAATTGCTTTTGCAAGGATTATAGCCGAGAGGTGTGACTCTTGCGCAGGAGGCTAACTTTTACATGGCTGTTATCGGCATGATAAAAATGCAATAGTGAAATCATACAGGTGTAAATGCTTGATAAACAAGGCCCGCTAGGTGTGTGTGATTGAATGTAGCCTTCTGAGAGAAGGGATCATGAAGTACGGACCGTCCGGATTGGGGAAGAAAAATGGCCTGTCATCCTCCTCCTCGTCCATCTTCATGTATTTGTAGAAGCCGAACCTGCGAGAGGGTAAAGCAGCGTTCAGTCCAGCAGCCCCTGGTGAGAGCCCACCCACACCGCGTCACCCCTGCCTCACCCTGGTGATGGGGACTGAGGTTAAACAGAGCCAGGAATGGGGGAAACTCTCATAGCATCAGTGACTCAATTACTGGGAAGCGAGGACTGATTGAAAAAGTGAATGATTGACAGCTGAGTGTAAGTCAGTCGCATTTGATACACATCTCACATTATGAATACTGAAGTACAAAAGGGTCAAAATTATGATCACATGGATGAGACTCAATCGTCACACTGTTCAGATAAAACAATGACGACTGTCAAATGGTCATCAACACATCAACAGAACTTTTTTTTTAAATCAACAAGTCAATTGAATTTCTCAACTGCAAAAAAAATCATTCAGCTTTTTAAAGTACTCAGGACTGTGTTCCAAGACAATGCAGCATAATAAATGAAAGACTTTTTTCATGTTGTATGGATATTTGTCTTACTTCTCCAGGTATATGGGAGACTCTCGGTAGAAGCACTTGTTCTCTTTTTCCATGTGGGTCAGTCTGGTGAAGTCGTTTGGGTAGACAAAGGACAGGTACACCTGCACAGGTAATAAAGAATGGCTTAAATGTAGCAACAGTCCCACACATAACCTCCAAACTCATTTATCTAACACTGATAGGAATCATCATTTATATCTGCTAATGATTTCATACACAGTATCTTAAATTAATTCCGATGAGTCAACAGAAGAGAAAAAAAAAGCAGCACACTACAAAAAAAGATAGTCATCTTTCATCCTATTCATATACACAGACCACACAAAAAAATGTGCTGATTCTCCAAGAATGCGCTTGTGAAATCCCGATGTGGTACCACTGTGCCGCAAATGCTGCAATAGCATATATTGGCCAGGTGAGGGCAGCATCGTGTCAGCTCAGAGACCTGGGTCCAAGCCAAGGAACATGGAAAACGGATACAGTCCACTTGTGGTTGGCAAATTGGAGTATTTTTCCCTAAAGTGTCACAAGCTGTGGCTTTGCCAGTCTATTCTATTTGAGTTCTACTCCTGCATACCCTTCCCTAAACAGGCTCAGATATAATTACCTCTCATGAAACATTTCAATTCACACAGAATTTGTGCATTGAAAAATTGCGATTTGCCTTCACTTCGTAGGTCAGGCAAACAAACCACAAAGCCTTTTGCTTGTTACAATACACCCTCATCACTCTAAGAGATTTGCTATATTATCCCAGATATTGTACTCTGGGTAAATCTTTGGCACAGATAGAAGAAATATGTGTGTTCCTGTATACTTTATATCACATGAAAATTGGATTTAACAACAGTGGTCTGCATGGACCTGCAACAGCGCTGACAGTATCAGAGCACAGTATAAATATTTGTTTCTCTCTCTCTCTCTCTCACACACACACACACACACACACACACACACACACACACACACACACACACACACACACACACACACACACACACACACATACCAGTCCTAAACATGCTCATACATTTGAGGTATACACACACACTGATTCACACATGTATAAACACATTTAAATCTACACACACATATGCATGTGCACGCGTGCACACACACACACACACACACACACACAATGCAGCAGCTTTATTCAGTGGGTGAGGGAGAGTGGGACTCACAAACTGCAGGCCCTGGTAGCGGGCGATGGGGAAGTCCTTCACCACGTATGTGGGAGAGTACAGGCAGGCCGGGAGCACGTTCTCCAGGCGGGAGGGCTCGATCATGGGTGCTGTGGAGAGAGAGAGAGAGAGGGGGGCTTCAGCACAGACACGTGAAGGGACAGACAGACAGATAGACAGACTCACTGCTGTATAAGGTGTCTCAGACAGACGGACAGACAGACTCACTGCTGTAGAAGGTGTCTCAGACAGACAGACAGACATACTCACTGCTGTAGAATGTGTCTCAGACAGACGGACAGACAGACTCACTGCTGTAGAAGGTGTCTCAGACAGATGGACAGACAGACTCACTGCTGTAGAATGTGTCTCAGACAGACGGACAGACAGACTCACTGCTGTAGAATGTGTCTCAGACAGACGGACAGACAGACTCACTGCTGTAGAATGTGTCTCAGACAGACGGACAGACAGACTCACTGCTGTAGAAGGTGTCTCAGACAGACGGACAGACAGACTCACTGCGGTCGAATGTGTCTCAGACAGACGGACAGACAGACTCACTGCTGTAGAAGGTGTCTCAGACAGACGGACAGACAGACTCACTGCTGTAGAAAGTGTCTCTGGGATCTGGTTTCAGCATGTCGGCTCCATGCTGGCTGTTCAGCTGAGCCTCCTGGGCGAAACGGCTGTGACTGGCCAGAGTCTGCGGGATATGATCCACACTGTTCATCTTCAGACCCGATTCATCTATCACAGAGAGAGAGAGAGAGAGAGAGAGAGAGATAGAGAGAGAGAGAGATGAGATCCACTCTGTTCATCTTCAGACCCGATTCATCTATCACAGAGAGAGGGAGAGAGAGAGATGAGATCCACTCTGTTCATCTTCAGACCCGATTCATCTATCACAGAGAGAGGGAGAGAGGGGATGAGATCCACACTGTTCATCTTCAGACCTGATTCATCTACCACAGAGAGAGAGAGGGATGAGATCCACACTGTTCGTCTTCAGACCTGATTCATCTACCACAGAGAGAGAGAGAGGGATGAGATCCACACTATTCATTTTCAGACCTGATTCATCTACCACAGAGAGAGAGGGATGGGAGAGGGAGAAACAGAGGTCTGTGTGTTTTTTACAGTCTGTTATTGGTTATGATCTTCACTCCAGGTACTGGGAGCTCCTGAGGGTACCCTATTAACTGTTTTTTTTTTTTGTTTTAAGTCCTTGTTTTTACTTGAGCAGCTGAAGCAGTTGGTTACACAGGTATCTCTCCTCACCTGGTTTTCTGGGTCTGGTTGTAAAATTTCAGGTGAAAAAAAAACCAGCATTACACTGTGGTCCTCAAAACCACTGGTATAGAACATTATTTATTTGTTCATTCATTATTTATGTATTTATATTGTAGCCACAAGCTTGTCAGCTCAATTCTTCCCATCAATTTGATATAAATCTGCTAATTTCCAGGCCTGGCCTTCACTAACAAACCAATGCTCAGCAAATATTTCTGAAATAAAAAATGGGAAGATGAAAAGATATATTGCCAACCAAATCCAGCGTTAGAAATCTGCTGGCACCAATGAGACTGCAGCACAGCAGAGGGCACGGAAGTTAATGCAGTTACCCTTACGCACTGTCAGAGACAGAGCTCTACGTTAAACAACGCAGTTTGCCAGCAGGACTCCCTCATCAGGAAAGAGAAATCGTAGTTTACATTGTTACGCTCTATCCATTTATACTACTGGATGTTTGCCGAAGCTATTCGGGTTAAGTACCACGCTCAAGGGTTACTTGCATTTATTTGTTACTTCAGCGTGTGCTTGGCAGGGCATTTCACTAATGCAAATAAAGGCAACTCAAATGGCCTGAGAGAGTGAGAGAAAGAGAGAGAGAGAGAGAGAGAGAGAGAGAAAGAGGTGGATGAGGAGATGTGGAAAGAGGAGAGAAATCAAACACAGAAATGTGTCATGAGGAAGGTTCTTAAAATCGTAATTCTGAGGATGTAGCTGGCATCGTTAAATCGCCGTAATAATATATCCAAAAATGCAGTTAGCGCCCCTTTTTTGATGAACATCTTTAATGTGAAATATAATTCTGTTTAAAGCAGCGGTCAGCACACAGCTGAACAGGGGGAGAGGAGCAGTGAGACTTGAGTGTAACAATTTCTCCAAATGTTTTATTTACACAGACAAAAGCTGCCAAGAGCTGTTACAGCCCAAAAACAAGGGAAAATGTTCACCAAAAGAGTAACTGCTAAAGAGTAACTGGCTGGTTATTCAGTCCTTTACATAATTAAGAAGGACAGATGCACACACACACACACACACACAGACATGCACACACACACACACACACACACACACACAAACACACATACACACTAAAACTGCAACATCAGCAAATGTGTTTCCGGAAAAGAGACTGCAGGATAACAGAGAGAGAAAAAGAGAGAGAACGAGGGAGAGAGGGAGTACGAGAGAGAGAAAGCGAGAGAAAGAGGGAGAGAAGGATGGGGAGCGGGAACAGGAGAGAAAGAGAAAGAGAGAGAGAAGGATGAGAAGAGGGAATAGGACAGAGAGAGAGAAAGAGAGAGAGAAGGGTGAGGAGAGGGAATAGGAGAGAGAGAGAGAGAGAGAGGGGGGAATAAGAGATGAGAAAGGAGGCGGCTGTGGACAGACCCATAGAAAGGTCTAAAGAGAGAAAGGTATAACTCCCCTGAGGCCCGAGAGGACGGGACCTATAAATACACTATCATAATTTATGTCCCCACCAGGTACCCTTACTCAGGGTGACTTACATTAGATTACACCGCGCACACGGGCACACACACGCACAGAGCCGCATATCTGCTGAAGCAAACCTTCACTCAAGGGTTCCACAGAGCTCACCTGGGGCGCTGCACCTGAGAGACGGCACCTGGAGTTTTTATCTTTCGAGCGCTAAGCTGCAGGTAGCAAAAAAAGAAAAAAAAAGAAACCAAAGCAAAACGGTGCCCCAACGGTGAAGACTTCTGATCCATCACTGACATTTTTCAGATGTTTTTTCCTGGCTTTTTCTCACACCCCCAGCTGACAAGGTTGATGTCAAGTACAGTATTTATTAATACTGAACGATGATCTTCAAACATGTAACATGGAACCCTTTCGTGCAGAGAGGGGTGTCTTATATTCTGTGAATGATAATAGCCCCATTGCAGAGTATAGGCAGTGGTTTGGGAGGCATGACACTGATGGCATCCATGTTGTCATGGCCGTCTCTGTCACTAGACCAAGCCTTCGTGGTACATTCTGAAATGACACCCGAGGAACCACTTTGCACCTCCACCACCTGAAATATGAGTTGACTTCAATTCCCATGTAAAAACTGTGTGGTGTTTCTGCCTGCAGATTTCCTGCTCAAAAGCCATGCCCCACCTGAGATTCAAACCTGCAACCTCTGTGTTACAAGCCCAGTTCCCTCCATGATTGTTGGAGTACAATGCTTTATAACACCCCTGCCATTACACCCCCTCACTGTCTCAGCTTTTCCTTTTTCCAATTTGAATTGTAGTATCTTATAAGCCCCACTCACCCCCCCACAGATTCAGGAGGAAGTGATCTCATAATGACTCCTCCTGTTGACGTGGCAACTACCCCCTGCTGTTTTTCGCATTCCAGAAATGGAACTCCTAAAACATTGTGTGTGCTGTCATATATTGTCTATGCCACCAACATACCTTCACAAGCCGGTGCCCAGCTGGCCAGGAGAGGTCACTAAAGAGCAACAAGCCTGATGAGTTTAACTGGCTTACCCCCTATTTCACCCTGGTGAGGGTAATCCACCTGTTGCTACATTAACCCTCTGACAGCAGCCAGTAATAGCATAGCTAAGATTCAGCCATAGGGCATATAAAGGGCCTAGGAATGTGTTCCTGCAGTGGGCCCTCCATCCAAAAACCAGACCCCAGCATTTCACACAGAGAGCCACCTGATCAGCCCTGAGAGGCTGGAACGGTCAGGCTGGAGTCCCCACAGGTCAGCCTGGGGGCAGTGTGGGATGGTGGGGTTGGCTGGAGCAGGTTTAGTGGGAGGGAGAGCTGGAGGGGTGAAGGAAGGGAGGGAGGGGAAGAGATCGTCCCCTCTTTAGAGTGCATCAGACTGGGCAGTGAGGAGCGCTAAGCTGGCCCGCCGTGGGTGGAGACACAGTTTAATTACTTCTATCGATCGGAGAGCGGTAGCGGAGAAGTGCGAGTATGATTTATGGGCCGTCAAACGCAGCGGCCCAGGCCAGACATGCTTTATAATTAAGGAGACGCCAAAACCGCTTTTTTTTTTTTTTTACTCCTGTCCTGCCTGGGAATTGATGGGGACACTGCTATGGGGGGATCAGGATGTGAAAGGCCCCCAGTAGCTCATCACATCTGGGGAGGTGTGAGGTGGGTTGGGGGTGAGTAAAAGGAAATGATGCTTTTGAAGGTTGACACCCCCACCCCACATCTCAGATAAATTATTCCTCTTCTCATTCCCCATCTGACTGACACCTGGGAATGTACCACTTGCTTCAGACATAGGGGGTTGATATGGCTGAATCCTGGCGGAGGGGGTGGGGGGGGGAGTCTGATCGGGTAGGTGCAGCAGAGGTAAAGAGTGCGCTTAATTAAACAGAGAGGTGGGGGGTTATGTTCTGCCTGGGTAACCTCGCCTTTCTTGTATGCGCTTGGAGAAACTCACCTGTCTCTCAGGCCGGCCATTGCTAAGGGTTACGCATCAATGCAGAACACACCTCTCGCTCCACAATGCCTTGCTCCCAACGGTCACATTCTCACAGCCGCGCAATACCGTTTTCCTTCAAACACTCGCACCCTGCAGTTCCTAACATCCATCACCCGCCATTTAAAATCCACAAGGAGGCATGATCGCGCTGCACCACCATGTTATTGGCACATAAAAACTTGCAACATGCAGCCGGGCAACGCATTACACATCTGTGTGACGGCTTTATTCCCGATCACGGAGATGAATGTATCCAACAGAGGAAGCATTTGCAGAAAAAAAGAAAAAATCCACTTTCGCTGCAATGAAAATATACGGCTGAACGTTTTACCTCTGCATCACTACAATAACCCCATTTTAATTATGTCCAGACATTTAGCAGCCTGCCTTATCAAGGGGAGCTAACTTTTCCATGCACAACTGATTGAAGTGCTGTATATCTGCTAAGGGAATTCAGGTGAAGCACCTTGATGAAGTAAACAGCAGCAGGACCCTACCTGGGACTTGAGCCTGCAACCTTACAGGTACAAGCCCGGCTCCCCAATCATTACACTACACTGCCCCCAGTTTACTTCAACAGGTGAAAGAGGGCATTCTGTGTGCTGATTTCTGACCTGGCTGGGTCTGATGAGTAACATGCACCAGGACCTGAATAAGAAAAAGCTACCGTATTTCTCAGGCTATAAATTAATCAGGTAGGTATGTCTGACCTAATGTCAGAAATATACTTCTGGCACTACAAACACTACAAAGAAGAATGAGTGTGTGTGAGGATGTGTGTGTGTGTGTATGTGTCTCAGAGAGAGGGATGTGTTATGTGTGCATGTGTATTATGTGTGCAGAAATATATGTGTGTTTGAGTGTGTGTGTAAGAGAGAGAGTGAGTGAGTGTGTGTTGTGTGTGTTTATGTTTGTGTGTGTGTTACAAAAGGGACAGTGTGTGTCAGTAGCTGGCTAAATGGGCAAAAAGAATAAATCTTGCTGGTAGTTTTTATAAATTATATAAAAACAGACTTAACACAGAGGCCTTAGCCCTCTGATGAGTTGATCTGTTTCTGTGCAGATGGAGCCAGAATGGCGACTGCTTCACCCTCACAGGAGCTCCGTCTATCTGTGCAAGCACATGTGAGTTGTTGGAAGACAGAGCCGCAATGGCTGCCGCTTCGTCCTCACAGGAGTTCTCTCTTCAAAAGGTTACTGAAGTCGAATGATTAATGATCTGCACCACACCAGACGCAATTGCCACGGTTACCGGCCTAATGTTCCAAGTTTGTCTGCGCCGGTCCCAGCCACCCAGAGCTTGTTAACTTGACTGTGGATTAAATCATGAGGAGACACAGGCTCTGAACAGCATGGATGAATGAATGAATTAATGAATGAATGAGTGCATAAATAAATACATACATAAAGGAGTACCATATAAACATTAATGGATACCATTCTTGGTTCTGCTGCTAATGGTAAACCAATAATGGTAAAGTAATAAATTGGACAGTGATTGGGTGGGAGTGTTCTAACACATTGGAGAGTGATTGGGTGGGAGTGATGTGACACAATGGGCAGTGATTGGGTGGGGATATTCTGACACACTGGGCAGTGATTGGGTGGGAGTGTTGTGACACACTGGGCAGTGATTGGGTGGGGATATTCTGACACACTGGGCAGTGATTGGGTGGGAGTGTTGTGACACACTGGGCAGTGATTGGGTGGGGATGTTCTGACACACTGGGCAGTGATTGGGTGGGAGTGTTGTGACACACTGGGCAGTGATTGAGTGGGAGTGTTCTGACACACTGAGCAGTGATTGGGTGGGAGTGTTCTGACACACTGAGCAGTGATTGGGTGGGAGTGTTCTGACACACTGGGCAGTGATTGGGTGGGGATGTTCTGACACACTGGGCAGTGATTGGGTGGGGATGTTGTGACACACTGGGCAGTGATTGGGTGGGGATGTTCTGACACACTGGGCAGTGATTGGGTGGGAGTGTTGTGACACACTGGGCAGTGATTGGGTGTGTGACTGACATACAGTTTAGAGATTGGTTATGTGTTTAACTCAGTGACTAGTGGTTTGGGACATGGACCTCAGGCCTTCTCACCCTCCCAGAATAGGAGGCAGAAAAGTTTCCAATCACTACTTAAGCAATGGGATGGGTGGACGGGTGGAAGGGGTCTTTTGGTCGCCACCCCGGTCTGCTCGACTTTGATTGCAAACACCCACACATGCAGGCAATAACAGCAAAGCGATGGGAAAACAGAAAAGAAAATTGACTTTTTTTGTAATGAATGGGCGAGGGCCAGTGGCCACAGGACATGGCAGCGAAACAGTTATGAATAATTTAGAGAAATCAACAGCATCTTAGGAGCGGCTGAAAAATAACACCACAATCTGGATACCACAACCACTGGATTCTCGTGCTAAAGAGAAGGAAGTAGCAGCACAGAAGAAAAAAAAAAAAGATAGAAAATAACACACGCACTCCGCAGCCCTGGGGTGACGTGTGGAACCAGTGATAAAAACAGGAAAGCCAAAAGCTGATTATAAAACTGCGAACTGTGATCTTCCAACTGAGTTAGTTTCCTTTATTAAAATGTAACTCAAAAAATATATAAATAAGACAAAGCTGGGTATAAATGTGCCAGGCTTTGTACACATTTCACAGGATCAATGGAATTTAGTTTCATTACGCTGAACACCCCTCACCTACGGGCACAGTGCTCCTCTGAACACAAACACTGGAACATACCTTTGAGTTAACACTACCCAGTTACGCACCTTTCACAAATCAAGTGCTGTCACACTGAGATTTTCCATGTAATAACCACTGGCAGGATGGAGTTACAGTAGCACAACTAACCCAATTTCCCAAAAACACAGCAGGAAATATCTGCAGCTCCACAAATCTTTCCTGGGACCAGATTTTCAATTTAAAAAAAGGAAGAATGAAGTAAACTTTACCCAACAGCTTTTGAATTAAAAAGGGTGTGAAACCACAAGCTGAGCTACTATTCCACTTCAGAGAGAGCCTCAGAGAGAGTCAAACTTTCCACATATTTTACTGGTCACTCTCCATGCATTGCAGTAAACATCCAGTCAGCTCGATTATGATTACATAACCTTACATTGTACACTGTACATTTTCAAACGACCTCTCTCCTTTGTTCTGTGCATGGAACGGTCTGTGTACATGACTGCTTGCACACGTACAATCTGTATGTGCATTTCCTTTCATTACATTTAAGCATTTAGCAGACTCTCTCATCCAGAGAGACTCTCAAAAGTGCATATGATAGGTTAGGGCACCAAGCAGAGACAAATTAATGCAAACTAATCTAAAAGGCAAGTACATGTATTTATGCACATGTACATGGTGTGTTTAATCCATGTGTGTAACACAAGGCAGGATTGGATTTTCAGAGGGAAGGCATTTCGTTTGATTCTCCTCAAATTCACCCCTCATGCGTACCTTGATGTGGTACCTACACTTCATTGGCTGGTGGCAGCCAATCAGACATGGCTCTTACCCGTGTACAGGGAGATGTAGGCGGAGTCGATGACCTCATACTTCAGGCCAGGGAGAAATGGTCGCCACTGAAAGAGACAGAAGAATGGAAGAGCAGTCAGCGAAAAGCAAGAGAGAGAAACAGAGAAGGAGATTTATATATTGCACAAACGTGACTCTGCACAACATGTTCCAGATTTAAAAAAAAAAAAAAAACCCTTTATTTTTCCACACCTACAACAGTTATTTCACATACAGACATATTGATTTCCCTCAAATGGATGTGGCACACCACTGTGGAACAAAGCTATGAGGTAATTCATGCTTTCACTCAGATAGCCAACACTTAGCAAACTGCAAAGCTCTCAGTCAGAACATCCTGCTGCGTTGCTTCCTTAACAAAAACGTTTGCACTTTCATGCGCTTGCACTTTCAAATGAATTTGCAGTAATTGTTGCCAAAGCTCTACTCTGCAGTAGTGAGCAGGTTTCACATCAAAAGCACGTCTCCAACCTGGATCCGTGCACGTACACAGACATGCTTCACACTTCTGCCTAGGTGCGCTGAGTTCCTCTAAAGCCCGCCCCCAAACGGGACTGCACATCAATATCAATCAATGAGTGAAACAGAAGGTGAGAAGGTGACAGCTTTATTTTCTAGCAAAATTATGATAATTTATCAAGTTTTTACCTGTTTTTTTTCTTCCTTTTTTGATAAAAAAGGTGATAAAAATGTAGAGAGGATGAGACCTGAAAATTCTATTTGTAATCTTAATTTGCACTGTAAATTTACATTTCATGTGTTGTAACACTGAGAGAAAACATGTAAATTAAACAGGTCCAGTGTCTCTAAGTGACACAATGACTGTTCACCACGCATTCCCATTCTGATGCTGGGGCGGCTATACCTATTTGCAGCCATTTTGATTTGCCTTGAACAGATTCAGCGTCACTGTCAGTCAGTGACTGCTTGAGCCTGAGAGGAGTTTGGGGACTGAAGGTTGCATTGTACCTGTCCGTCACAGGGTCAGCCAATCACATGGTGGAACCAAGCCCCGCCCAGCAACCTCTGCGGTTGCGCTCCTCCATTAGCGGCGGGCGTATCATCGCATGTAATGCACCGCAGCCCTCGGTGATCCGCGCAGCGCTAACCGCCTCGCAGAGACGGACAGGCTACGATTCTTTTAAAGAGATTGTGCAATTACTGCGTCGCTTCTCGTTACCCTTGCCGTAATCAAAGGAGACAGGTCATTTTCCACACCGAGGGCCAACTCCAAAAATACACTGCCCAAGTGTGCAGCTGCACATATCTGCGCAGTCACACACACACACACACACACACACACATGCATGCACATACACACACACACACACGCACACACAAACACACACACATGCATGCACACACACACACACACACACAAACACACACACATGCATTCACACACACACGCGCACACACACACAAACACACACACACAAACACTGACACACAAACACACGCACACACGTATACACTGACACACACACATACACTGACACACATACAAACACACACACACACATGGACACACAAACATACACACACACAGCCACATACAAACTTGCACACACACATGCACACGCGCACACACACACACACACACACACACACACACACACACACACACACACAGTTTCTACTGCAGTCATACAGTATCCCAGGACAGCTGCACTGCACCACAAGAGTGGATGGGATAGGACTTAGATCAGGACCTCTGTGTGTGTGTGTGTGTGTGTGTTCTTCCCTGCTCTGTTCCCCTCTCAGCTCAAGGTCATGCCTGCCTTTCGGGGGTACTGATGAAAAGCGCTACCTCGTTCTGCAGATGCCAGCATCCACGTTTCCCTTGGCAACTCTGTGTGTCACCGCAAAACCAGCAACACACAAGCACAATGTCAACACAAAACCAACAAAACAGGACCACAGCATCAACACAAAACCAAACAAAACCAGACCACAGTTTCTACACAAATCCCAGCTACAAACCACTACAGCATCAACACAAAACCAACAAAACAGGACCACAGTTTCAACAGAAAACCAACTACACACAAGTATTAACGTAAGATCGACACAAAACCAGCTACTTAAGAGCACATCAACACAAAAGCAACAACACAGCAATACCGCTTCGCCACACACTCAACCACTCAAGAATACAACATCAACACAACTCACAATAACGACGAACCACACATAATATGCGAGTGAGCAATGACTGGATATGAAACTAAAATAGGGAAAGCCACAAGAAAGACACACACACAAACATGCACACACACACACACACACACACACACACACACACACACACACACACACACACACACACACACACACACACACACACACACACACACACACACACACACGGCCACCGTATAGCAGGACATACATATTGCTTGGGGCCAAATCCTTTTTAAAAATGGTACACATGGTTCAGACATTTTTCACAAGCTATTTATAAAAGGAAATCTGGACAAGATGTATTGTACATGTTAGGGAACATAATATCTGCCCTCTTACAATACGCACAACTAATACTTATTATTCTGTTAGTGGGAGGTATTCAGCGCTGCAGAAATTCACGTCTTAATAATACTTAGTATCTTTCTTTTAAAACAACTGTAAAAAAGGTGGAAGATGCACATCCTATATTTAACAAGGTGCTGACGATAGAAGACAGCACAGAAAGAAAGAAATGATTTCACAGTCTCTACACTCCTATTATTTTATGGTACTAAGAAAACAACCAACGTTCCAGCAACGTGTGCCTTTGTCAGGATTCTTCAAAATGTTCTAAGATCTTTAACAAAGACACACACTGCTATAATGTTGGTTGTTTTCTTAGTACAATAAAAGATTATGGCATCGCAAGCATGTGATCATTTCGTTCCTTCTTCTGAAACAAAAAAAAAAAAAAAACAAACAGAAAAACATTTTCCATTCGTTAATTTCCCGCCGGCATAACACGCAGTTTCAGGAGGGAGGGGCTGTCTGCATGACTTCCTGAAGATCAACCAAGTTTGATAGCTTTCACACTACAGATACTGTGTGCCAGCCAGGATCACCAATCATATCTTGACTACAGCTCATGAATAACATGAAATCAACACATGCTCGTTGTATTCAATTGCAGTTGCCCAGTCGGCCACTAGTGGCCACTAGGGAGCAATGAGACTGATGGCTTTACCTGGCTTAAATGGTTGGCCATTAGCAAGCTGGTCCTTCATCATATTAATGTAAGCAGGTCAGGTATGTATTTATGACTGAATTTCCAGTGCAAAGTAGTTCATCCAGTCAAATCAGCAAACCGATAGGTTTTATACCAAAATATACCAAAAAGGGGAATTTTGGTCTTTTAATTGATCATTTAATTTTGTGTACAGCTATATGCTCAATATGTTATGGATAGAAAGGGTCAACCTGCTATTCTTTCCCATCTCTGCCCGGTAGTGTCATGGCCGGGACCCATCTTTTCCTCTCTCACTGAGTTCATGGAGGATGCCTATGGCGAGTCGCATTTGGTCCCTCGGCTGCCTGCTCATTCTCCCTTCTGTAAAGCATTCTTCATATTCTTCCTCTGAGATTGCTCTATCAGATAAGATAGTCGCCCCGATTCTCATAGCTCACAGACACAATAATGTAATAACAGAAGGCATTAGTGCTTAAAAGCTATTTCTTTTTCCCTTTGATAACGATAATCCCATGATGAACTATTTCAGATGGTAAAGAGATCTAGCCAGGCAGTGATTCAGCATGACCTTAAAGTGTTTAAAAAAAAAATAAATAAAAAAATAAGAACAAAAAAACACGACAGAGCAGAGCTCCCATCTAATTGTGTTTCTCTGGTGCGTTTGAAAGTGTAGCGGCTGCCGTGTGGCTCAGAGAGAGACAGGTCAGGCCCTCTCCAGGGTGAGAGCAGTGCTGAGCTCTACGGCCACTGCTGAACAGTTCAGCAGAGATGAGAGAAAAATCAATGTCTGGAGAACAGAAATAAATTGGACCAATCAGACAATAAGATAAAGAGGGAGGGGCTGTAGTATTCTATCAAGTTTTCATTCGTTAAACTTCCGAGAGAGGGACATCAGGGTTCTTCCCTCCTTCCAATGTGTAATATCCGCAAAGTAGCACCGCCATTCTTGTTTTTTTTTGTGTGTTTTTTTTTTTTTGGCTTATTCTGCTGGAATCCAATTTTCCTGTCGACAAGCCATAAATTCTCATCTCGTCCTGTTTCTTGTGCGCCCATGTTTGCATGCTGCTATAGTAAGTGCAGTTTGCTATTACTAGTGTTTCTGCCGATGTGTCTCTTGGCACGTAAAAAAAAAAAAAAGAGAGAGAAAGAAAGATGTGTTCTAGCAAAGGTTACAAAACGAGGAACTACACCTATTATTTACCCATAATGCAACACATCCTGGGTATTGTTATGTTATACATAGTGTGCTCAAATGAAATTGAATTGTAAGGAGTGGGCTCCTGGGAGATAACGAGCGACAGAAAAGGTTGGCGGCCCGTGCCTCAGTGCCAGAGTGATGGCCGTGAACGCATTCCGAGTCACACTCCAAAACAACCCGTTGCCATTGGAGACCCGATGTCAGGGACTCCGACGCGGCGAGGGGAGGCAGGATGGGGCGTTCTCCCTGTCAGGTCCAAATCATGACAGACAGGTGGCAAGAAAGCCACCAAGGGGGGTTGGGGGGGTTGGGGGGGGGGTTTGGTGGGTGAGGTAGGTAGGGAAAGGGGGGTGGGTGCATTGTGAGGCAAGGGGACTTTTGAACCACACTCCAAACCGATTAAGAACACAACACCTGGCACCTGCTCTCCCATTCCTTTCTCTGAGCAAATTCTCTCCTCTTTTTTTTGCTCATACCCTCACATTTCTCTCTCTCTCTAACTTTCTTTCTCTCTGTCCCTCTCTATTCCTCTAATATTTTTCAACTCTAAATAAATATCTCTCCCTCTCTGCATCTATCCATGTCATTCTTTCTGTCTCTGCCCATCTCTCTCTTCCCGGTCCCTTTCCACTCTTTCCATCACACCTTTCTCGCTCCCTCTCCCCCTCTTCTTTATTCTCTCTCTCTCACTCTCCTCTCTCCATCTCTCTCTCTCCCTCACTCCTCTCTCCATCTCTCACTCTCCTCTCTCCATCTCTCTCTCACTCCTCTCTCTCCCTCACTCCTCTCTCTCTCTCTCTCTCTCCTCTCTCCATCTCTCTCCCTCACTCCTCTCCCTCTCTCTCTCCCTCTCTCGCTCTCCTCTCTCCATCTCTCTCTCTTCCTCTCTCTCTCTCCCTCACTCCTCTCTCCTCTCTCCAACTCTCTCTCTCTCTCTCTCTCTCTCTCTCCTCCTCTCTCTCTCTCTCTCTCTCCCTCCCTCTCCCTCGCTCCTCCCTCTCTCCTCTCCTTCTCAGAGTCCTTCTCAGAGGCTGGGAGTGTAAGCGTGGGGGATGGAGGCTGGCTCATCGAGCTGGCTCGAGCCTGTTGGAATGTGCTCCCTCTGAATGCAGGAACTCGCTAAATAAATTATTCACTGTATCTGTGGTGCTTAATGAAATTCCTCTCTTTTCCCTCCATTTCCGAAGTTCTTTGGGCCCTGGTGATCTCTGGGTTCGGGGAGAGTGGGGGGGAGGGTGAATGTTATCTTTGGCTCAAACCCCTGGCTTAATTATTCACTTATTAGAAAAATCGATGCCTTCGAACGGCCTCGCCCTCACCGAGCTCCCCCGATGCGAAACGCGGGCTCCGGACTTTGGGCTAATCTCCGTTTCCATCCCCATCATGTTTTCCTCGATTCCCGAACGCGGACAGAGCACATAAGACATGCCTTATCTCCATCAGGAAAAACGTAGCTTCCGCCAAATCGATAAGGAGGCGCCACAGGTGCCGGGCCTCGGGAATCGCATCATTCCGAACGCAGTTTGCGGAATTGACGGTTCGGTTCTCGCGGCACGTACGAGCGCCGGCCTCCGGGTGATTCCCACGGGACCACATGACAAATTGGTGCTCCTCGACACCAAGGATATGTTTTGTAGGGCACTAAAGGCAGCGGTGGGAGCGCCAGACACTGCAGAAATAAATGGGGGAGTCTGAAGAAAAATGGAGGCAATATGCTGTGTGACGTTTCTGTCATTGCATTCCTCCTGCTGTCATACGATCACAACATAAACAGCAGTGATAAACTTCCTGTTTTGAAGCTAATTTGCCCCAGGTTTTGAATTTTACTTTATTAGATTTAAAATCATTTAACTTTTATTGCAATAAAAATTTGTGTCTACATCAAAACAAGCTGCGGCAGAATTTCAAGTCCCAAACTAACCAAGATCACCCAAACATCTACAATGCTTGTCTGCAGCAATTTGTCAGCAGGCATTTTTTGCAACAGGGTGTGATTTTTTTAATCTGTGCTCCTCTATCACGAGAGACGCATTTGTATTCCACAAAAATAACAACGGACAAAGAGCAGCGGGACCGCTTGCACTTTCTCCGGAGATAAAAACGAGAAATAACCAGAAAGAAACTTTGTGAATCCACTTCTATCAGTCTGTCCCCAAGATCAAACCATTTCACCGTTTTTCTTTCAGGCGGAGGCCAAGGCAAGGCTCATATTCACCCGTTTGGGATCTCATGTCTTTGGGGGTTGGCTGCAGTTTGCAGCTTCCAAACAGGCTTTTGAATAGACAGCTTTGCTCATTCAAAATTTGGGTCAAGTGGTTGGCATGGCTGCCCAAGGCTACACGGTCGTGTGAAGCATAGATCAGCCTATAAGGCCCGTATTAATGACTGCCGAAAGAATACTGCAGTCCCGGACACGTTTCCTGATCTGCACGCGCATGAAATACAGCTAATAATACGCATTAATGAATCAGATGAATAGTAAGAAGGTTTTCGTGTGACATTACGGGAGCGATTTATTCTGTTTCACGGGGCAAACGGTCGTCTCCACGGAGAAGAATGCAGCGCAAATTATAGGTATATCCCTGCATGCATAGGGCAGGCTGTTTATTGAAGCAATTCAGGCTAAGTGCCTAGCCTGAGGGTACAACAGCTACACCTCAAGGGAGTCAGCCGGGCCAACTGCTGCCTACAGACTTCCTGGGATACAAGCTCCTCCCATTCTACTGAACCACCAATCCGTGAATCTCATGTAGTGGCAATGAGCGTACTGCAGCCAATAGCCTAGTGGCTAGGGTGCTTGACTGGGTTCAAGCACCAGCCTAACCACAATAAGGTCAGCACAGCTGTTGGGCCCTTGAGCAAGGCCCTGAACCCCACATTGCAGCTGGGGGGATTGGCCCCTGACTAGACTACTCAACTGTAAGGTGCTTTAGCGTCAGCTAAATAATTGTAATATAACTAATTTAATACAACTATGACTACAATAAGAATGATTACAGCTGTTGCTAGTATGACTAATGTTAGTGTTCTTTAGACTGCAGGACAGCGATGAGCGTAGATGGGCTGACTGCTTCATTATCGTTTGGATATTTACTCTTGTGTTTTTAGGCTGTAATTATTGCTGGAGTACAAATATAACTACAAACAGCTGTTCCAGTTCCTCCTAACAGATCTGTTTCATGTGTACCCTTCGTGGTACTTGACTGCCTGACTGAGAGCAGATTATAAAAGACATCGAATGGCTGTGATCTCCCTCATGTACCAGATGAATGTGTCTCGAACCACAAAGGGGAAATATTGTGCTTAAGGTTTTTTTTTTTTCAGTTTGAATAATGCATCAAGCAAACAGCTCTGTCTTGTTAAGCAGCACTTAGAGTGATTAAAGAAGTCATGTTGTAAGAGGATGCGCGAGCTCAGTTTCTGAGGAGATTACCGAGAAAAGGGCAGACTGTTGGCCATGTCCAGGGCGACATTGGAAATCGAGGCAGACGGGCGGGAAGTGCAGTGATGTGCGGAAGGAGATGCAAACAAATTATGTTGTTGGTGGCCTTTCAGTGCTGTGCTCCTCCTGGGTTAGCCAATCAGGCCAAATGATAGTGCCGTGTTCCTCTTGGTTCAACCAATCAAACCAAATGATAGTGCCGTGCTCCTCCTGGGTCAGCCAATCAGGCCAAGTGATGGTGGTTTCCTCCCCCTGGTCAACCAATCAGGCCTAAGCGCCGAGGAGCCAAAGGGTTCTGACAGATGGGAGAGAAGGTGCAAGAGTGGGGGGGGAGGGAGAGAGAGAGATAAGGATGGAGGGAGATGTGAATAAAGAGGGGGAAGAGAATTTGATAGAGAGAAAAAGAGGATGAAACATCAACAGACAGACTAAAAAGAGTGTCCAAGAGAGGGGGAGAGATGGAGAGAAGGAAAATGAAGTGACAAAGAGTGAGGGAGCGATGGGTAAGGAGATGAAGGGGGAAAGAAAATACAGACGATATAAAGGAGAAATAGAGAGGGAGAAACAGCAGGGGGGAAAGAGGACGGCAGCGCTGGTGTGGCAGAGAGGAGAGGCTGGGGAAGACAGTGAAGATATGGAGCCTGCGGCAAAAGGCTCGTGCCAGAGAGCTGTGTGTGTGCGGTGCAAACAGCAGGGACAGCTTTCCCTAGAGCAGCACATGGAACTAACCGGAACAGGAACACAAACCCCCCTCCCCAAACAAACAGAGAGAGGCACAGGACTGAGCACTGCTACTGCCCCCCATACAGAAGAACAGGCCTTACTACCACACACACACAGAAACACTGTCCTCCATCTGCTCCAGCATATACACACACAGAATCACAGGCCAACACACACACACACACACACACACAAACACAGGCCTTACACCCCCCCCTGCACACTCACTCACACACACACAAACACAGGCCTTACACCCCTCCTCCCCTGCACACTCAC
Source organism: Albula goreensis (assembly GCA_022829145.1). Classification (NCBI taxonomy): domain Eukaryota; kingdom Metazoa; phylum Chordata; class Actinopteri; order Albuliformes; family Albulidae; genus Albula; species Albula goreensis. The sequence continues at coordinate 3,856,175 of CM040741.1, read as the reverse complement.
TCACACACACACACACACACACACACACACACACACACACACACACACAACACACACACAAACACAGGCCTTACACCCCCTCTCCCCTGAACACACACACACACACACACACACACACACACACACACACACACACACAGGCCTTACACCCCCTCTCCCCTGAACACACAAACACACACACACACACACACACACACACACACACACACACACACACACACACACAGTCCTCCATCTGCTAGAAAACATGAACACACACACTGAAATTCAGGCCTTCCCCCATGGCAACACACATACATTCATGATCACACACACACAAACAAACACACACACTGTTGGCACTCAAAGAGAAGCTCCACCTGGCTCTGGCTCAGTAGTTGGTTTCCAGGTCTCACTGTACGGTCTGTGGGCATTTTGTGTGATGTCACAGTCCCTCTGCAGAAATGGGTCAGCCTGGAGCACATGGAGCTAAGCTAAGGGCTGCAGAGGACCCTGCAGAGGGAGGCCAGGGGCCACAAATTACAGCCTGAATCAGGCCCCACCCACACACCGCTAACGGCTACATCCTCTGAGGAAAGAGTCCACATGTGAACCAGCACTGGAATTATGATAAATTTCATTACTGATTAAAATTTCAAAGATTAAAATAGTGGATCTCTTTCAATATGAATAGCCATTCTCTTGCACTGACAACCCAGGGAATCAAAGTGGGTAGGAATTAGTAGCTAAACGGTATACAATGTGAAAATTTGGTAGCTGAAATTTGGGGAAACTAGGTTGGGAAGGATACAGGGTGGTATGACAGTTTTCCCAGTTTTTGTTTATCTTTCAAAGCAGTCAGAGCAAGGGTGGCATGGCTGCTTAGGTTGGCAGTCAGGACACAGGGTGGTATGACAGTTTTTCATGGAAAAATGGCTGGTATGGCTGTTTATCTTTAGCTTTAGCATTCAGGGCACAGGGTGGCATGGCTGCTTAGCTTAGCTTTAGCAGTCAGGGTACAGGGTGGCATGGCTGCTTAGCTTAGCAGTCAGGGCACAGGGTGGTACGGCTGCTTAGCTTAGCTTTAGCAGTCAGGGTACAGGGTGGTACGGCTGCTTAGCTTAGCTTTAGCAGTCAGGGCACAGGGTGGCATGGCTGCTTAGCTTAGCTTTTTAGCAGTCAGGGCACAGGGTGGTACAGCTGCTTAGCTTAGCACCTGCGGCTGCCAGTAAAGCAGTGCCACTAGCGCAGGAAGTCACACTCCTCAGTGGTTTGCCGAGTGTGTTTCAGGGCAGCAGAACAGGGAGTCATAAACCCGGCCCATTAAATCTAAACGTGTTAATTCACCATCACCCGCTCTCCGTAAAACTGTCAAGGGCAATTTAGATCCTTCTTTTATTTATTTAATTTCCCCCCCTCCTCTTTCTCTGTCTGGCCGCAATCGTAGAATCTCTCAATCCCAGCATTTTCTCCGGGAACATGCGAACCACCCCATTTTTTCACACCTTCTGGAAAGAGAGAGAAAGAGAGGAAGAGAGAGGGGGAGAGAGAGGTGTAACTTGGACTGGCGGACCTATTCAAGAGGCGGTTCTGGTTTGGGTCTGAGTGTTCAATGACATCGTAAGACCGGAGAGCTGACGTCTTGCACGGATTTAGGCCGGGCCCTTTGGGTGGCGACGTTGTCGTGGTTACAGAGGTGTTTCCCTCTCGCCCGTCGCCACTCAAAGGGCCCGGGCCTCCATATAAACAGCAACCCCCGTTGTGTTTTTATCCCTCCGTAGAGTAATGCGATCATTATGTGTCTCTTTCCATTCGAAACTTTTTCCCTCACTCTCTCTTTCACACTCTATCTCTCACCACCTTGCAACAAATATATTCAATAACTCATGCATGAAAGAGCCGAAATGAGACTAACTGAGACGTATTTCCAATTACCCGGCCAACAGACTCAGACTTCTCTGTTTCCGACGGGCATTTTTATTTATTTATCTATTTTTTTTTTCCTTCACCCTCTTTCTTCATTTTTCCCCACCGTAATAAAAAATAAAAATGAACGACACAAATGTTTTAAACTCTGGGCATCCAGCAGGCCATGTTCATTTTCTCTCTAATCATGACATCAAAGTCTGGGTGGAAAGTTTGTGAGCGCGGCGACGTGAGGAAGGAGAGGCAAATACACAGCCACCTTTTCCGGAATAAATTGAGTTTATCGTGGCCTTTGGCATGTACCGCGGCTTTGGGCAAATAGCCTTTGAGGACTAGTCACCTTAAATATACTGCTTCGCATAAGGTTTTGAAGTATATTGGAAAAGAAAGGTGCCATATGTAAAAGAGGGTGTGTGTGTGTGGGGGTGGGGGGGGTGGAATGGGAGATGGGGCCGGGGGGGCTTGTGATTTACTGCAAAATCTTTCCCTAGTTCATTAGCGCTTTCTCTCAGAACAAATTTAAGCAGTCTAATTTCCAATTCCACTTCAGCAGTAAATACCAAAACAGCAATGGATGAAAGTGACAGCTTTATAACTTAGTAATAATTACTACGAATTCCGTGAGGAAAATAACAATCATTTCAATAATAACGGTGGCACAGACGCCCCACGTCCTCAGCAAAAAAAAATCACACCTTTATCCCTCAAAGGATTCAGTGCTAAATCCAGCCGACCTCAGTCCCTTTGAAAACTTGGCCTTGCATCGTTTCCATGGCGAAGGGGCGGAATGTTGGGTTTCTTTGATCACAGAGTGCAGAGGCCTGAGAACGGGTCCGAGTGTGGTGGTGAAACTTTACCTCAGAGCATCTCCAGAGCGCTCTGTGTCATGGCGGGGCATTCAGTGGAGTCGGACTCTACGGGTACCGCCACGGGGATAAGCACCTACAAGCTCTGCTTCATAACACCTGTGCCACTGAAACACTAATCACAACTCTGGGATACATTGTGAGGAAGGTCTGGACAACATACATTGACTTTTTTTGGTTGATGGCTGCAAGCAGTCTGATTGCTGCCCTCTGATTTATGTGGTTAGCCTGGAAAATTTGCCTGTGTCCACATTTATTGAGAAAGATCCACCAGAACTTCCATCTTCCAGCTTTGACCACCCTCTTTATATTAGAGTCCCACCCACACAGGATTGTAACTAGTGAGAAGCGGCAGCTGGCCATTGATTTATTAGCAAATGTACACAAAGGTGGGCGGAGTTATGCAACAACAGAGAAAGAGGCTTGCACAGCCCATTATGATGTCATAGTTGACAAGAAGATACTTCATATGTCCCTGGGGGTGGCACCAAAGAATTGGGTGGGAGGGAGGGAGGAATACTGTATGCAGCATTTGTAATGTATTGATTGTAGGTGGTATGAAAAGTGAAAAAAACTGTAAAAAAATTTGATTACAAAGACAAGAACCTGGCATGTGTGCCCACCTCTTGCCCTGTCTTCTACATGAGATGAAACAGTCCAGGGAAACACAGACCCTACGGGTCCACACCTCCACTGCATGTAGGCACAACAACATGGAGCTCCATGGATTAATTATTCACTTTTTCCAGACACGGTGCGTAGAGTGCTCTACTTAAAACATACACACAGTCATTTTTTAAACAATATATACTGTTGACCTTTTGCGGAGCTACACTTTAATAAGGAGCGGGACGCAGAATGTGTATGGCCTCATTAAGTGGGCTGTGGGCTCAGAAATTTGGGGAAGCTGTTGGTGTGAGCCAGCTCATGCCAGCTTCTCAGCAGCCAATCAGACCTGGGGCCTTCAGGATGGAGCAGCACGGTTAAAAGACACCTCGGAGCGGTAGGTGCTCGATGAAACACAATCACAGAGCCGAAGAAAGACTGAGAGGCAGGTTTTTATACTGAAACAGACCTGACCAGAGGGCAGACACAATCATTTCATATGAAGATCAGAAGGAAGAGAGGGAGACAAAGAGACAGATAGAGAGAGAAAAAAGCTCATTTAAGGACTGGTAGAGTTGGCTGATCTTTTATTTAAAAGTGCCCACACGCATATTTCAGGATTTTTGGGCTTACTCAATCATTCTCTTTCAAAAGAAACATGCGCTCTTTTTTAAACATTTTTCTCACTTTTGGGCTTTGTTACATAAGAATACACAAAATTATAATGATGGGGGAAAGAAGGCCACGGAGCCCATCGCAGAGCGTTCCGTTTGCGCCTGTAATCTACAGCGACTCCGTCACTGCGTGCAAAACATTCTGGGGTTCTGGGAGAGAGAGAGACATGGTAAGATGTGAACAGCGTGTCCCTGTTTTGACTGGGGCACCTGAACACAGGCAGAGAAGGAGAGAAAACAACCAGGTCATTCATGCAGAGGGCCTGTCAGCCACACGCGTCGACGGAAGAGAACACAGCGTGATTTGCACACCCCTGCGCATTTCCATGGCGCATTGTTTGGTGTGATTCTAGAACTAGCACCTGGAAAGACCAACCCACGCCCCCCGCTCCCCCCCCACCCAACAGGAAGCTTACACCTCACACACCTCTTTTAGGAAAACCCGTAACCGGGGGAGCTGGTTTTCCAGGTTCATCAGAAATGCACTTACCCCAACCTCCACGTGGTCCGAACCCTTGTCGTCCTGCTTGTGTAAAATCTCAAAGTAGTATCGCCTGGAGGAGATGAGACTAGAGGGAGAGAGAGAGAGAGAGAGAGAGAGAGAGAGAGAGAGAGAAGACAGAGGGAGATAGGGAAGGATAGATAGAGAGGGAAAGAAAAGCAGAGACAGGGGGGATTGAGAGAAAGAGGAAGGGAGAGAAAGAGGGAGAGAGACACATAATTTTATCACTCAAAATCGCTGTGTGGACCGGAGGCAGTATTAAAATAGTATTTCCTCGCCGTGTATTCTGTGGCGTGGTGTTCTGGGTGATGTGGCAGAGTGTCGGTCACCGGCATCCCCCCCACATCCTCCACCCCCCATTGGCCCGGCACAGTTCCGCACTGGCACGGTGTTTCCCAGAATCCCTCTAAAGCCTTCTCCACAACCACAGCTAATCAAAAACACATCACCCCGAACCAGCTCCCTGTCTGCAGGGAACCTGCACAATCCACCACAATCACTCTCCGGTCACCCTACACACACCATTAGGCCCCTACAGCCGAAGACTAAAGACCCGGAGGTGTGTGTGTGTGTGTGTCTATCTGTGTGTGCATGTGTTTATGTATATCTGTGTGTCTTGGTGTGCATCTGTGTTTGTGTGTGCATGTGCCCGTATATATCTCTGCGTGTGTATGTGTGTGTGTGTGTGCATGTGTTCGTGTATGTCTGTGTGTGTGTATGTGTGTGCGTGTGTGTGCATCTGTTTGTGTATATCTGTGTGTGTGTGCATGTGTTTATGTATATCTGCGTGTGTGTGTGTGCATCTGTGTTTGTGTGTGCGTGTGCCCGTATATATATATGTGTGTGTGTGTGCTAATGTCAATCATTTGTCAGCTGGAGAGGCAGCTGTCACCCTGGCCTGACAGCCTGCCACAGGGGCGCAGAGGCGGCTGAAATGAATGAAACCGCTGGAGTACACTAGCAGGATGCAGCGCTACGGCACAGTCATTCCTCACGGTTCAGGACAGCAGGTTAGCGGGACAGCTAAAGGCGCCCGGCGACAAACAGCCGACATGCCACTTTGCTCTGGGTTAAACAACGGCGCCGCAAGAATTTCTGAGTTATCTGCAAATTTGCGCCTGGTAAAATCGTGGAAACCATATGTCACGCGAGCGCTTGTGCGGAGCAACTCTGTATGAATATTCATAAATCTCAGCCGTTTCACACATGTAAATGAAGCCATTCATATTCATACCCCCCCACCCCTCCCTTCTCTGCAAGAGATACTGCCCATAGCCAAAGCCATGCGATGCCTGTGTGGAAATCATATGGGGAGAGTGAGGGAACGAAAGATGGAGGAATGACAAGGAGGCGGCACCCAGAAAAAGAGGGAAGAGAGAGAGAGGGGTAAAAGCGCAGGTTAAATGCAAAGCATAGCTTGTAAAATCATTTGTCATCTGTTTATTACTCATGAAATACTATTTGCTAATTTGTTTGTAAACATGATTAAATGACACTGTCTGTGGCTGAGACAGGTTGATCTTGGTAACCACTGTTGCTCGCCTTCGGGATCTTTTTATTCTGGATCAGTGAACAGTTGTGCTTAAAATGTCAAACTTGCCTCAAGCCACAGAGAGTGTCAT
>CM040741.1:3817500-3845000 GCA_022829145.1 Albula goreensis | reverse complement strand
TGACACAGGCCGCACATACAGTCTGAGGCTTTAGTGGCAGGTTTGTCAAACCTAACCTGGACTCGCCAAATTGAGATTTCTTGATTTACTTTCGATCCGCAGCCTTAAATTTCAGTTTAAGCGTGGGAAATGAAGGGTGTGTTCTCCGTAGTGGATAAATGACTTATATCAGGCTCCTGAGTGCTGAAAACATCAAAATCCAGCAGGCACTCTGGCCCCCCGCAGGACAGGAGCCAATCAGAGCTGCTTTAGCGTGAGCGCTGTTTGAGTAAATATCTTTGTTTGCTGGAAGGGACACGGCAACATCTTAACAACACAGATGACCTTTTCCATACCTCCACGATCAAGTGAAGTCGAGTTGCTGAAGTACCAGAGCTCGTCAGATTCCCTTCAGCAGTCTGTAGGACCACTGCACTTGCACACTGCACAATGCACTTTGTGTTGCAAGTCGCTCTGGATAAGCGCGTCTGCCAAATGCCTGTAATGTAATGTAATGTAGGATCACAGGATGTGCTGGCTTTTGTTATAACTCTATTGTCATGAAATAAACTGATCAGTTATAAACAGTCTATTACAAGGTGATATTACAACTCTACAGAACCAGGGCTGAGGACCACTGTTGTAGCACATTATTAAAATCAATGCCAAAGCTACAGCACGAACACACGCCTCTACTGGGCGAGCATTTTAAAATGGCTCCTGCTCACAAGGCCAGTTCCTCTCTCTTTCTGTCTTGTCTCCACAGGTGGGGTATGAATAAATGAAAAGGGTTCATGGAAGGAGTGCTAATCATATCCATGTTAACATCCAGCACATTTTCTCTGATCTCACACACACTGACACACTCACACACATGGGCACACACACACACACACACACACACACACACACACGAGCACACATGGGCACACACACACTCACTCACATGAGCGCGCACACACACACACACACACACACACACATACACACACACGACAGCTCACGCACACACACACATTTCTCTAGCCTTCTCTTTCTCTTTCCCTTCTCTCCCTCTCTCTCTCTATACCTCAGGGTATACACCTGTAACTTTCTCCTCACACCATCTCAAGTACACCCCAAACCCACCTTGCCTTCGGCCCTTATTTCCCCAGAATCTTCTGGCTTAATCTGTAGATGTGGAATTCACAAATCTCAGCAAAAGTTTTGTTTTGTTTTTTTGACTCGCACTTGTGCTGTCGGCAACAGGAAGTTAAAAGCCCCCTGTCTCCTTGTTCCATAACTAAGATGCCAGGTATCCAGGTAATTACTGCCACCCTACCCCCCCACCTTCCCTCAACCCCCATCCTCCCTTCCCCCCTCCCCCACAGCACCCTTCCTTCCCCCTCATGGCTTTTTGCAGATAAAAGCCAGAATGTGTACCTCAGTAGGGGCTTACACACCGCTGAGTAAAAGCTGTTTCCACACACAGACAGGGCCCACCTGTCTATACTCTATACAAACAGGCTCTGCGGATCATAACTCAGCTGGCAGACACAGTTTTATTTATGGACCAAGGCAAACAAGACAGTGCCGGAAACAGAGGCAGGGGTAGTGACGTTAACAGCCTGTTCCAGCTAAACTTTACTTCCTGATAATACTCAAGGAGATACTCATAAAACCGAAGCAGGGAGAGGTGATGTAAGAGTTCACAGAACTAGTGGGGAAAGTAACGTGCCATCTGATTTGTAGTTACATCACAAATAGGATAGCTATATAATATATGAAAGAACCAGATGTGGAAAACCCCAGTTTAAGAGTAAAAGTACAACCACATATTTGCTCTACCTGTGCACTAAACCAGCTGATTCTAATTTGCACAACTCTTCAGCCAGGTAGACGAGCTGATTTGTGAAATCACCTGTTTTAGTGCACAGGCAGAACAAATACATAGTTGTGCTTTTACTTTCTGAAGCTGGAGGTTTCCACCTGTGGAAAGAATGTAAAGTACATCACAGCTAATCACTGGCTAACTTGGAGTGGCCACCAGTGAGACTACCCCTATCGACCCCCAAGTGTTGTCTTGCCACTGCAAAGCACTGGCCATAGCTGGTAATGGCGTGACTAGGGCTCAAGCACCCAGTCGCTGTTCTCACACCTGCTTCCCACAATGCACGTCTTACTTCCTGAGCCACCCAAGCTAATTAAATAAAGAAAACATATTTTTCTAATCCATAAAGAACAAAAAAAAAAACCCCGTAGTCGAGGTATTCATCTGAAGGGTGTCGGCCCGCTCCCCGTAAGTGACAGAATAATAAGTAAGAACTGTGCATATTTTAAGAGGGCATCTACTTTGTTTACACATGTGTGAACAATCTCATACATACATTCATTAACATGGATCATTGCTTTATAAATAGCTTATGGAAGCTGCGTGGTCCCCAGGAAGATGGAGTCGTTAGATCCTGCTTTCAGATCTGTACCGCTTGAGATATAATTCCTGGCTGTACCTGAATACTTGCTCTTAATATTTTTACCCCATTTTTCCCCACCCTGAATTGAACTTATCTCACCATCACAACTCTCTCTCACAGATTAGGGAAAGGGTAGCCAATCATGGACTTCCTCCAAGTCACATGTCCTTAAGTTTGCTTATTTTCACACTGCAGGTACGTCACCATTCCCATACTGCCCATGCTGTTGGTGGAGCACATAGGTCAACATATACCTGGACCGCAAATTCACAGGAGCTAACTGGCCAAGAGGGGGCGCTAAATAGCAATGTGGCTGATGACTTTAACTGGCTGAGTGGTCCTGATTCTCTCGCCAACTCTGCCTCCCCTGGCAGAGACACTCGCATCCTAGAGGACAACCTCAAACCTGGACCTGGTGTTCGAGTATGTGTGTGTGTGTGTGTGTGTAAAAGAGTGTATGTGCCTGCCACATGTTTGTGTGTTTGTGCTGTGTGTGTGTGTCTAACCTATGACTTTAACGGGCTCTCAGGGAGGCCGAATGAATCCAGACCTCGGGCCATAGCTGGTACAGGCTTGGCTGGGACTCAAAAACTCATTCACAGGACTTGCAGCTGCACCCTGAACACCTGTGTCTACTGCGTGAGCTGCTGATGGCTGCTGAGTCCTTTATCTCCCCAGCATTAACAGACTCTAACCCAGCTATTGGTTCTTTGAACATTCCTTTTAAACGTCAGGAAAATTAGGAAAGTGTTCCCATCACATGCACATTAGTCCAGTTTCCTGAATATTCCTGAAATTATATCTTTAATTCATGAGGAATGCCATGAGGAATGTTCCGGAAACATTTCTCAAGATAATTTTGGCAGAAATACAATCAAATGAACAGCACCTGTACAATACAAATGGACTTAGTCTCTTAAAGGGCATGTGAAATTCAATCAAAACAATATTTGCATCACAATGTGTTTCTGTGAGTATGTTTGTATTGAAGATAAGATAGAAAGTACTTAACAATAGAAAGTATTGATGCCATTCTAACACTGAACAGTATTTGCCCTTGAAAATACTAAAGTCTATTTTGTATGAACTGAATATGCTCTTGTAGAGACCAAGTGTGCTTGATTGGGTCTTCACCTCAAAACCAAATGGGAAACGGACAGAAAACGTTCTGTAAACATTCCGGGAACATTTTTTGCGCCTGCGTATCTGTTCCTGCGCAGCTGTTTCACAAGTGTTTGAGCTCAACCCGCAGTTCAACATTATCCTCGTCTCAAAACGCAGCGTTTCCGGAGATATTTAACACACCAACGAGCCCCAAACACCATACCCAGCTTATAAAGAGATATTCAATACAGAACAGCACACCTGAGGCAAATACACAATATCAACATCCTCAACAACAGCCCTGTTTAAATGAGCCAATTACCACAGACGGTGAAAGAGACGAGAGCAAGGGGTCTCTCGATGCACAGTCCCAAGCTGGCGGCCAAAAAGTGTGTGGGTGCGTGAGTGTCTAAGTGTGTGAGAGACGGTGCGCGTGTGTGTGTGTGTGTGGGTGTTATTGGGTGGAGGGGGGAGGGTTTGGGGTCCCCTTCCCCCATTTTAAATAATGAGAACCGAACCGTTTTCTACAGCTGACTCTTCAACAACAAGCAAAACAAATCCGCCCATTAGCGGCATAGCTCCATAATTCATTAATGACCCGAGTCACAGGAGCCAGCACACTGCTTTTCCTCAACGCTTTGCTACCTCCATTAGCATTCGATACACTTAGCTGGCTGCATTATAATTATCCCAGCCAAATGCTTGCACTCCATGTTTGGCTGCTGCCAACACATGTGCTGTACAAGACTAAAGGGTTAAGGGCTATTAGCTATGTTTAGATTCATTAGCCTGGATGCGTGATGACTTGCGTGGAAGACCATCGCTTAAGTATAGAGGACTCTGACCTTTTCTTTCCGTCCTCCTGTGGCTCTGAACACACAAACACACACACACACACACACACACACACACACACAAATACAAATGAGCAACATATTACATACATACATGAACACACATATGCCCACCCACTCACACACACACGCTTCTATACAAACACACGTAAACATGGTCTAACAGAAATATGTCTGTCTAAAGCACACACACACACTCACACACACACATAGAAACTTTGACACACAGACAAACACACACACTCCCCCATTTACACACACACACACACACACACACACACACACACACACACACACACACACACACACACACAGGATTTGGAGAAATGTCAGCCCAGCCTGGCTCACGTTGTGTGGCTCCATCCCAGAAATGCCAGATGTGACATCAAAGGAGCCCGTGGATTTTCTCCTCCCCCCTCTTCCCCCCTTCAAATGTGAAAGGTCAGCAGCGACCTGTTTTAATATTGATCTGCACTTCCGCTTCCAGTCGCAGTCCCGACGCCGGGAAACCTTCCCCTAGGCCTTCTTCCTCACCCTCTGTTCTCCACACCCTCCTCTCTCCCTCTCTCTTTCCCCTTCTTTCTGCTCATTCAGTCTGCTCCCGCCCCTGTACTGCCCCTCCAAAGAGGAGAACAGGAGACTGACACACCAAAATGGCTAAAAACATCACAATCGCACACCGTGTTTAACACGACTCTCTGACGGCATGGAGATGACGGCCGCCAGTTAGCTCTGGCTGATTTCGTAAAACCCCGACGTGCCGCACCGACGAGGCGATGCCAGGCAAACAAGCGATCACCTGTGGTGCCGTGTTTCTGGAACCGAAAAAAAAAAAAAAATAAATAAATAAATATGAAAAATAAATATATAAAAATGTGTGTTTGGTCTACCTGTCACAAATGAAGTCGGGCGTGTGAAAAACGAGAAAGCTAAGAGGCTCTGTGGCAGGGATGGTCCCCCCCCTCCCTGCTGTCTTGTTAGTGGAGAGGTGTGATGGAAAAAGAGAGCGAGGGGACAGAGGGAGGAAGGGAAAGAAAATGAGAGAGCGAGAGAGGAATGGAGAGAAAGAGAAAGACTGAGGAATAGAGAAATGGAAGGATGGAGAAGAATGAGAGGAAGACAGCAATGCGGAAAGAAGAGAGGGAGGGAGGGAGAGAGGGATGAGGGAAGGAGGGGGAGGGAGAGAGAGAGGTTGAGAAAAAGACAGAGGGAGGGAGAGAAGGATAGAGAGAGAGGGAGACAGAGAAGAAGGGAGAGAGGGTTTGAGGGAGATTGATGAGAGGAGAAGAAGAGAGGAATGGAGAGAGGAGGAGGGAGACAGGGGAGAGGTAGAGAGATGGGAGATGACAGAGACAGAAAGAAAGAAAGAAAGAGAAAGACTGCTCAGGGCCAAGTGCGTGGAGAGGTAAGTCGCTCTGCCTGGAGCCAGGTTCACAGTCAGGAAAAGGGGACACAGTCGGGGTGCATTACTGTGCTCTGGAGAGCAGAAGTGTTAATTGTTCCTTCAGTCAGGTGGAGTGATGGTTCTTCACGGTGCTGTTCTGTGCCCGTTTTCATCACGGCCGCTGTGACTGAGGGTGGAGCGGACATATCCAGCAGGGGCCTGCCCCAGTGACGGCCAATCCTTCGGCGTGCCGCCGTGGCACACCGGGCGTGAATCAGCGAATACCATCCTCGCGCACGGAGCTGTCAGTCACCCCGCCGTCACCACGGAAGCGCAGGTCAGGGGGAGGGGGTGGGGGGTGAAGGGCAGGTGGCAGGAGTTTGCGATGGGGGTGTTTGGGGAGGGCGGAAGCAGACCGCAAGATCGCAAAATCACTCCCTCCATGCCGAGCACACTGACACTTAAAGGCTGTTGGTGGGGATGGCAAAGGAGAAAAGAAGCTGTGATTAGGCGTCTTCTTTATCACAAAAAAATAAGAGAAGAAGCAGCTTTCTGAATCCGCTGCCTCAAGAGCTTGATCTTGACGATCAAGACGATGAGAACCTCTCTAAGGACTGCACGGTCAACGAGGTACGAGCAACGAGCGAAGGGTTCTGCTGGGGAGGCACACGGCCGACATACTGACATCAACATGACAATTATTCCCACATCTGCTTTGACTGTTCATGCACAAATTAACAAGCCAGCCAATTTAAACAGGGACCAGCCAAGCGGCAGCCGTAACTTATGTCGCTCAACCGCTAACAGTAAGCCCTGCCGTCGCTCCTTCATCACGATATTTTCACAGGATAGCCACTGACAAGCCGACGTCCGATCTCTTTAGGTGATGGAGAAGATTCGAAGTAGCCCGATCTCTTCGCTACAGCTGAAATGATTTAGCATCAAGTGCACAAAGGCACGGTTTCCCTATCAACTATCTCCCTATGTGAGATCATTAGAGAATCCCACTGGATTCATTAATCACAAAAATCAGTGCTGAATCAACAGGTCAGCACCGGACAAAGGAAACCGAGCCCTCTGTTGCCCTACCTGGCAAGATAAAAGTAAAAAAATATAATCGAAAGTTCTCTGACTCCTGACCTTACGGTATCTTCTTCAGACATGTATGCTCGACTTTTTTGTGAACAATTCCTTTTCACATTTTTACATAATTAAGAACAACTACGAGGATGAGCAGAGTGCTCCTTGTATATATCACCAGGCATTATGTACATGTGTGCAGATCTAGTCTGGAGCTGAGCTATGCAGGAAGCCAACAATGAGCCGTCTATTGCAGGTGAGAGGAAGGATGCGTATTCAAAGGACATGCCCCTAGCTACATAATGGAGAGGAATAAGCCAATGGGCTTTTTGTTTTGCTGTTCCAATGGCCCAGATGGGAAGGCTGTTTTGTTCCTTGTGTGTGTTTTGAACAGGAGCGCAGACGCTGTGCTGGAGGATGGGTGCGGAGGCAGGCTTGGGCGAGCTGACAGGCAGGGTGAGGCTCAGGTAGCTTACTGTGTATCCCTGGAGGCGGGGGCGGGTGGGGGGGAGGTGGGGGCGGTATGTGGGGGGATCGGGGGCTTCGCTTCCAGTCCTTTGTTCCGTGAGCTCGCCTGACCGCCGAGGAGATGAGGAGTTCTGATCATCTCCATGGTAACCGGGAAGGCTGGGGGGCTGGAGGAGGAGGAGGCAGTGATGGCCTGAAGAGGGGTGACAGCTGGGATGGATGCACAGAGGTATGCTGGGAGTTGTGGTCCTTATTCTTTCCCCAACTCTGCCTCCCCTGGTAGAGAGACTTGCAGCCTAGAGACCAAGCTGAACCAAGGACCTGGTGACATGGATTTGTGTTTGTGTGTGTGTGTGTACATTTTAGCTGTGTGTGTGTTTATGCCTTGCCTTTTTTGTTCACTGTGTATTTGTGAGTGTCATTGTGTCAGTGTGCATATGTGTGGTCACGTTTGTGAGCGCATTCCTGTGTGTGCCTGTGCAGAAATTCTGGAACATTATTGAACAGGGAACTCGGTGTACTCTGGTTCACACACAAAGCAGGTTCCACGAGTGACAGCGGCACACAGCGGCTGAGGAGTCCTTCCTTTGTCTCCCCTTCCCGCGCTCCCATTCAGACCCAACTCCTCCAAGAAGCACAGCGGTTGTAGCCTTGAGCCGCCGTAGCCCTGAGTAATCTCAGCCACTTCTGAATGTATCCCTCTATTTAAAAGAGATAATACGCAAAACACAGCTGAATGGTTAGTGATTACTATGAATGAGAGGCAAAGCACCATGGGTATGGCCTCCTGTTCAAAAGCAAATGTGTACTCACAAGAGTTTTTTTTTTTTTTTATTTTCCCTTTATTCTACAAGGTTATACAAAAACCAAGCACTCAATTCTCTTGGTCAGGGACAGCTGAAGAGCATCGAATCAATCAGTTGAAGAGGATGATTACGATTCGCTGGTTGGACACAAATTGGAAATTTTTGTGGAATTTGACGAGGATACCAGTTTTAGCGTGTCTGTGGGAGTTTCATCGTCCACAATGAGTCAGGGCCTCAACTGGCCTCATATGAGGAATACACTGCCCAGAACAGCAAAGCGCCTCTATCACTACACCAGGAATTTATATTCCCATTTAGTCCACAGAGAAGAGTGCCCCCTATTGGCCAAACACCTCTTCTAGTAGCAATTTAGGTCTCCCATCCAAGTGTTAACCAAGCTCAACCCTGCCTCAGCAGTTTGATGTGAAAAGGACACAGGGTGGTATAGCTGCTGTCAAAGAGTTGCATCACCAGGATTATTATGGGATGTCTGTTGCAGTATTAAAAAAGCCCACTCAATGCAAACCTGAATGTTGTTGAAGAAATACACAAGAAGCAGAGGCAGAGAGAGGCGGCATGCGAGTTCACAGAGCTAATCCGATGAGTAACAGCACTGTACTCACACTGTGCATTTATGAACAGGATAGCAACAAGGCAAGCAGGAAATTACATTTCAGACTTGGATCTTTGTGAAACATCATCTGCTATCTACAGGATGTGATCCTTCCCTGGCAAGGCTGGGCAGGTTTTTGCCTCGCTAACATGGACATCCGGCCACAGCCAGCGATGGCGGGTCTGCGACTTGAACAGCCAATCACAGGGCTCACGCTTGCTTTCAGAATGGGAGTCTTCACTGTGAGAGCCAACCAGGAGTCACTAAAAAGCATCACAATGAGTTAAGTAGCCAATAAGATTAGGTCCCAAATTCCAGATTCTGGGGTGCAGTGATGGTCATGGAGACCAGCCAGGTCAAACTTAATAATGTCTAACAGTGCCTCCACAGTACCCCTAGTGGCATCGCAATGACACTACAGGACAGAGACTTTTTTCTCCTTCTCCTTAACCGTCACCAAAGCACACCGGCACAAACGAACCCTCAGCGTGGGCTCGCATTTCATATTTTGCTCTTATTTCATGGAGCTTCTGCGAATCGCGTTTGATGCTCTCTCTGCTTGACAAAAGGGGTGAGGAATATTAGCCTCTGCTGGGACCGGTTATTCTAGGTTTACAGTAGCGTATATCTGCTTGTATTCCACCTAGCAGGTTTTGGGGTGTACAGGGAGTGGCGTTATGTAACGCGCATTCCCGCGCTGTAGAAGGGTTGCCTCCGTGTGTGGGTGTTCATTTCACGGCTCGACAGGCTTGCCTTTCGGATGGCGGCGTCATTAAAATCAAATAACCGAAAATATGAGCGCTCCATTCCTCGGGACTGTGCCACCGTAACTTCCAATCACGGCCTAAATTCCTTCCCCGCGGCGGACGGTGAAAGCGTGTCGCAGGTAGCGATGGAATAACCATGGAAATTAATGACAAATAATGAGGATTGTGCAAAACGGGAGATAAAAGGCACTTTGAGCGCCAGCGTACATCTCTCAGAGAATCTCCATAAAAAAACCACCAACAACAACAACAACAACAGCAACAGAAAATAAGAAGCGCACAGGCCACGCTGAAGATCTGACTAAGTTAATTGCCTTCACAGTGTGGTATTTTCATAACAAGTTCAAAGCAGATTTTTTTTTTTTTCCGCGTGGTCGACGACAAGAGCGAAACGCACTTTCCGCTTGCATTTTCGTTCCTTTGGAAACCGTGGAAACCTGAGGATCTCAGAACAGGGAAAGGCTCTATGCTCCCTCCCCCTCCCCCTCCCCCACCCCCGCTATCTCCTCTTCCGGCTCAATGGTTTGAAAAAAAAAAAAAAAAAGGCAAACTATCACGCTTAATGTTCCAACTGACAACTTCATGTTTTCAAAGCTAAGAGTATTTTGGTTTTTCTCTTGTTTTGCTTTGTTTTTTTTTGAAAATATGCACATCGCATTTCTCAGGGTGAAATCTCGTTTCGCTGATCCCGTTTTTTGTTCGACAGGCTTTTCAGCAGCAGTACTGAGAAACGGCCAATTTTTTTTTGTTTTTAGGTTCATTATAGTTTAACTTCCTTATTCAAGGCAAAAGTGTCAGAGATTCTCCACTTGTCACACAATTTAAAATAGGACAGCCACCCCCACCCCCTCCCTCCATTCCCCACACACCTCACTCCATCCAGGCTTTTGTTTTTCTTCAAGACATAGTGTTTGGTGCTCTGGCTGTCAGGCTAACAAGCCTGGGATTTAAAGCATCAGACAGCTGACAGTGTCAGGCTGTGACAGACTGTGTCACAATGGCAGAGCGACACACAAACAGATGTGTCACAAGAGAACGGGCCCACAGCTTACTGCAGCATGGCGCCCCCTCTGGCTAACTGCCAGAAGGGTTGCCATGCTGCAATTTATTTTTTTTTATAAATTAATTTTTTAAATTTTTCCTTCATTTAACCATTGTAATACACAGTCAGGAATATCCCTTTCAGCTAAATCTATCTACCTGGGTCCCTGAGTAATTAAATCTGAGAAAGAAAGAAAGAAAGGTTTTTATTTATTTATTTTTCGGTCATAGACGCCTCTGAAATGGTGAACATTGTCATACATCATTAAAAAGGAAAGGCGGAAGAAATGTGTAAATGTTTCATTCCTCGCTAACTGATCTGATTGGTCCATCGTGGTGTTTCAGTAAGGCCTGTGGCTTTGCTCATGTGAACAACACAACAGTCGTCCCAGCTCTCGCTCTGCTCCTCCACTTTTCACTTTATCAAAATTCATAACATACTATCTTTTTGCCTGCATTGTTTTGGCCATGTTTAGGGCAATGGGGCGCATTATTAAATTGCTGTTCATATTGATAGCGAATTGTCAAAGATAACTCCATTTTGGATGCTAAGCACAGTGCATTGATAGAGGAAAAATGCATTTATTGATTTTGGGTGACCAAAACCACTTTTAGTTTTCACCTTAAAATGAGTGACTAACTCACACCCAGGCAGTTACTCATTAAGTGTTACAATTTATTTTGGAACACATTACATTGATTTAGATGTACTTTAATGAACAGCTGACACTTTCCAGAGTTAGCCGGAAAACTAGTAAACTAGCTCCGCCACACTAACTGATCCATGAAGTTCTGTGCAACAACAAGTACCAGCACACCTTGTAGTTCTCCAGGACCAGGGCTGGCTCTCCTTTAAATGGTTATTCTGTTTTATTCTGTTTCTCTTTGTCCCCATTCATAGCCAGGCTCTGATTCCAAAGAGCACGTCCCCCAGGTCCCGCGTATCAGCGCTAGCGTCCGCTTCCTCTGTAATGGGCCCTGCGCTTATCTGAAGGGATTCACAATGAATAATGTAGGCAGAGTCAAACGTTCTTAAGCGACCTCGGGGACCTGGAGCAAACTCCCCCTCTCTGCCACTGCCACCGCCAGCGCGGCTGCCACCGCAGACCAGCTAGGCCGTTTGAGCGTGCGCTAACGTCCTTTATAAGAAGGAGGTAACAGTCCTTACAGAGGAAGAGCAAAAGTCCTTCATAAGGAAGAACTAATGCTCCTAATAAGGAAGAGTTAATGTCGCTAGTGGCGAAGAGCTGACATCCTTAATAAAGAAGAGCTAACATCACTAACGAGGAAGAGCTAACATGACCA
The DNA here is from genome assembly GCA_022829145.1 of Albula goreensis. NCBI lineage: Eukaryota > Metazoa > Chordata > Actinopteri > Albuliformes > Albulidae > Albula > Albula goreensis. The sequence goes on along the minus strand of CM040741.1, from coordinate 3,833,146 downwards.
ATGAAGAGGAGCTAACGTCCCTAATGAGGAAGAGCCAATATGTATTCACAATATAAAGCCATGATGTTTTTCATATTGTTGTGGTTATGATGATTATTAGTATTATTCGGTGTCATAATTGTAACTACAGAAACTGTTCAAGTGTTACAAGTAATGCTAGAAAGAATATCCATTATATATTCTCTAAATATTCTCAATAACTGGAAAGGAAAAACAGACCTGTTAACAGTGGCCTGATCACAGCTCCACATTAATACTCAAGCCTGTACAACATTCTGTAAAGACAAGATTGTATATATAACCAGAAATAATGGCATAATGGAATAACTATTTAACAACATGGTGTTGTTTAAGTGTTGAGTTATTTTCTTTTGCAAGTATTCCTATGAAGGAAATAAACCACTCTGGTCTGCGCTGTTAAAAGAAAAAAAAACACTAGGGGGTGGTTCCACTTCTGTGGCACTCCACATCACCTTTTTGTGGTTTATTTTCAAACAAAAGCACGGCCTGCTGTGGGTTATTCTTACATAACGCATCCCTCTGAGTGTGGAGTATGTCTCTTAAGCTCCGCGCCTCTTTCGGATGGAGAGAAACATGGCCCCATTTGTTTTCGAGGCAGAACACGGGTGAAGAGAACAAGAGGCTCTGAGGCAGATGAGAGGACTCTCTGTTCAGGGTCAATGTGGAGAACAAACAAGTGAAAACCCTAAAAAACACACAGCCAAACAAACACTTTGGAGGGGAGAGAGGCCATTGTGAGGACACGCGTTTTCATGTTTAAAGAGATTTTTTTGTTACACTTTTTCAGGCTGAAAGCAAAGATGACCAGGGAGAGAGAAAAAGCAAAGGAGTGACAGAAACAGAAAGACAGAGCAAGTACAGTGGGTGAATAAATGCCTAATGGTAAATAATGTTACATGTTAGAAATATAATAATATATTTCATAATATGTCATAATTATATTTATGAGTTTTAGTCTTATCTGTTTGTAAATGTATATATATAACTATCCATTATATTATTAAATATAATACAATTATTAATTGCTGTCATGCTTTGATAATGTCAAAATACATACTTTACGCCACAAAGCAAATCGTAATATATCAAGTCAAGACAGTGGAGAGACAGAGTTGGAGGGTGGGGAAGTGAACGAGAGTCAGACAGAGGGAAAGAAAGTGAGGGAGGAAGCAAAAGAGAGTGTGTGAGAGAGGAAGAGCTGAAAGGAAGAGAGATGGAGAGAGGAGAGAGGGAAGCACTTGTGTTGAGGTGATGCTTTGCTTTGATTTGAGATTTTAACAGGGCTGGAAGCGCTCTGATCTGCTCCTTGGCCTTGTCAGACGAGCCTCTGCCCGAGGCAGCAGTCTGAGCAAGCCAAGGGCCCTCCTTTCACACAGAGATCAGCCCTGAGCGTCCATGATCTCACACACACACACTCACCCACACACACTCACACGCACTCTCACACACTGTCATTTAGTTGATGCCTTTATCCAAAGCGTTGATTAGACTTTAGCCAAAAACTTGATTAGACTAACCAAGGGCCAGTACCCCCTGGGAGCAATGTGGGGTTAAGGGCCTTGCTCAGGGGCTGGACTGGGACTTGAACCACCAACCTCAGGGGTCCAAGTCATGTACCTTAGCCACTAGGCTATAGGCTGCCCCTCTCTCTCTCACTCACTTGCACAAGCACACACACACACACATACACTCCCAGACAACACACATTCCATAACACTGCTTCTGCCATCATAGCCTTAGATGAAACCAGCTCAGTATAAAAGTGTAGAAGTACAAAATTTTACAATGAACCAATATATGTGTGTGTGTACATATGCCTGTAAATATGTGAATTTTACCATGAATTTGAACATTTCACAGCCCATTTTATTCAGACCAATTACCCAGTCTGTCTCTCTGTCTTGATAAGAGCAGCTGCTACAGCTAGATAATAATTTAAGACACACCAAAAACTAACGTGGGACACACTTGCTGTATGTCCTGACCCGCAGCCCCGGTGTGCGTTTTAGCTGAGTCATATTTCTGCAGAATAGGAAACAGGGACAGAAATAGCCCCATGTACACTGAACATAAACACCGTCACTGTAATTCATCACCCAGCATGCACCTGCCATAGTAAGGACCCAGGTCTCAGACCCATAACACACTGCAGAGTCTGAGTGCTGGTCTCAGAACAGGTGTCCTTTTACCATGCACAAACCACATCCATGATGAGCTAAAACTCTAAACTGACCTAGATCAGAGACCGTATTCATAAAGTGTCCATTTGCAAATCTTATTCATTATGAGCCAAAATGACAAACTGATCCTAGATCAGCACATGGTGTCTCAGATGCTTTATGAATACAGGTCCTGCTGTGGTAAATGTTTGGGTATTTTAACAATGTGAGGTTTTCATGTCCTTGTTTTTTTTCTTCTTCCTCTTCTTCTTCTTCTTATTATTATGATGGAGGAGTGGGTACTTACTGAACAGACTTGGATGACTGAGATCTGAATTTGGTGAATTCCCCAGGTGCCGTCCATTCCGATCCCAGCTGAAAAACAGGGAAAAGACAATTAAATTAGCCTTCTTTCCACAAACTCACTTATCATGGCTTATTTTATGTATGCTATTTTATCATCACTTTTACTCCTTTTATCTTTTTATCTTGTGGTTACTTTGCTCTTTTATTTGGAATGTACTTTGAACATTATGCATAAAAAGCTCTTTAAATTAAAAGAAAAGGCTGAAAAAAATGAAAATTTCTTTATAAATTAAAGTTATAATTATTACTTTAGTCACACACTATGGGAATTATAGATACTAGTTACAAGCTGTTATTCCAGGGAACATAAAAACTGTTGTGTGATGTTACTGCTACAATGGGTGCATAACAATTGTTCCACACTGTTAAACTGGGGAACATAAAAACTGATACACATAGCTATATTGGGGAACATAATGACCGTTACACACTGCTGCTGTCCTGGGGAACATATCAACTGTCACACACTGCAACACAGGCGATCATGCAACCTGTTACAAGGTGCCAACCCGGGGAACATAAATACTATGTCACACCGTTGTACCGGGGAACATAAATACTGTTACACACTGCTTTACAGGGAAAAATAAATACTGTTACATACTACTAGACTTGGGAACAAAAAAGACTGTTAAACACTGCGATATAGAGTGACCCTGTAGCACACATTTGTCATGTTTTTTTTTCTCTGCGTACAAATTCTCAGACAACGAAGTGCATTTATTATGGATTTATTGATTTTAATGGTATTAGAGATACTTTGGGCTTGGAGTCCAAAGGGGGAGGAGTAATCTCTGTTCGCAAGCTGTGGAGGAATAACCCCCACCCCCACCCCCACCCCCCAAACCCACCCCCAAAAGAAATGAAAAAGACTGGGAGGAACAGGGTGATTAGTTGCATTTTTTGAAGAAGAAGAGGAAGAAGAAAGAGAGGGAGAGGATGAAGGTGGAGATGGGCAGGAGGAGGGATGCCGGAAATGCTAAGCATGATGGGAAAAGAGGTACGTGGCGTTTATGTAACTGTACGGCACCGGAAGGTTGATGTGATAGAATGGAGGGCTGTCTGATAATTAACCTTTGTTTTAACAAACTCTATTACAAAATTACAATGTTCACTTGTACACACGTTCTCCTCCATAAACTTTGTCAGTTTGCAACTTTTTTCACATTGCAGTCCACAAGTTGAGCTTGTTCAGACATGAGTCAGAAAGGGACACCTCATTTCAGACCGTGAGCACCCATGTGACCGACATGCATTACTGTAGCCGGAAAATCTCAAACAGCAATTTTAACACTGAGGGTGTCAAAATCAACACAGTTTGGGTGTGCATGTGTGACTCATCAAAAAAATGTCAAAATAACACTTTTGCCAGTGTTAAGACCAAATTTAACAAAAACAATGGTGTGATTTTAACAAAAGTAATTTTATATTCTCTGAAATAAATACCAGAAATTAAACACTCTTACAATTTTACACCAAGAATTTAATAGGAATCTCCGCTGACTGGGTCCCTCCCTCCCTGGGTGAGGCCAAGGAGCTGGCGGTGTACTCATGTCTGAATGACGTGTCACTACACTAAAAATGGGAGGAGCTACAGTCGGCTGTCAATCACTGACTAGCTTCAACAAATCAAAAGGTGTTGCATTTCACAATATAATACAATGATCGGTCAAAATCAATGAGCTGTTGGGAGGATATGAGAGCTACGCCAATTTTTGGTGTCATGAAACCTCAATTTCCCAGCCAATACTACAAAGTCCCCGTGGCGAGATAAGCTCGGAATTGGCTGTCCTGAAAAAAATGAGGGACAAAAAACCTATTTTCTGACACATATTTTCTGAAACTATCTCCCTGACGCGGTACACCAGGTTGATGCCTTGAAGTAACGATAATTCAAAAACAAAAAGCAAAAGGCAACCGCCTCAGCTTCTGGTCTGATAAGGAACAGAATGCTGCGAGTCTTAACGCAGCGCTACCCAAAGCACAGCTTTGTTTTCTCTTCTTGACTTTCTCTGTTGAGAGTGCCATCTGGCAGACATCGATCCAGCAAGCTGCTGCTCCAGGCAGAGCCACAGTAACTCAGAGCGCTACTTCCACGGCCTCTGGGGGGCGGCGGGGGTCAAAGTGGGAGAACCAAGAATTGTGGCAACTTAGACTGCCACGAATAACAAGTTTGGGCTAAGCAACAATTGTAAGGCTGGTAACCGTGGTGATCAATGGGAAGGGGGGCATTTTTGTAGAGGGATTATTGTTTTGAGTGACTGTCATTATGTTTAAACTAGTTACACAGATATCACACAATGAGACAAGCGATGTCAAGCATGGTCTCGACTCATTGTAAACATTAGAGATGTCCCACAATGCTTTGCAATTCCCCATGCGGTTACTGACATTTTAGGCTGACCGACCTTTTTATAGATAGATAGACAGACAGATTAACAGAAAGACAGACATATATATACAGCCACATATGTGTGTGTTTGTGTGTAAGAATGCATGAGTCTGTATATATGTGTGTTTGTGTGTGTGTAGGTGTATGTGTGTGTATGTGTGTTTGTGTGTGTGTATGAGTGTGTGTGTGTGTGGTGTGTGTGTAGGGGTGTGTGTGTGTGTGTGTAGGTGTGTGTGTAAGGGTGGGTGTGTGTGTGTGTGTGTGTGTGTAGGTGTGTGTAGGGTGTGTTTGTGTGTGTGTGGTGTGTGTATGTGTGTTTGTGTGTGTGTAGGTGTGTGTGTAGGTGTGTGTAAGGGTGGGTGTGTGTGTGTGTGTGTAGGTGTGTGTGTGTGTGTGTATGTGTGTGTGTAGGGGTTTGTGTGTGTGTGTGTGTGTGTGTGTGTGTGTGTGTGTAGCTGTGTGTGTGTGTGTGCATTCCTTTGCCATCTTGTCACAGCAAGCCTGCACTAAGGCTCGGGCGTCTCCCTGCGCTGCCCTGCAGTCGCACCCAGGACACCCATTTCCTCACAGAGCCAGGGAAACTAATTAGCACCCCTGCAGCCTCTGCTCCGTAATGGAGTCATATGGCAGAAATCACAGCATGCGGGCGCTTAATTGTTTGTGCATTGTCTTTCCTTCTTTTTAAGTCATGTAAGCATGACAAGTGATTTAGCTAATTAGTTGCCATGGCTCATGGCACCTCCAAAAGCTCAAAGGCTGATCTGTGCTGTACATAGAGACACACTGACCACCAAACACCCTTCACAGACAATCACAGTCCACCCATCTGCCTCTGGTTACCCCATGACCACTGCTCTGGTCTTGGGGTAACCAGAGTGCGGTGCTGAAAAAGTATGATCTTGGGCTGGGAGTCCAAAGTGGGGAGAGTAGTCACTGTCATCGTAGGTGAAATCCCCCAAGAGGTGGCCGGAAGAGATTGGGAGGAACAGTATTGGTTAGGTTGTGTGTCCAAAAGAGAGGGAAAGGAGGAAGATGAAGATGGGGGAGGAGGAGGGATATCGGAAATGCAGAGCATGATGGGAAATGAGTTATGTGGCGTTTATATACTTGCATAGGACCAGGAAGGCTGGTTGTGATAGATTGAAGGGTTGTCTGAGAATTATCCTCCCGAACTTTTGTTTTCTTGAACTCCATTTATTCACTGGCAAGACTATAGGTACAGACATATACATACACATATGTACACACACAGACATGTAGCTACACAAGCACATACACACATACACACACACACACACACACACACAAAGGATGTATACTTCTAAAGGCACACACAGTTAGGACCACATCAAACATATTTGCCCCAAGGCAGCTACAAGCTACTTCTTTGATTATTTCTTATTTATTTATTTATTTTGCTTTAAAGAGCCGCAGTCCTGGGTGCCAGACCCACTGAACCACGGCAACACGTAAGCCTTACGATCAAAAGAAAAAAAAATCATTGGCAGATCAGAATGCATGATTCTGCAAGCTCCTTCCTCAGGGAACAGTGTCTGAGAATACGGAGACAGGCCTGTGACCGAGTTTAAATCAATGTCACATGACCACAGACAAGCGGCAGAGTCGGTGCACTGACAAATACCCCACTGGATTAACCTCATGATCTCATTATCACCACCAATTCTGCAGGTCCTTCATGTGTTATAGAGATATTCCCAGGTCACATACGCAAACTCTATGAAATATTAAGCAGGAAGACTTACTGAGATCAAATGTGAGCAGAAACTCAAAAAGAGTTTTGATCAGACAAACGGAAGCAGAAGGGGGTTCTGATTGGACGACTCATTATCAATGACTGCTCACACGGACATTCGACAGAAATGAGTTTGAGAGTCTGATAGGTTAAGGACCATCAAACTGTATAACAGGACTCTTTGCTCAGACAATTTCTCTTGCCCAAAATAACTCAGGGGCTCAGAATAAAAGACAATTTAATGAGCAGGGGGAGAAGTGTCTTTTGTTCTGAGCTCTTTCCTTATTTTGGGCTAGTCCCAGTGAAATGGTCCGGGTAAGGAATCCTGTTATGCAGTCTGATTGGCTGTGCTGTTGAGCACCTCTCTTGTCCTCTTTTTTGTAGTGGGCTTGGAGTGCATCAGCTCCTCTTCTTATGTTTTTTTTTTCATGGGTTAAGGACCTTTTTACTGAATCTGAATTTGCCACACAGATTCTCCATGATGTCTGTTTACAAGCTGAGGAATCATGGCTGTTAATAGCTACAGGTTTTTCTTGTTGTTTTTGAGCACTGTGAGCTCGTGATTCATGGTCACTATATTTCTCTCACCATGGCCTTGTGCGCCCCATCCCCCACCCCACCCCACCCCCCCCCCTCATATCCTCCTCCTCCTCTCACACCACGCTGAGATGTGAACTTTCTCCAAACAAGGGATTACCTTGAGAAAATTCATTTCATCTCTCTGGCGACACTGAATCCAACAAAAATGAAAAAAGGAGAACAAGGAGAGAAAAAAAAATAATAAAGTGCAGATGTACAAAAAAACATAATACCAAAATCCTTTCTCCCCATTTCACCTTTTCTCTCATGACCAACTCCTTTTGCATCTCCTATATGATGGAGAGAGCGAGAGAAAGAGAGCGAGAGAAAGAGAGAGAGCGCCCCTGGAATACAAAGGAATGTGATTCAGTGGTACAGTTTTCTGTAGAGAATAGAATACTTAGTATAGGTGTTTAAAGAAAAAAAACAGTTTGGAGACTGCTGTGATTGTAATGGCTTCACTCCAGCACACCGGCGCTAAAGACACATGCGCTCATTTTGGCGTTAGCGCTCATTGATTTCTAGGTCTTGAGTGGCGGAGTGGGACGTTTGGGGAGGGGGCTGACAGGATCGCTCCACAAAAAACCAGAGATAACCCCTAAGGATGGGAGGGGGATGGGTTGGGTGGGGTGTATAGGAAATCGCTGAGAACACCGGACACGCGGACTGTTCTTCGCTTTTTCGGCAGGAAGAATGAGACTCTTCTCTCCTTTCCTCAGCCCGATCTCTTTTCCCTTACACAGAGTATTGACTTCTCTCTGTGAGCGCGATTGTGTGTACGGACACAAACCAATAAACCTTTCTATTCTAGCCCTGCAACTAAATCAATACGCCATCCTTGTACAACGTCTCTCTGCCTTATGGAAACCCACTGTGAGGATGTAATTTATAAACTCGATGCTTTTCTCTCACCTGTCAAAGAGTCCACCCCTCTTTGAGTGCGGAGAGAGAGGCCTGGGGGTGGGGGGAAGTCACGATAAGCTCTCTGATTGGACAGCTGTCTCAATGGGCTCCTCACCTGTCTGTCAGTATCTGTCAGACCTCTTGTGATTGGGCGGTAATCGTGACAGCCAATAAATAGCGGCGAGCAGCTGAACAGGATGTGGGAGAAGCAGTGAGAGTGAGAGCAGCGCTTAAGATCAGCAGGTACAGGGAAATGAAGGGGTTGTGCACGTAACTGAGGAGGGCAGCAACCAATCACTTTCTTTGAAAAGAGTGCCATCTATAGGCTGTTGCAAATGGCCATGGGGAACATCCATTTGGGATGGCAGCACCAGGGGTCATCCCCCATTGGAAGGCTTCTTCATCGGTACCTATTTCTCACCGTGATTATTACAGGAGGTCCTCGGGTTACGACGGGATCAAGTTACGACGGTTTCGTGGTTTACTCCCATGAATTACTTAAAAAACCTAGTTTCGACCTAAGCGGTTTGGTTTGTAAATACGACCACAGAAATAAAGATAAGGAATTGTTCTCTCTTTTTTTATTATTAATGTTTCATTTAATTGCTGTATTTTATATGTCCTTTATGTGTTGTGTGTACAGTGTGAGTGACTTGTTAATTTAGGTACAAATTCTGACTTACGTCAAAAATCGGCTTACAACAAGCTGTAGGAACGGAACTCGTTCGTAAGTGGAGAACCCCCTGTATATGGGACTCTATAGTTGATACCGACAACCTGTTCCTGAGGGCTCATGCTCCGTGTACCTACGCTCTGCGCAAGGTGTTTCAAAAGGTGTTTGAAGAGCTCCGAAGCTGTGGCTGATTCCCATTTCGCATCCCCGTCTGCCTCGTCGCGCATTGCAGTTTAGCGAACCGGGGCCCCTCGTTAAAGACGATGATGGCTGGTAAAGGGTTAGAGAGGGAATGTCTTCGGCAATTTCGGGCGAACCCGTCACAGCGTGTCCCCCCGGTGCGCTCCGTAGCCGGCGTCGGGGGCTCAATCTGTTCCACCTCAGCTTTAATACAGATGTCACATCTGATCCAGCATCTGTTACCAGCCGTGACATTTACCCACAGCCGTCTGCCGGCCCGCCTCGCCATCCCCAACCCCCCAAACACCTCTCCTTTCCCAGCCAGACAAATGGGACCTAAGCGGCTGGCAGAGCGATCGGACACTAAACGCGTCTTTTTATTTCCCAGCAAGTTATTGCCCATTTTAAGGTGGGCGTTTAAAGAAAAAAAAACGGAGTGCAGAAGTGAAGTCGTCTTTCAGCCGTTCGTTCTGTGCTTAAGCTCCACTACACTTCCACAAAAGCTATCTATCTCTTCAATCTCTCTCACTCACTCTCCCTCTCTCTTTCTTTCTCAAATGCTCCCTGCATTTCTTGCTTCCAACCTCCCTCCTCTCTCTCATTCTTCTTCCCTCTTTCCCTCCCCTATCTCTCACTCTCATGCTCCTACCCTCTCTTTCTTCCCTCTTTCTACCCTATCTTTCCAACCCCCCCCCACATTAGGGCACCCGGAGTCTCTGACCTAATGTATGGAAAATCTAATCCCACTGTCCTTCAGTGTTCCGTAGTGATGTCACTGGATCCATACACAAGGGGCTCAAGCCGCAATCTCATTGGCTGGTGCCAAGCAGAGCTGCTTAACTCAACACACAGACACAGACACACACACACACACACACACACTTCACACACACTTTACTCTTCCATGCACAGACACACATTCACACACACACATACACACACACTTCCATGCACAGACACACACACACACACACACACACACACACACACACACACACACACACACACACACACACACACACACACACCTGCTCCTGTCTGGCCTCACAGTGCTTGTTAGGATGACACAGTGTGCAGGAGCAAGGGAGGGAGGGTCAGACCTGTGTCAGGCCTCATTACTTTCCCATCATTCTCGGCGTGCTGAGACAGCTGATACCGCCATGAACTTCCTGACCCGCCGGGCTACCGAGCCGCGTGTGTGGTGTGCTGCAATCTAAACCGCCACATCTGACCACAGGGACACTCTGAGCTGACCTCAGATCAGTGCACAAAAACAAAAACAGTCCAGGGTTTCTTCAAGAATGATCTCCAATTCAGATGTGATATGTTGCAAGTCTAGTCGCTAACTGCTGTCATTTTTCCTGCCATTTTATACACAAGCCTTTTCATTTTACACAAGTCTTTTGTTTCATTTGACTGCTTTGAGATACTTTGGACTCCCATAAAACTAATAATAAAAAGAAGCAGAAGAAGGAGAGTCTTGATTGAACATGATGTATTTTTGTTATATTTGATCATAAAGTAAAAGCAGTGTTAAATTAATTAGGATATTCCAGTAATAATGTCAATGAACTGAACCCCAGGTCACCATTGGCTGCCTACTCATAGTCAGTCTCACCAACACTGTTAATAAATAGTTTAATATGGCATAAAAAGCCCATTGAGCAGAAGAAAAGAACTGAAAAGAATAACACTAGACAACTTGATGCGGTGTTGAATGACCTTGCTTTTGACATAGTTCACTGTGTGACTCTATAATTGCAGCAGATCCTCACATCTTCCAGCGTCAAACAGAAAAAAAACCCAGCCTCTAAATGCAAAGTCTAGACAGTCAGTCAGTATGCAGACTGATGTTATAAGACTTTAACATATTATAACACGTTTTAACACATTTGAAAAACAAAAAAGCACTTTACGAACGGTAGTCTTGTCACGTCCCATGAATTCAAGACAGTTCAAGGCTTTGGCATAAATATTATGGTCTCAATATCGACAACACGTGTCATCTCAACCTCTAAATACAAAGCATATTTTGCACAAAGTCTGGCCAGTTAGTCAGTATTCAGACTGAGACTCAAACTAACACAAATCACTTAAGAAAAGGGGTTCTTCCCCCAGACGAGTGCTAAAACAGAACAATGACTTAAAGATTGTTCAAAGGCCATGGCATAAAGATTGAGGTCTGTATATTGATGGCATGGACCTGAATGAATCACCAGGGTGAAGACACGCTCGCATAATGACAGACTTAAGCACTTAAGCAGCATGGAACTCAAGTCTGGATTCAGCGCAGAGTTTATTTATTGTAAATATTTGTAAATAAATATTTTTTTTTTGGGGGGGAGGGCAGCGCTTACCCGTCCCACGTACACCAGGAGCCTGCTGTTGAGGGGGTTCTCGTCGGAGCTCAGCCAGAACTCGGAGTTGTCATCGGAGGCCACGGCGAACTGGAAGTCCCCTGCGGGTGAGAGAGAGAAATCAGACCGTCTGTTCCACCCTCGTTTCAATTATGTTCGATTCAGTGCCGTTTTATTCACGTAGTTTACTCTAACGAGAAAACTGTCACAAAGCAGCTTGACATGGATCCCAGGCTGCCCGGCTAAATGAAGAACCCTGAGCAGAACCCGACCCAGAGGGGAAGCCCGTCATCTTCTGGCCACAACCCGAGCTGTTGTCATGATTTTAACAGCAGAGCATATTAGTGCTCACGAACAAGGGTGCCCAATTCCTGGCATGGGCAGACCAAAAAGCCGATATTACAGATTTCAAAAGTGGATAAAGACAAATTGAGGGACTCAGGAGTGGGAACTGCCATGGACCTCATGACACCTTGTTATCACGATACATTATCATGATAGGATAAGACAAGATAGTACTGTAAGTCTACGAGTATTGAGATTGGTAACATATTGTGATTTGGTGTTGCAATGTATTGCTGGTGTTATTTTGGAAAAAAAAACATTTTATTTTCATTTTGACTGATAAACCAAAATTCTGTCAAAATATGTAATTTACACAGAAATATTTTTGTTGTTTTTGTTTAATTATGCAGAAATTTAATTTCCAGCTTCAAAAGTGCAACAAAAACAAATAACAGCTTAAGTCAAACTCTAACAAATAATATTGATATTCGACGATATAGATTTTGTTCCTCCATCCTATAATTTTCACATTTCTGCAGGCTCAGATGTCAGTCTGACACCAAAAGCATCATGCTGTCATCCAAAGGGATTTGCCATTCATGTGACACCAAGCATTATGTCACACCCTCCATTAGCGGTAATTTCATTAACCTGCAACATCAATATCAGGTTCCATGGTAGTCCAATGCATTACATTTAAAATAGTTACAGCACAATCTCAGATTCGTAGCCCATTGTTAAAACTGTTCGATGGTTGTGATGTCGCTGTCAGGTTTCTGAGAGCATCTTTCAGCAGCAGAGCTGCAAGAATCCTGATCGGTTAAACCTGGGGCCCACCAGCTGCCCCTGGGTGGGGCAGAGAGGGTGCCCTCAGGGGCAGAGAGGTGAGACAGGGGTGGCAGAGAGATGAGCGGGAGGTGAGGGGGTTAGACAGCAGGAGATTTGGGTCAGGGCAGGGGGCATGAGGTCCAGAGTTTAAGCGCAGCACTGACAGAAAATCAAACTGATAAAACAGTAAATATTTTCTGCTGCTTTCTGTGTGAGCATACGGCCTGAAGGAGTTTCCATTCCTGCACAGGTTTGTTTGTGTCTGTGTGCGTGAGTGTGTGTGGTTACCTGTGTGAGTGTGTGTGTGTAGGAGTGTATGCATGTGTGTGAGTGTGTGTGTATGTGTGTAAGAATGCGTGTGTGTGTGTGTGTGTGTGTGTGGTTACCAGTGTGAGTGTGTGTGTGTGGTTACCTGTGTGAGTGTGTGTGTGTTTGAGTGGTTACCTGTGTGTATGTGTGTGTAAGAGTATATGCATGTGTGTGAGTATGTGTGTGTGTGTAAGAATCCATGTGTGTGTGTGTGTGTGTGTGTGTGTGTGTTACCTGTGTGTAGAGTGTGTGTGTGTGTGGTGTTACCTGTGTGTGTGTGTGTGTGTGTGTGTGTGTGTGTGGTTACCTGTGTGTGAGTGTGTGTGTGTTTGAGTGGTTACCTGTGTGTGTGTGTAAGAGTATATGCATGTGTGTGAGTGTGTGTGTGTGTATGTGTGTAAGAGTGTGTGCGTGTGTGTGTGTGGTTACCTGTGTGAGTGTGTGTGTGTGTGTGTGTGTGTGTGTAAGAGTGTATCCATGTGTGTGGGTGTGTTTGTGTGTGTATGTGTGTAAGAGTGTGTGTGTGTGTGTGGTTACCTGTGTGAGTGTGTGTGTGTTTGAGTGGTTACCTGTGTGTGTGTGTGTAAGAGTATATGCATGTGTGTGTGTGTGTGTGTAAGAGTATATGCATGTGTGTGAGTGTGTGTGTATGTGTGTGTGCACATCAGTGCCCTGACAGCATGCGGCCCACTGTGGCTGATTCTATGAATAAGGCTGACCTCACACAGACAGGTGGGAGGAACCCAGCTCACATCTGCCATTCCGGCTCCAAAGAGTGCAAAAACAAACACTGAAATACAACAGGAGCGGGGTCAACTGGCCTCCACGCCCACCCCTGCCCTCTCACAGCGGCTCCAAAGACTCCAGAAAGCTCCGACCTTGACTGCACCTCTCACCGTCTCTGTAGGGGTGGATGAAGCCGAAGATCCGCAGACCGTAGCTCTTCCACTTTGGGGCCACAGCCAGCTTCTTCACCGTCGTTCTTGTCTGGAATTATAAAAATAAATGTTTGTGAGCGAAAAGCAAAAGGGTGCTCGACATGTTAGGGCACGCTCAGACGGTTTGTGTTTACATATGCATGCAGCCACACAAGCACACTCACACATGCACTGTGTTACACACACACACAAAATGTGCTGTCACACACACATGCACACACACACACACATAAACATACACATACACAGACAGTCTCACACACACACACCACACACACACACACACACACACACACACACACACACACACCCTCTCATGCATGCACAGCCACACACACAGTCTCAGAAATACACACACACACACACACACACACACACATAAACACAGAAATTTGCGCAAGCATATGCAATTGTGTAAGAATCCAGTCAGAATTGAGACTTCTTGTTTTTCATAGTGATTGATGCTGGTGTAATTTTTTCCGTTTCTCTGCTTGTTGCCGAATGTTCTGAGGCTCGTCCTGGCAGGTGGCAGGATATGAACCTTGTTTTCAGTGGAGGCAGGAACTCGGGGTTGGGGGAGGGGGGAGCAGCAAAATCTGCAACACATACTAAAGCTCTCCTGCTAGCTCTGCTTATCACCTGGGACCCAAGTCCAGGCAGGGGGAAAACGCTAAAATAATCTTCAAAGTATCATTTTCACCCGTATGCCAGTGGATCGGTTATTATTGTAGATTTCAAAGAGGGGAAACATGCAAATAGATATTAATGAGTTATAAACTTAACTAAACACAGAAGAAAGCACAAACTACAAAAAAGGAAATCTGAGGTGAAGGTTTGTGTGAATTTCAAAGGGAGAAAGATAGGGGCATTTGAAAGGGAAATTAAATCAATTTTACACCCATAATGCATTGTATGTTTTGTCATCAAACTCTCATTAATATGCAAATTCAGACATATAAACATGAATATAAAAGCAAAAAAAATCCACACAAATTATTTTACTCATACACCAATCCACATGCACACAGATAGTCAAAGTCACATGCACACATGAACACAAATACACACACACAGACACACACACACTCACACATAGACACACACACACTCACACACAGACACTCAGACACACACACACACACAGACACACACAAACACTCACATGAGGGTACAGGGGAAAGTGCAGGTCCTTTCTGAGTTGAGCCACTGAAGAGCCACACCAGTCTTCAAACACGTGAAGGTTTGCCTGACCTTTATACTGTGGAAGAGAAAGACAGAAACACAACAATCATTCCAACAAATTACATGAAAGTCTCTTAACAGACCATTTATTAGTTTAAAATTAGTCAGCATTGCTATGATGACAGCATTTGGATTGTATAATGTCTGGTTGTTTTTGTACACGATTACTGCTACCATTGGATTTAGAGAGAGGAGGAGGGTTCTGTGAAAGACCAGTACAAGAGCCTGCATGCAATCAACATTTTTCTTTATCTCTGATAATTACATTCAAATGCTAAATGTAGTTCCAAAAAGCAGTTTTTACAGAGTTCCGTGATCCACAGTCCTTACTTGTTAAATTGTGTTCATGATAAAAAAAAGAGTCACGCTTATTTGTAAAGCAAAGCTAAGTGAATTTGAATCCAGGCTGTATGTGTCTTCTGACATATGCCCAGCGCAGGTAAATGTACCCTAAAGCTGACTGGCGCTACATCATGTGGAAAAACACAACCAGAAACTAGCCTGCAGCGCTCTGAAGCTACAGCACCGGTGGGCTAAACAGTGCACTTGTTTTACACAAAAATCTTCAGGGACGTCAGTGTTTTGGCTGCGGGAAGGATGCGAGTAAAGAGATTTCCCGCGTCCAGCATTATTCACCGTAGTAGTAGGGGCTGTGGAAACT
>CM040741.1:3752500-3815000 GCA_022829145.1 Albula goreensis | reverse complement strand
ATTATTAGTGGGGCACATGCCCCAGTAAATAGGGTCTGGTGACACCCCTGCCAACTGGCCCGCCCCACTTTCCCCCAGCGCTACACTCCCCCCCACAGCTGCAGCTCCAGCCTCTGAATCATAGAGACGATGTTACAAAATGAGCTACTAACTGCTTACCAGAGCTCTGACTGTGGCCGTTACTGTGTGTTTGTTACAGCACTGCTTGTGTTACTGTGTGTTTGTCACAGCACTGCTTATGTTACTGTGTGTTTGTCAGCACTGCTTGTGTTACTGTGTGTTACAGCACTGCTTGTGTTACTGTGTGTGTTGTGTTACAGCACTGCTTGTGTTACTGTGTGTTACAGCACTGCTTATGTTACTGTGTGTTTGTTACAGCACTGCTTGTGTTACTGTGTTTACAGCACTGCTTATGATACTGTGTGTTTGTTACAGCACTGCTTGTGTTACTGTGTGTTACAGCACTGCTTGTGTTACTGTGTGTTTGTCACAGCACTGCTTGTGTTACTGTGTGTTACAGCACTGCTTGTGTTACTGTGTGTTTGTTACAGCACTGCTTGTGTTACTGTGTGTTTGTCACAGCACTGCTTGTGTTACTGTGTGTTTGTCACAGCACTGCTTGTGTTTTGTCACTGTGTGCACTGCTTGTGTTACTGTGTGTTTGTCAGCACTGCTTATGATACTGTGTGTTTGTTACAGCACTGCTTATGATACTGTGTGTTTGTTACAGCACTGCTTATGTTACTGTGTGTTTGTCACAGCACTGCTTGTGTTACTGTGTGTTTGTCACAGCACTGCTTGTGTTACTGTGTTTACAGCACTGCTTGTGTTACTGTGTGTTTGTTACAGCACTGCTTATGTTACTGTGTGTTTGTTACAGCACTGCTTATGTTACTGTGTGTTTGTCACAGCACTGCTTGTGTTACTGTGTGTTTGTTACAGCACTGCTTATGTTACTGTGTGTTTGTCACAGCACTGCTTGTGTATTACTGTGTGTTACAGCACTGCTTGTGTTACTGTGTGTTTGTTACAGCACTGCTTATGTTACTGTGTGTTTGTTACAGCACTGCTTATGTTACTGTGTGTTTGTCACAGCACTGCTTGTGTCATTGTGTGTTTGTCACAGCACTGCTTATGTTACTGTGTGTTTGTCACAGCACTGCTTGTATTACTGTGTGTTACAGCACTGCTTGTGTTACTGTGTGTCACAGCACTGCTTATGTTACTGTGTGTTTGTCACAGCACTGCTTGTATTACTGTGTGTTACAGCACTGCTTGAGTCATTGTGTGTTTGTCACAGCACTGCTTGTGTTACTGTGTGTTACAGCACTGCTTATGTTACTGTGTGTTTGTCACAGCACTGCTTGTGTCTTTGTGTGTTTGTCACAGCACTGCTTGTGTCTTTGTGTGTTTGTCACAGCACTGCTTGTGTTATTGTGTTGCTACTCATGGATGTTGTTGCGCTTGTCTTTGAACTCACGCACTTCCTGTAAGCCTCCTTGAGTTAAGAGTCTGCTAAATGAGTAAAATGTTAACGTGGATGTAAACACACGCCTGCGCTAACTCCACTGCCTCCGCTCTGACCTCGGTTTCGACTCCGACTTTCGACTTCAGACGTCCCACAGATCCTAACTTTCCCCTCTATCCCCTGGGCCTGGTGCAAGATGCCAAAAAAAAAGTGTCTGGTTGAGCGCCGCCTACCCTGTGCTAGTTTTTGCTTCGTCTGGTTAATGCAGCGTTTACTCTTGGGAGTTCTGAGGGAAATTGATGTTGGTTCTCGGGAACGTTTTTCTTTTCGGGGGAGGCAGGGAACATTGCCCACCCCCTAGGTAAACTGAGGAGGGTGGCACAGGGTCACAGAGGGAGACTTCAGTCATCCCTCAGCAGAACTGGGTCTGTGTCTATACACACTGCGCTAAGGTCTTAATAGAAATCTGGTGGTTTTTAAGTGCAGGGCTGTTTTTTTTTTTTTAATCTGTGGGATTTTATTTCTGTTTACGAACAGTTTCGTACGATTCCACTGGATAAGTCAGGTCTAAGTCCCTTATGTAAGATTTCTATATTTATGTTTTCACCCACAATTCCCTTAAATGTTATATTTGAATGTTTTTCATTCAATGTTTTCTTCCACGATGTCTATTTTTACTTTTCACACACACACACACAAGTGAGTGAAAATATACATCTAAAAAAGAAAAAACAGGTCTGGAATTTCAGAACTGTAACCAATATAGTCATCAACCTATGCATTTGTGGCTTAATGGGCATCATGGTGACCTACAAACCAATCCAGTGAAGTTTTGTTTCAGAAACCATGGAAACATGACAGGGGGAGAAAACGGAGAGGCCACACTCAGGTGAGACACCTCAGTTCTGAGTCAACCATATTTTTTTCCCCTCTTCCCTCCCTGCATGCAAAGTGGCATCTCCATGGCAACAGGCTGACCTGTCATTCCAAGGCAGGTTGCCTGGAGACACACACAGGGTACCTTAGTTCCTGCCCCAGACATGCAGGGTTTGATTGGAGTATTAAGGTTATTGTCAGAACTGTTGCCCCCGAGAGAAGACTGCACCCCCTCCACATTGAGACAGCTCCCTCCCCCAGCTCCTGCCAGTCAGACTCGTGCCAGCTGGTTTTCAAAGCATCCTCAAACTCCATGCCCCTGGCAGCAGGGATTTCCCAAAGTTCCCCTCTGCCAATCACACACCTTGGCCTCCCGGTCCTCTGGTGACCCGTTTGTGCCTCTGCACAAACCTGTTTGCCTTTTTGTCATGTTCCCCTCTTTCATCCGTCACCTCCACGGGAAGGAAGTTGGAGGGGGGAAAGGGGTGGGGTGGAGATTTTGATATGAAGTTTTCGATTTGGAGCAAGGGCATCAGAGTACGGTCCTGGGGGGCTCCAGCATGTCTGCTGATTGGCTAGAGTCCACACACCTGGTTTCCAAGGGTTACTTTGGGCTGCTAATTTAAAAGGCATCCACAAGAAGCCCTCAGATACTGCTGCCCCAGCAGGGCTGGAGTTTGACACACCTCACTGCAGAGGAAGGCTGGGACTTGGGGGGGCGCTGTTGAGCTTCCTGCGAGTAGCTTGCTCTTTCGCTAATCTCGCACAGTGCCCTGACAGGAACAGGTGCGCAGCTAACACACACTAGCTCCATTCACTGAGAGCCGGACTGAGCGCGCTCAAATGCAGCAGCTGTTGTAACTTCAGCTTGGAGGAAGGGTGGACTTCCTGAACTAGGCCAAGGTCCGAGAAGAATCAATCAATAAAATTTTCATGTACTGAAAGTAACAATCTTGCTAATAATAGGATTTTCAGAATAATCTCTTCTGTTGAATTGCATATGTAATCAACTTAAGTGGCAGGGCAACGTACAATATTAACTTTTAATTACACATTTTAAAAATGTAATAATTGATACATTTTTAATATGCATAATTTGAAAACATGTGCCTTGCAGTTTTATACCATTTACTTCATAATAATTTTTCAAAGCCCAACATAAACATTAGAGGAGAATATGAACAATATAAACCTATTTGATCTAATAAATGAAAAGATTTATTTGTGTGTGTGTGTGTGTGTGTGTGTGTGTGTGTGTATGGATTAGGCAAGTGCTCATTGATGTACTAGCTGGTTGCTCATCTGTTCCCTGCAAAATCCTGACCTCTCTGCGAGCAGCTGTTATCATCGCCGAATGTTATTGGCTGCCATTGCCTTGAGCCAAGAGTCTTTAAAACAACATGGTTCACTTGTTGTTTAATTATATATGATCTGCCCTGTCACACATAAGAAGAAGAGCCTATTTAGCTAACCGTATAGGAGTGATGACTGTAATTCTGTATGTTATGATTGGAAGTACTGTTTACATTACATAACTTGGAACATATAACGTAAAATCCAGGACATATCAGGTAAATAGTCTTACCTGTCTTGGAAAGAAAAACAAGCAATGGAAAAATACATAATGAGTACTGTCCTGCAAACATTTTGGTTTCTCACTTCTAAACATCTCCAGCTTGCGTAACGTGCAACGTTTGCCGAAATCCACCTATGCGTAACGTTTAGTTCACCATGAGCCATTGCAAAGGGTTCACTAAAAAGTGAACCAACCATCTTGTTTCATAGAATCTTTAGCTTGGGTGGAAAGGGGGAAATATTCTATGTACAGAGCACCAATGGCCTTGGACTGAAGTGCATATTTATAGGAGCATACCTAAATACATAAATTCATAAAGAAAAGATTTAGCACCTTTGGTGCTTGACAGTGAAGATCAATTTCAAACTTTGCCTTCCTCTGTCACACATTTAAATCAGCAGCTTCCCCTCTCCGGAGGCCAGGGATGAGGATTCTGCAGAACCTGCTCTGTATGGACGAGCAGCACGAGGGAACGCTGGCTGAGAGAGAATGAGAAGAGTGATACAGAGGGGGAGAGAGAGAGAGAGAGAGAGAGGGTAAGGGGTGGAGAAAGCAGATGGGATAGGGTGGAAGACTGAGGCAGAGAGATGGAGGGATGAACAGGTGGGACAGAAAGAGGGAACGAAGAGAGAGAGACATAGACAGAGGGAGATGTAGAGGAAGGGAAAAAAAACACAGGGACAGGGAGAAACAGAGGGACCAAGACGGGAAAAATGAGGAAAGAAACAGATAGAGAGAGGCAGGAACAGAAGACTGCCGGATAGAGTGAAAGAGAGAGATAGCCAGAGAGGGGGGTTAAGGAAAATAGAGAGAGACAGAGAGGGAGAGACAGATATTGGGAGAGAGGAGGAGAGAAACAGATAGAAAGAGGCAGGGACAGGCCAGAGAGAGAGAGAGGAGGGAGAGGAAGGGGGGGTGGGTGTGTGCGTCTCCTGCCGTCTGTCAGGAAGTTCTCCACGCCACACTCCTGCGCTTCACTGGTCTCACCAGGCTCTGTCCTATATATAGCTCAGCCTCCAAACTGATTTAATTGAAGCCGGTGTGGAGGGCGGAGCTGATCCTCCAGGCCTGAGATGTAGGAGGACAGCAGGGTGCATTACCACAGCCCACAGCAACATAACACACACACACACACACACACACACACACTCTCTCTCACACACATCCCACAGCAACGTAACACACACACACTCTCTCTCTCTCACACACACACACACACACACACACACACAGCCCACAGCAACGTAACACACACACACACACACTCCCACAGCAACATCACACACACACACACTCTCTCTCTCTCTCACACACACACACACACACAGCCCACAGCACCATCACAGACACACACACACACACACACACATACAGCCCACAGCAACATCACACACATACACACACACACATCCCACATCAACATCACACACATACACACACACTCTCTCTGTCTCTCACACACACACACACACACACACACACACACACACACACCCACAGACACCATCTCACACACACACACACACACACACACACACACAGCCCACATCAACATCACACACACACACACACACACACACACACAGACACACACTCACACACACACACACACACACACACAGCCCACAGCAACATCACACACACACACACTGCACAGAACACACACACACACAGCAACATCACACACTGACACTGTAATACACACACCAAAGAAAGATATCAGCATCACTGTACACACCCAAACATAAAGCTCTTGCCCTTTCACCCCTGATCACCCAGGAGAATACCGCGCTGGCGCGCTTCACTCCTGACTCACAGATAACGGGCATCCCGTTTTAGCTCACTGTCTGATCAGATAAGACCAGCCGCCCCGTGGGAGCGTCTGTGGACATGTCTCTGCACAGAGCAGACTAACAGCGAGCGCGTCAGCCTCCTGCTACTGCTCTAAGCCAACGCTCACTGCCTAGGACATCTGACATGACTACAATGCAGCAATTACTATGTAATAACACATTAACAACTGTCTTAGACTTCACAATTTGCAACACCACTGCTCTGCTTCAACATTGTTAAATGTTAGTAAACGTTTAATTAACCCATGGACTGCCTGGTTGAAAAATTCTAAATAAGTTTACCATACATACTGTAACCCTCTGGTTATAATCTTAGTTTGGAAAATCTGCATCTTCTGCTTCATTACACATTTATTAACATTTATTACTGTTTGACTACCCATCAGAAATGTATTTTTACTTTTTTTATTTACTTTTTGTGTTTTACATGTAATATCGCTTTGTAAAATCATGACACGATCTGACGGATTAGGACTGTAATGTGAGAGAGAAGGTCTCGTAACAGGACAATGTTGAGATCCACTTATTCACCCTCAAGTTCAATTGGGCGAAGACTTTCTACAGACAAAAAAACCACAATGCATCAAAATTAAAAGTCCCAGGCATGTCTGTAATTGATGACCCAGCAGATAACTGTCCCCATTAGAGCGCTACTCTCATTGTTCTCCAGCCATCCTCCTCAGGGTGCCCCATATACACTCATCCTCCCAAACGGAGCATAATGGCAGTCCATAACTGGAGGACGGGGGTGTCGTAAATCACCCTATCATGCCGAAAACACAAAGGTCATCCCCCTCACCATCTCTCTCCGCGTTCTGCATCCCTCGTTTTAAACGAAGGGTTGGGCGGAGGGAGGGAGGGAGGGAGATAGAGAGCGAAAGAGAGACAGGGGTAGAGACTATGGGGGAACAGAGATAAACTTGAGCTCATTTCAGAAACAGAGGACAGAGCACTATGGAAAGAGGAAAGTACAGATAACAGAGGAAGAACAGGGCAAAATTCAAAGTCACAATAAACAGGCTTCAAGGCCTGTCTGGATTTCTGGGCCTGTTATGGATTCCTGGGCTTCCAATCAGCTTCTCAGCCACCTCCTGGGCTTCTAGGCTTCCCCAAGCTTCCAGAACTCACTCAGGGCCTCTGGTCATCCACTGGGCTTCCAGACCTTACTGTGAGCTTCTAGACTTACTCTGGGCTTCTGGACCTTACTGTGAGCTTCTAGACTTACTCTGGGCTTCCAGACCTTACTGTGAGCTTCTAGACTTACTCTGGGCTTCCAGACCTTACTGTGAGCTTCTAGACTTACTCTGGGCTTCTAGACCTTACTGTGAGCTTCTAGACTTCCTTCAGGCCTCTGAGGCTTACTGCAGGCTTTTAGACTTCCTCTGGGCTTCTAGGCCTCCTTCAGTGCTGTGTGAATGCAGACCAGGTATCCCTCCCACTCACGACTCATGTGAGGCTCTGTAGCCTCAGCTACCTGCTGAAACCTCTACCCCCCCCCCCTCAATTGTTCCCACGTTCCCAAAACTATGTTTCCATCCTCAATACAGCCAAGCAGGCAAGGAGAGAGTGGGGGGGTGGTGGTTGTGTGGGGGGAAGGGGACAGGTTTGGTGAGGGTTTGCGGAGAAGAGTTTCGGGTGGAGGAAATCAATAACAGTGTCCCAGAAACCTTTTGAATCAGATAGGTTCAAGAGTAGATTGCATTTTATTTTTTTCCCAAGAGGACCTTAAAAGCCCAGCAATATAACTTTAGAATCAAAGAGAAAGAATCCAAAGATTTTAAAAAGAACCAAAGAATGTAAAAGCAGCAGCAGCAGAGGTATTATTCACCCACAAGAAGAGGCATACAACACTGAACCTTTCAATAAAATTGACACAGTGAGTCTATCCGAGTGAATCCTGCGTGACAGAGTAATGGGAAGGAGACCAGCCATCTCCGTATGCTAGAATTTAATCACATCCTGGGCTAAAAGGCCTTGTAAACATGCACTCACTAATTTCAAAAAGCAAAATCAATATTGGCACACTGGACTAATGCGCAGCGTTGGCTGAAATGTCCACCACGATTATGTGTGCATGATCATCACGCAATAAGACAAACGCGCTAATCACCGTCGTCACGGTTTCCAAACGGGCCACAAAACTCCATGAAGCTAATTAATGGAAGGAGTAATGAGACAGCAGGAGCCGGACCAAAGAGCTCTTCATTATAGAGTAATGGGGACTGGCAGTGCCACCGCTCCTCCCGCTAACGGGCTGTGCGCGTCTGTACCTCACAGCCTTCACCCCAGACACCAAACCTCTGACAGACCACCTGGTAAACACACATTGATTTTTTATTTTTCATTTTTGGCATGGGCTGCCTGCAAGATGATTTGTCTGATGGAAGGTTTTACTGGCTCCCAAAACCTTTGCCAGTGTATAAATTTATTACAGACCAATCAGCTGAGAATTTTCCAGCTCTGATTGTGATTGGTCAGGAGAGGTAATTGACCATTGGAGTACTAGCAAACAGTACCCCTGAAGTTTGGTTGGTGTTATGCCAAAACCGAGCCAGTGCTTTGTCAGGCCTTGTAGTTATGATGTCATAAACGTGAGCCAGAAAAGTGAGGTTACCAGACTTATTGATAGTGTTACTGTCTCAGTTTGGTCTGCTGAAATTATGAGTTCTATACACTAACTGAACTACATTTCCCAAGATGCAAGTTGTTTCAATCATCTGCAGTGTAGTATAATATTTAGAGGGCTGGTCTTGCAACTCCGAGGTTGCTGTTTCAATTCCCAGCTTGGGGACTGTTGTTGTATCTACCTGAATCACTTCAATAAATATCGAGCCGTATTAATGGATAGTGTGTAACATTTAAACTGTACGTTTCTCCGGATAAAGACATCTGTGAAAATCCGGAAATTTAAAATGAGTCACTAATGCTAGATTGTAGCGTTTCCCCGTTTGATTCAATGACACCTCTGACCCTGATCAGTAGTTTACACCCCATTTGGTCTGTCCAAAGATACACCTTCCCTAAGGGAGCACTTTCAAATACCTATTGACTTTTTTACTACTGAAAAATTAAACAAAACCAATTTCAGGCTCCAGTTGGAGATACAGAAAACATCAAGTGATAATTGAAAGTAAAAATAAAGATTTTTTTTCCAGAGACCAGCCTGAGGTGATGATTACCACGCTGCAACAAAAAAAAGATAAACGAATTTTCCCTAATATATTCCACTGTCCATTGAGACTGTCAATCCTATGTTTTCCCTTCTCATCCCCTAATCTTCTTTTCTTCTTTACCTGTTCTCAAAGACGCTGACAGCATTGAAGAGTAGTAGAGCGTCATGACACCCAGAATGGGAGGAGCAGCAATATATCACCAGAAACGTGCTTATTTTTAACCAATAACTTATTTTTGTTATGAAGCTGAATTATTATTGGTTGAAACATTGTGCCACAAGACCTCATTTGCCAATCATTTCACTTGAACACTTTCAGGGGAGCTGTATCCTGTTCTTTACGCTGTTTTTTTCTGAATTTTTAGTTTTAGTGTAGCACAGTCCAACACCATCCCCAGCGACAGGGTTTCTACACCGAACCCCCACACCCAGATCTCCCCCAAGCAGACCGCCTGATGGCTTCCATGTCGAGACTGGCATTTAATTGAGCCGGCTTTCGATCCTCCATCTCGTGTCCATGGCGGGAAGGCGACACGGTGACAGATTTCAGCACGCCTTCCCATCATGCTCTTCTATCGGACCACCTGTCCCTATAATTCCACACGCTGTTCTCCTAACCCTCCCCCAGACAATTCCCTACCATCCTTTTCTCTCTCCACCACCACTGTGTTACCCTTTTTACTCAGAGACATAGATAAAGAATCACAAAGGAAGAAAAAACAACACTGGGCCAGAAAAATAAAGGTTTGGCTTATACTGCAAAAAAAGTGGACCGGTTGTATCTCCCTTTCCACACAAGAACAACCTGGCAAATATCTTTTTATCATCACCAAATTCTCATAGATTAGCTTTACCACTACCTGTATATTGTAATTGCTTTTACTATCTATACATGGCAACAATTTGTCCTCTTCTGTTTTGATGTTTCATTGATTGTTTGCTGACGCTCCTTGGGGTAGCTGGCTCGACAAGGGCTAAGTAAATAAGTACATCAATAAATAAATAAACAGAGTGCAAAGCAGAGAAGCATCTCTGCGACGTGGCCATGAATCTGAAAACTCGTTTTCATAACTGAAATGTGTCACAGCGCAATTGTCAAAAGCAATAAATGGCGGCTGAGTTCCCATTAAGTTTTAAAGTTTGTGGCCTGTTCGTATCTGCTGAAATAAAAGATTTAGACGGTCTGTTTGCCACACTTCATTTCCTGAGTGCTCCCACCAGACATGATTCAACAGCATGAATGAAATCAATCTCCAAAATAAAAAATAATAACGCAGAGTGCTTGTATCAGGATTTTGAAATGACCCAAAAGCAAACTGAAAAAAAATGCTCTCCTGTTCTCCTATCGTGCCTTACCTCTGGTTTCCACGGTAACTTGTTCAGCTTCTGGGAGAGGAAGCTCCTAATATCCTCCGGATGTCCTCCCTCCCCTTCCAAAGCATTACTCTCTCCCTCCTGCAAAAGACAAAAAAAAAACATTTATTGTCAAACTCATATCCCAGAGAGCTGACGTTCCTGCAGGGGTTTTATTTTTTGTTTCAACCAGCAGCCAGTTTGGGCCTTCAGAGAAAAGAGTGTTGAGTCTTCAGCCAAACAATGACTTAAACTAATCACTTAAGTTCTGCAACACTGCCGACGCCAGCTGAGGGGTTAATTCCGCAGGTACACAGTGTGTCACTGAGAGATAAAGAGAGAGAGAGAAAGGGAGAGAGGAGGAGGGGAAACTTCTCACACATCCAACATCGCACACAGAGAATTAAACAGGAAAACATACACAGATAAAGCATAGTGCCTGAGTTTTTTATTCATTTAAACTTTATTTTACCAAGAAAATCCCATTGAAATGACTACTTATTTTTCCAGGACCAAGAGGCAAGCATACAATGCATGCCTTTTAAAAAAGACAATAATTAAAATACATTTCAAGAATCCCAACTTTCAAACCATGGCCACTGACTGCTTGAAGCATGAAAGCATATGCAATGGTCTTTTGCATCAAATATTTAAATTTCATTCAGTTAAAGTAACTTTGCAGCCTGTTCCACGGCCAAATGCGTGTCATAATTAAAAGCATCTTTCAAAATTCAGAGAAACAGACCGACTACCTTAAATCAAAGCTGTTATAAATAAAAAACAGCTATTTGAATCTCCAAAGAAGCAACTTTTGAAGAAATTAGAAAAAAAATTGTACTATTATCCCATTACATTCCAGTCACACGTTTTAGCTTCACTGTTTTTCATCCTCTTAACGAGACACTTTGAAACGCCGACAGTACGCACCTATTGATGGAAGTGTTCCATTCACACATCAAACTAAAAAATAGAAGAAAAAAAACCGTTTCACTATGACCCCACTTTCCCCATTTCTCACCTATCCTGTTTGTGCAGATCGTGTTCGGTCACAGTTGTGGTCCGCTGGGGCCCTTCAGACGTTATAACTGTGCTCTCAATTCATCGTCAACGGAGCTCCATCACAACTTTTACTTTTGCATGAATTCAATCACAGCAGGGTTTCGGGGACAGATTGCCTTCAAATGATTCCGTCCCTTTCTGTCTTTGCCATTACTTCTGATCAACGATTTGACACGTGTCATTGTTCAGAGGAAGAGAACAACAATAAAAGGATTCGAGATTGAAGGGAAAGGGCTTTGCTTTTCTATTTGCTGTCAGCAGACAGGTCCCTTTGTGGGAAAAAAAATAAGACAAAAACGTCAACGTCTAATGACATTCTGGAAATGATATTTAAAGAATATTTTCTGCGAAAAATATTGTACTTTCTTGGGGCTTGTTTGTCACAGTGTGGCGCAGCATACTATGTAAGGCAGTGTTAAAAACGTTCGTCATTTCATTGCTTCAATCCAGGCCCTCCCAGCTATAAACGAATCATTACTCAGGCCCTTTTCAATCTGCTGGTGAAGAATATGGGGTTCATAAAGGATGAATCACCCATAATCGAATCATCTGAATCTCCTAATTGCAATAAGCCTCTCTTACACAGCCTACAATTTCTCATAACGCTAATAATAATCCTAGAAGTCAGTGATTACATATTGCATGTTTGCTCCCGGAATTAAAGTGTTGACTGATGCCTTAAAGTAGGGGAATTGTGGCATCAAGGTCTGAGAAAAGGCTTAGAGACATGGGCACAATTACAAGTACGCCGCTCAAAGACCCGCTCCCCATTCGCCTCTAATCCCGCGTTTGACTTTCCAGTCATAATCCTTAACTGTTCCGTGACATCCTGCTGGGATCAAAGCTCAACGCCGTAAACAACGACACGCTCCTCCGCGCGTGGAAATACCGCTAACCGTTATCAATATCGGGGGGCATAAACGATGCCTCGCAACAGTCTGACGCTCTCAAATCAGGACACGTAGCGTTCTTGTTTCCAGACAGCCTCCACTGCCTGACGAGGGGGAAAGCGCGGTAGATGTTGTTTTCGGGCTAACGTAGTAGCCCTGCTAAAATCTCCTCAGTTCCCATGAGCCCCTTTCAACTTGGAACCGTTTTTTAAACCTGCAGAAACACGTCCTGCATTTCAGAGGACGTAAAAAAAAACCAAAAAAAAACTAACAAATATGCAACACGAATCCTTAAACATTCCTAGTGGCAGAGAAGAACAGCGATTTTGTCACGTAAGGACAGCATCTGGATAAGCGACAGAGTAAGAAAAAAGAGCGACTAAAATAAGTCCCCAGACGGCCATATAACTTTTTTTTTTAAATTCCTTTTCACTTCTAAGTGAAAAAGATAAAGGGCTGTCTCTTATAATGATGAGTAAATGTGACAGCTGGCTCATCTCTTACCTGCCAGAGAACACATAAAAGCGACAGGCCCCTTCAAAAGAACACGCAGAACTAAAAAAAAATAATAATAAAGAAATAAAAAGACACATTGAATTAAGAAGAAATTACAGAGTTTTCTCAAAAATAGTTTAATCTTTCCGAGGTATAGTGTAGGTGCAAACAATGGTTGATTGGAAGAATTAGAGGGGAAAAAAGCATCATTCTCCTGTAACCTGTCGGAGTAATTCTGCGCTGCGTTTTCCGGATATTAATTCTCTGGTAAGTCACCTGGGATAAAGGATGGCAGCAAAATACATAAATAAGAAATAATGAAAAGAGGGGTCCGCATTAGATATCAGTAGCCTATAATTGTATATCTAATTCGGATTTTCATTTCCCTGGCTTCACCATCAATTAGACTGGACTTATCGAGCAAAGTGCATCGGGAAATCATTTCATTACCTGTGCCTGCGTAAGCAAGACAAACTATGATATACAGATGATTAACTGGCCCATATTTTTTTTTCCTATTACATTACATTTCGGAATATTTCTTCTGTCATGCAACTCAGTTCATTTGGGTTTGTGTTAAAAAGGTGAAGCAAAGAGAGAGGCCTGGAGGCATTAAACATGAAAGCAAAACCGCACAGTATTTATTGCGGAGGCGATTAAAAATATCAATCACGCAGAATAACTGCCAGAAAGCTTTGCCGGTTTTTTTCTTCTTCAAATAATTCAGTGTGCATTACAATTTGGCTAATTGAAAA
The DNA here is from genome assembly GCA_022829145.1 of Albula goreensis. Lineage (NCBI taxonomy): Eukaryota > Metazoa > Chordata > Actinopteri > Albuliformes > Albulidae > Albula > Albula goreensis. The sequence goes on along the minus strand of CM040741.1, from coordinate 3,801,503 downwards.
GTTGCTCAGAGCACAGACCCCTCACTGTAAACGACCTGAAAGAGTGGTGGCCTCTAAAACCTCCTCAAGATCAAGCCAACTGCTATTAACTGCACAAAATTTAGCATCGGGCTAATTAAGTCAATACACTATTCTGTCACTGTCACACGCTGTAACTGCGTAATCCAAGTATGTGCGTGTGAAGTTACGACCTAGAGTTGTGTATTGAATATCACTGACCTTCAGCAGATGCATAAACTTTTATAATCTTTGCGTGAAACTTGATGAAAGCAGCAAGATGGATCATTAATTTACTGAAGTTTCAAAACTATACAGTACATGGAGGGATGCTTTAATAGCAAACCTATGCTGTAAAATGAGTGATTTTTTTATGGATTCATTTTCTACGGTAGATTGCATTCGTCAGCTTGAGCTTACTTCACAGCAATTCTTTTGTAATTAATGAATCGTGCTGCTCGGTAAAGTCAATATTGATTTAGCAGTCACAAATGTAGGTGATGGTGATGCTAATTCACACAACAGTCTTCTGGGGCTGAAGACAGCTCTTCTCCTTTCTCACTATTGTCAAATATTTCTCTCCCCTCGCTGCTACTCCGCTTGGATAGAAACCCGGACTGTTTTATTTCCATTTACATTCTCCAAAGGTGAGACAGTAAAATGAAACTGTAGAGCAGTTGAAGTAGAAGGAAAATGGAGGTCGTGCTGTAATTAATCGTTCAGTGGTTTCCTGGAGTTCACCCATCTTTCATCGGCATAATAAAGCCGTAGAGCCACTGACTTAACCTGGATTCTGAATTCTAGGCTACACAACTACAGAAGTAGAGAGAGGAATTACTTCATTCAATGGAACTGTACACTGAGGATGACACTGTTAGGAAACCTTGTACTCTGTGGGTAACTAACTAGCTAAGGAGACATGTGATCAACAAGAAAAAAAAAAAAAAAAAACCTGTAGCATTTATAAAAAAAAATCCGAACCCTTTTTGCTAGCACACTCATTAAATTCACCATTGGTGAATAGACACATGGATATGTTTTGAATATCCATACCCGAAAGTTTTGAATAATTGCATAACAACAGGAGCTAATTAGCTGGCACATTCTACTTAATGCCCAAAACACACAAAACAGAGTTTGTGGATATGTGCATCATAAACAGTAAGAATAAATACATTTTTAATTATAAAGCAAATTGTGTGTTGCAGAATACAATGAATATTTTAATCGGACAAGCAATACAACATTTATCATGACAAACACTGGATAAGAAAGCAAATAAAAGTTTCATCAAAATAAAAGCCTTCATCAGATTTCATGTGACTCTAATTGTGCAAGTAGAGCTGGTACCTATAGTTATATTTCAGTCCCGACAAACATTTCACCCCTCACAGTCTCTCAGACACAGCCAGTGTCACACATAATAAAATGCCAGCTAGATCAGTACAACAGAGGGCTTTTCATCCAAACCGGAAGGGAGATCCCATCCAAATATGCAAAACCCCTCATTCAGCCATGGCTATTTGCGGCTTGAATCATTTGCATAATGACTCTTAGCTGATCACCCACAAAGAATTAAATGATAAGTCATGCAAATACACAGGGTTGGCATCTTAGTAAATCAACCCAAAAAGGATGTGTACTTCCACAACTTCCTCAACAGGCACAACTGGTTTCGGTCTATTTAGGCGCTGGTAGCATATGTAGCCCCACCTATTTGTGATGTCATGACACCTCGCTCTCCAATCAGGATAAGAGCTGTGTGTGTGCCGATGCCAGGAGCTGACTGTGCGTTTCTGCTCCCCGGCTTGTGCTTCTGCTGCTGCCTGAAGCATGTGTCCTGCTTAACGTCGTACGCCATCACTGTGACCCATGCTAAATAGGAGTTTGAGGCATGGCCAGTCGCTGTGCGTGCACCGTGCCAACTGTTCAATATCAATAACTTAGCAATCACCTATGGACAGCAACTGCGTCTGTGTCAGTGATCTCTCGCCTCTGGTCCAGGAGGGCCTCGGTGACCGCTGGTTTTTCGGTGTGTCTCAGCACTTTGGCGATTCATTTATGCCACTTATTGGCGGCTAAGGACTCCAGAAAACCTTGATCCCGAGGCCAACATTTGGCTGTTGATTGAGAGGAAACCACAAAACCTTACAGAGACCCCACAGAACTGGAGCTATACGTACTGATGCTTTGGCCTTCTGGGACTTGGGTTTGACACCTCTGGCCTATGTGAATGCGAGGGTTCGTGAACCCCGTAATGGGATGATTGACTGTATTCTGTCAATCACAGAGATGTGGGAGCCCCCCCTTTTGGGATTCAAGAATCCTCATTTTCTGACCACTGTCTCTATACATAAAACTGTGTGCACAACCAGTTTTAAAACCAAATATTTGTATCCCTGAGCTTGTTTTTCCTTAGATATAATGCATATTATGTGTAGGTTAGCACAGTGGCTCAATTGTTAGCATTGAGGGGCCCTTTTCCTGTGTGGAGTTTGAATGTTCTCCCAGTTCCTGCGTGGGCCTCCTCTCACGATCCAATGACATGCAGATTAGGTGTACTGGACTGTGTGTGTGCGTGTGTGTTTGCATGCATGTGTGTGTGTGGGTGTGTTTGTGATTGAGTGTCTGTCTATTTGGCTCTGAGATGGACTGGGGACCTCTCCAGTGTGTCTCCCTGCCTTTAGGCCAAAGAGGCAAAGCATTCTGGGATAGGCTCCTTCAGCCTTCCAGCTTCATTCAATGGAAGTGGCCTTTGGTTCAAGTGCAGTGAGAAGAACAACTTCAGGCCTGTGGATTCTGACACTGCCCCTAAAGTTGCACAGAGAAGCACCAGCAGCACAGATACGACCTGCAAAATCCTGCCCACCGCTTTAAGTGTCTTCCGCAGCGAATGACGAGGTTGCACTTCTTTGACATGCACTGTGAAAATGATTGAGCTCTGAACAGCGAAACCACAAATACAGCTGAAAATAGCAATTCCTGAGGGTTTGAGAGCCCGAACCCTGATATAAAATGAATCCCATGACCCCTACGTGAGATACGGAGGAGCAGTTCCACACGCCCGTGGTTACAGACAAGAATAAAACTACAACCCCGCTGCAGCTGAGCACCAGGAAACAGCTGGAAACAGGACTTTGGAGTATCAGCGAGGTTAATTAATGATTCTCGTTAACTACAAACGAGGGAAGTCTGCGAGCAGGAGTCTGGAGCTTATTTTTTGAGCCGTCTGCAGACAAGCATGAGCGAAATCGACCAAGTCCATTTTCAGTTTCTGTAACCTGTGAAATAAAGGTTAATAACCCAAGTAAAGTAATTACTTTATCCCAGTTTCTCCCCTTCATTAAATCTCATGAAATGTCAGAGACATGCTTAATTTAAAACAAAATGTGGTGAATTATTCATTTATAGTGCATTTGTTTATTGGGGGGGAAATGAAAAAGCCAAAAATCTTTCCTCTTGCCACATTCTATAACTCATTTCACAGCTAATTTGCATTTTTTTTGTTTTGTTTTGCTCTCTTTTGTTTTTTTTTTCCTTACTGTATAAACAACAGGAAGAACCAGGTCAATGTGCAGCGAGACAGTCGAAGGTAGGAGTTTAACCCATGACCTTAAGGTTCAGAGGTCACCACCCTGAGCAAAGGCAACACATGACACCCTTCCTGTTCAACTATGTGTCACATGACAGGTACAAGAAACAGGTGTTTCCAGAACACAGAAAACAGAGGGATTGTGGGAAAGGACTTGGAATTCAGTTTGGCTTGCTGCAGAATATTCAGAGGGTAAAAGGCTCTTCTATCCCCAGATAAATTAAAATCTGGCTCAGAATTACTCCCACCTCAATGTGATTACTCCTTAAATTTAAGAGGCAGATTTAACTGAGTGTTAAATTTTTTTTAATTCATCTACAATGTCCATAATCATTAAAAATCATAAGTTTTAGCAAGTGCTGTGCTAAACATCAGATCCTGACAGTCATTCCTCATGGCAGTTAAGTGTAACTGCACACAGCAAGACACATGCTCAGGAAGTGAGTGTGAGCCCCGAGGCTGGGTGGTCGAATCCCAGCCGTGTAAAGGCTATGGCCGGAGACCTACGGCCGTTCAGCCAGCCCCTCTGGGGAATGGTAGGGATTAAGCCACTTAGTGACTAAGACACTTTTAGTGACACTGCTGACTGGCGGCAGCTCCTGGTTGGCCCGAGTGTGTAAGTGTATGAAATGACTACACAGAGTTAGTCCACCTCCAGTAATATGGGAAGTATAAAATCACTGGAGTGTAAAAATCTGCAGTGTAGAAAGAAACAGAGACTTGTCGTCATGTGAACCAGAGGAGCGTGTTCATGGCCTCCCCCAACCCCACAATCCTAGCCCCAGGGGTTGTGGGAGAGTCACTAGGCTAAACAGTTTGGCTGATTTTGGGGTGAGGAAAGAAATAAAATAAAATAAAAAAAAAATGACACAGTGAGGCTAACGCACCCTTGCCAAGGCACCTCTCTCCCTCATTATGGGAAAAGCTTCCTCACGTCTTCAAACAAGTGGGCCAGAAAGAGCTGGTAGGTTTGAATAAAAGTGAGAAAAGCATTAGGGCTTATCGGCTATTCTGTTTGAGCTGGCAAAAGAGACCACCTGCCAGCTCTTTTACTGCCAGTCACAGCTGAAAGTTATGCAATAAAATTAACCATAACATAATACAGGACAATTTGTGCCAGGCCATAACACACAGGATAGTGAAATGCCTCTGCCGACAAAAGCACTACCCTCAGCGAAATAAAACCGATACAGCAAAAGTACCAGACCTCACTCCTTTTTATCATCATCATTATTATTATTTTGTGCATAAACCTGCGTGGAATATTCCTATAATACAGCGCTGTCATCTCATAGCATTGCATAGTAAGACTGAACATATCCTAGTTTTCATGACTCCATGTTTACCCATGAATGCATGAGAGGGGAAATAAGTCGATGAATTAAGTCAAACAGCTAATGTGGTTATCTGTTGGAAAGAAGATATTACTTCAGAAAGTGAAGTAATAACAGGCTTGTGAATCCTCCAAACGGGTTTGCAGGGAAAAAAAATAGGCAATTAAAATTGTGTGGAGAAAAGATAATTTGACTATTACAAATTCCAAAGGCTTCCATGCGACAAGCTACAGGCATTTAAGACAAAAACAAGACACTGGGTCTTTCAGTACACAGGATGGCCTCACAATTACATGCACACACAAATACCATACATGAGCAAACACACATTCATATGTAGAAAGATACACACAAACAAACACCACATATGCACATTCATTTTATAGAAACATGTACACATACAGAAGCCGCATACACACACCCACATATACACACCAAACTGAAGGACATTATATTGCTCACAACATTCACTGTGAAGGAACAAACGGTGCTTTTCAAGATCAGTGGAATTCCTTGGGCTTAATGATTTTTAAACAAAATAAATCTCTTCAAAGAAAACTTGAGCAGGCTGCTTTTTTCCCGTTGATGATAAATATTTTTTACGGTTTAAAGGCTGAAATCTCCCACCCCCTCCAGTGCTATGTTAAAATGAAAAATGTCTAAAACATATGGGATGTGTCTCATATGCAGCAGATGAAGACAATGTTTAATTAAACAAAGGAACCTGCTAGGTGTGACGAATGGAAAATGTGTCTTCACATCCTTTTAAATCCTCACTCACTTCAAAGAACCGAATCGTGATGTGGAGAACACTGGTCACGTTAATTAAAAAGATCAAATCGCACTTGAACTGAACTTGGACTTCAGCATCTGACAACAGCCTTGAGAACATTTTAACCCGACAGGAAAGCAAACAGGGGGGGGAGAAAAAAAGAAAAACACCACCAAGATGCAAATCTTTCACTTCAAAGCTTTCGACCACTAATTACTCCAGACGTCTAATCAGATGAGCGCAGTATTCGCTCCTTCGCCGAAGAATCCATTTGTTTCATAAAGCTCATCTCTTTAGTCATACATCTGAATATCAAAACCATCAATTTGGGAAATATAACTAATGAGCATGTGCAATATCTGATGCAGTTTCCGAGCCTCCGACTACTTTAAAGGTCAGAGCTGAGGGCAAACTCAGAACCTTAAACGACCCGCGGTCTGAGTACCCGCCCTCTCACTGTCTTCGCCCTCTCTCATTAGCATGAGTGATGGTGGTTCTTGTTCTGTCTTAAAAAAATAATAAAAAAACTACAGGTCCCATGCTTACTTGAGAGTTAAGTGCCAGACGATGACAGAGAGAGGGTGAGACCAATGGCACATATATAATCAGAGCAGCAGTGGATAATTTGTGTTGATGGGGGGGGCAGGAGATTACAGGATGTAATAAATGACTCCAGAGTGTCAGGACACTACTGAGTGTTGAGAAGCTGCACCAAACACAACAGCGACTGAGGGAGACGGTCTATGTGCAGAGTAAATTGACTATATTAAGGGAAAATGAAGCCAGCATTACACTGGCCAGAAATACAAACTGGGCATTACCTATGAGAAAAAAAGCATTGTCACTGAAGGACAGTGTAAATTAAATTTTTATACATTTTTACAATAATTTTTGCAGTTTTTTTTGAACATTGGTACAGTATGTGCAAATAGAGGGCAAGCCTTTTAAACAGTCTATGTACAGAGTTAATTGACTGTATTAAGAATGTAAAAATGTAAAACTGTAAAAATGAAACCACCATTAAACTAGCTAGATGTAAACCTGGGCATTACCTATGAGAAAAAAAACTGCTGTTACAGACAGACTATGTAAATTAAATTCTTATAAATTTTACAGTTATTTTTGCATTTGTTTTTGAACATCGTCACAGTATGTCCAGACTGTGTCACACCTAGCTGTTGAAGGCGATGAAAAAAGCATTCCCATTTTCATGTGAAACAGCGTTAATCTAACCCAACATGGAAACCTTTAATCTGTCAGCAAACACAAACATCTGCATGGGCCGTTTCCTCGGAAACCCGGCCTGTCCGACAGCGCGTGGCGGAAAATGTCAGTTCTGTTTATCGGACGTCAGGGCTGTGGCGTCTCACCTCTGGCATTTCGCTGTCTGTCGGGGGCGGAGAGAAAACACAGTCCAGCTTGTGAATCGCACCTAAGGACCAGCAGCGCCAGACCACGTCTTTTTCCTCATCTTCCCTCACCCGTCTCAATAGAGCACGTTTTTTTTATAGATACTTTTACTTAACCAGGTAGAAAATCAACTAAGAACTCACTTCTCTTTCCAGTGACAACCTGGGGAAGCAACGCTGGTCGGCATTGCAAAGGATTAGATATGACGGGTGTTTAAGTCGCCAAGAGAAAGCTAGTTTATATATGAGTTTGACCAGGACACCAGAGTTAACATCCAAGTGCCACATGCTCTTCAATGACCCCTGCCAGTCAGGATATCAGTCTTTATCCATCTCATCCAAAGGGCAGCACCCACTAAATCATAATTCACCTACCAATGCTCATGCGTGTTGGAGCTGTCTCTGTTCCAGTGGGAAGAGCACCCCCTACTGGCTGTTGAACACCTCTTCCAGCAGGAGGGTATTCTATCCAAGTACTAAACCAGCCCACGACTGCTTAGCTCCAGCAGCATGCCATTAGAAGTGTTCAAGGTGGTATGCTGCTGGCACTTGAAGATCCGACACGCACGCACGCACGCACGCACGCACGCATGTCAGGGCTGGATGTCCATGATTGGCTGGTTAATGTGGCCTTTGGAGACCAGCTGTTTGTCTGAGGCTCCCCTGCCTTGCTGCGCCATGAGTCAGGATAACTGGCTGACTGAAGACTGGGCGTGGGAGGGGAAGATGAGAGGACATAGAGAACTGATGGAACAGACACCTGCTGTGTACACACACACACACACACACACACACACACACGCACGCACACACACACACACACACTTGCTTTGTACACATCCAGCAATGACAATCTCATAGGACGAACGGCTCCCATTCACAATTCCTATCTACCCTGATTTCTCCAAAAAAATGATGTTGTTGGACACGGCATCATTTCCTACTACCATTCGATTCAATTCCCGCTACCTGATAAATCAGAACGGGGCCTTCAACTGGTATTGCTTTAAGATTTTAAAGCAATTTTTAACACAAACATTACCAAAAATGCTGCTTTGTATCTACACCAATGTATTGGATTGTATTATGTTGAGTTACATTACATTAAAACATTAATAACTACTGGCCATACTTGGCACTCTGTATGTTCAATTTCAGTCTATTTAAAGAGCAGAGGTCCTAACACTGGTCCCTGGGGAACTCACTTCCAGCAGTGCCCTGCTCAGTTACACTCCATCTTATCGTAACTCTTTATATCATTCCCCAAATCCGATATTCAGTCCGTTCTGAGATACCTCCTACCGATTTCATCTCTGCGATCCATTCATGTAGTACTTTACTCAAATGCCTTTTGGAAAATCCAATAATATGATATCATAAGCGTTGTCAGCGTCAAAACATTTTCTTGCGTCCTCAAAAGAAGTCGAAGAAAATCAGTTGAGCCCAAACTTTCACTGAGACGAAATCATATTGGCTGTTATTAATTAAACATTTTTCCCTTATAAAAGACTGAAAATAAGTACACATGTACTTATTAACCGGCATTAAGCTCCCAGTAATCAAACGTTTTCCTCTATATTTTTAAAGACGAAATGAAAATACTGGTGGTGGTTTAACGATAACCATAACATTTTCTTTACGTTGTATACGCCATCGGAGCCTGCTGGCAAACTTGTCTTAAGTTTTTACACACAAGTGCTTCACCATCCCTTATCTTAATCTCCACTAAAACCTCCTGGGTATTAGATGTAGCCATAGGCCTAATTGTAATCTCTGTGCTGGTGAAGCTCTCAACAAAGTTCTAAAGGTATCAGCTGTATCTGTATTGTTATGGACTACAGCTCTTTCCCAACGCGATTCGGATTACCGCACACATCCTGAGAAATTTCTCAAAGAGCCTTTCAGCCATCCCTTGTTTCTTTTATTTTCTTATCCTTGGTGCACATTTTTTTTTCGACTTGCAGCACACTAATATATTACTCTTTGAAATCATCTTCTTTTTGTGTACGTTTTATAAAACCACTGTTCTTTGTTTCAGACTCTTCCATGAGGAATTACTTGTTCTAATTAGAGACGGCTTTCTGTTGTTTGTTTTCTCCTTCGCTTCTGAATGGTTTTTGAATCTTTGTCGGGAGAAAAGGATGCAAAATAAATGCATAAGTTACCCTGGAGGACACAGAGAACTTCATGAAGCATCAGGGCTCTCAATGATTCGAGATGCTCTGACAGAGCATCCAAGCAAATGTATGGGCTTATTTTGTGTAGGCCATCTGCAACCTGATTGGTTCTCTCAGATTTCTAAGGTGGATCTGATTGGCCAGGGCAGTTATCATTTCATGGGACCACCCCTTCCCCTGTAATGTACTTCTGTATTCCTGCTGGGCAGAAATAACAATGACAGATGTTAATACATTTGTGCTATCCAAATATGAAAATCTGTACAGCTTTGAAATGTCTTCCTGAAGACACTCAGACTAATCACCTTATTTTAGGGCACAGTGGCTGTGCCGGTATTTGAACCTGCAGCCTCACAGATTACAAGCCCTTAATGACTACACCACAGAAAGGAGGAAATACCGAAATGTGAACTCTAATCTCTGTTCGTAAGACGACACAAGCGAAACAGAGAGAAGAGAAAGCAGCGTAAGCTAAATATGTTTCTTTTGATATGAGGCAGTCTCACCTCAGGATATTTAGTTGCACAGCTTGTTTGCTTCCTTCAGCTTGAAGAACCAGACAAAGAGTCCATGTAATAAAGCTCGTTAGAATGTTAAGACACGAGTGAGTTATACAGAGTGAAGACATCAGTATGAAAACAACTACGTACGATTCACTTATTCACATATTGATAACCGTGCAGTTGAAAAGCAATCTTTCGACTCTGTGGGGGTTTGGTAATTGTGAATAAAATAAACTTTCATGTATAGATTAATTTATTCATTCATTTATTCATCTATCCATTCAGCAGGTCATTAACTCAAATATGCAAAAAAATCACCCTTTCTTTTCAACATTTCACACTTGCAGCACCTCCGGAGAAGATGTTCAACAGACCTGCCCAAATGTGCATGTTTTCCAAAACGTGTGGTTCAGGAGGCAGAAGTACAATGCCAAAAAAACGAGAAAGCAGTATTGTCAGGGAAGCTGAAAGCTCTGTTGGGTGTTCCATCACATTTGACCTTCGTGATCTCCAGAGCAGCACTTTCTAACAGACTGTGTGGAGCGGCTAGCAGTACTCAAAAATCGATATAATGACTGGGACAAGCCACGACTCATGGCCGAATTCAAAACCCCACTGTGTTCCATCGCACACTTCCACACCATTACGGTAAACTCCCTCCCCCTCCAGTGTGACACGAAAAATCAAACCCTCAGATCAACAGCTATTTTTCCAACCATTTTCTAATCACCTCTTTCGCCCATTCACATACATATATGTGTTTAAACTCCCCATCCGCAAAACTCAATTCCCGTAATCGGCTCACAAAGGCCATAGGCCAGCAGGCTTTCTCCCAGCATTCAGTGGCTTCTTAACCCTATAAGAGGCTTACCGCCGCCAGGCTGTGACCTTTACCGCCATTCAGCTGACCCGGTGACACGTCTGGCTCTCTCTCTCCATCTTTCCCTCCTCCATTCAGAGCTCTCTCTCTCTCTCTCTCTCGCTCCGTTCCCTTCAAAACATCGCTCTGATTGTAACTAATTGGCTGCGGTCACCTGTGCGTGTCTCGTCTCCTCAGAGGGAAAGCGAACCTGCGCACCGTTTCCAGCTGTGCCGGTGATTTATGAATGAGCGGGTGACATTACGACCTGCGTGGTCGGCAACAGGGTTGCCGCAGCCTTACAGTCCGTACCTGTTTAAATAGAAACATCAGCATGCCAGATGGATACAGTGCAGTTCAAAACCTTTTTTCTTCCTTTTTGTTCCAGCAGGTGCAAACCTTTCAGGACATCTTTCAGGGAATTTCAAAAGCACTCCCTGGGAATTGACCATGCATTGGATTTTCTACAGACAAAGATACACCTCCACTAAACAGCTGAGCCAAATGTTTGCCTGAGAGAATTAAATTGTTGTAAAAGAAGACATACGCAAAGACATGAAACAATTAATAAAATTATTTAAAGCAGGCTGGATGGATTGAATGGACCGAGATTTTGTATTTGAAAAAAGTGATTTCAGTACTACGTGTGCAGTCCTATAGCCTCCATTTTTTAAGACACACTTGTGCATTTTGACCCAAAAATAAAAACCCCTCCAATCAAACGCTGCGTGACTCCATTTACAGCGATCTCAGGTCTCACCTTAAATGCTTCATTCTAGGAGACCTGCAGCACTCCTGCTCGAAGTGCGGCATTTTGGCTTTATAAGCACAGAAAAAAGAGAGAAAACCGCCTTAACGAACCTTAAGGTGAACTCAAAGCAGGGGAGAAGCGGCATGACACCAGCAGGCACTCTCTTTTATCTTTCCACTAAATAAAGCGGGGGAACTAGCAGGCCCCGCGGTGGCTGGGGAAGCCTTATCCTCTTCCTGTTTCCCGTCTAATGCAGCTATTTCTCCGTCTCCGTCTCTCTCTCTGTCTCTCCCTCTGTTTCTCCCTCTCTTATTCAAATTAAAAAATATTTTAGTAGGAGGAAACACATCTGTACATTTTGCCAATGATTGCAACAAGACATTAATAAAATAAATACAGAAATCATACATACATGTAACCACGACAATAACAGCAACAAATATTTTTTAAAAAATATATATAGATATATACATATATAATACCAGGTCTACCATTAGCATCTTCTCATAATAATTACCTCTTCCCCAGATGTTACTGTATGATGGAGCTCCCTGCCCTTGACTATGGCTAGTTTGCTTACTTTAAAATGGTAGAAAATGTCATTCTCTCTTTTTTGTGGTGTGGGGGTTGCCTGACTGGTTGGTATTTACTATGAGTTGATTATACTATATATATATATTGTTTATAGTTTAATTGTACAATTTAATGGTATATTTAAGTATATTTAATAAAGGGTTTTTTAAATGTCAAAACATCTCACTCCCGAGCTTACGATAAAATGATTGTCTGCCCTCACTGTGGCATGTTTGAGTTTACAGTGCTGCTGTTCGGTCTTTGTGTGGCTCCAGTGATCATGTTTTCCCTCCCTACCTGCCCTGGATATCTCTCTCTCTCTCTGTCTCTCTCTCTCTCGCTCTCTTGCTCCAGGCTCTGCTCCATCTGTCCTGAATCCTCCTCATTGATCCACTCCCTCGTTAGAGGCCCGGAGGGAAGCGAGACCAGAGGTGTTTCAAAGAGGAGCTGTCACCGCGACAACATCAGATACCCAAGCGTCCATCACCAGACACATAACAAAAAACAACAAGAACAACTCCAAAAAAATCACCACTCCCAAATTCCCCCGTTCCCACCATCACTTCTGCTACTGTGGCCAGTGGAATCCTTACCTCCACCTGTCCCTGCCCTTTTTTCTCTTTCTCTTCACTAATCCTTTCCTATCCGCTCCCACTACCAGTGATGGTTATTGTATTCCTGCTAACACCCTGATGGTGAGATCCGTGTCCCAGGTCATGGATGGATGAGACCCAAAAGAGCTGGAAGATTTATGTCTGGTGTTTCTTTGCCACCATGTTGTTTTTTCTTCCTCTCCGCAGAGGACAGAGAAAAAGCCTTTTGATGGTAGATCTCTTCAGACAGATGTCATCATTCACAGAGCGCTCGATCTGCCTTGTTAGCTGTTGTTTGCCTACATAAAAAAGAGACTGTCCCTCTGTGAACTGCACAGTGTACTGTCATGGAGCCCTGGCGTCATAAACATGGTGAAATGAACTGCTACACATCCCTGTGTGTACAAGCCCTCTTGAAAAATCCAAAATGTTGATATCCTATCATACTCGCATCCAGCACAGCTCACCGAAATAAGTTTCTCAAGGTTTTCAAAAGTTGCAAAAAGGTTTTTTTAGGATTTTTGCCAGGTCACATACAAGCTGTTGCGCATAAGGGATTTGTCCCTAACAGACCTACATAACTGAACTACACAGGATATGATGAAATGCAATGCATATGACATATAATAATGGATATAATCAACCTTAGGTAATAATAATAATTGCACATATAACCACTTTCAAAATGTGTTTTGCAGTGAAAGAAGGCTACCACTAATCTATACCTGCCACCTGGCTGCTGTGCAACAGCTGAGAGGTGTTAGCCATTGGGAAAATGTGAATATTGCATGTATGACGAGGGACCACCATGTACAGCCAGCCATCCCCAATACCCAAACACAAAGCGCCCGCCCCCACACACACACACCCCCCGTCTGTCCGTCATCCACCCCGCTCCATGAGCACCACAGGGGTTCTCTTCCTCCAGGGGTTTGTTGTACATATCTGTGAGATATGGCACTGTTGGAAAATCCCGCCTACACCCCAGCATTGTCCATAAATATCTGTCAGTGCCTGAAGCAACCCCCCCCCCCTCCCATGTCCAACCCCCAAACCTAGATCTCCAGGAGAGAAGAGGGGTAATTAAAAATGCAAATGAATCTCTTCTCTCACTCACTGCTCTCTCAATGGGAGCAGTAGACCACCCTGTCTTTCTCTCTCTCTCTTTTTAATTCTCTCTTTTCTCTCTCTCTCTCTTTTCCTTTCTCAAATCAAATTCATACCTCCCCTCACTCTCCCCCTCACTCTCCCCCTCTCTCCCCTCTCCACGGCTCTTATGTGTTACAGCCAGGGGGAATTACCATGTTAAACATATATCAAATTTACATCCAGGGGCATTCGGTGGCTGTGTAAACGAGCCATGTTTTATTCAGTGTCGTTTAGTGTTTTATGGCGTGCTTTTATTCGCAGTTAATTGCGTGGAACGTTTGTGAATTCCAAAAAAAATCTGCCTTTTATGAGGGCACCCTCCATACCACTCCACCTTCCTTTCCTTTCACTCTGATCTTGATGAAGAAGCAGTTTTATTTTCTGCATCGCCTTGTGTACTGTGGAAAGCCAGTGCAAACAAAAGACATAAATTAAGAAGGCAATTAATTGTTTCAACCATTGCATTGTGAGTCTGATTAAAGTGGACAGGGAAAATCACAAAATCAAAAACAAAACCTCAAGTCAAAATTCATCCCCACGATGATTAAATAATCCTTACATTCATATACCAGTGAATTATGGGCTGTGGATGAAAATTAATAATTGTTTTATTTTAGAGAGAGAGAGTTTGTAACAGTTCATTGGTGTGTCTTGCTTGTTATGCAGGAGTGCAGATACACAGTGAATTGTGTGGGTTCGGAGCAGCTCTGGGCCTTTTCGTCAAGCTTCCTGTAAAGAGGTGTTTGTATCTGTACAGAGACGAATGATTTGCCCGTGGCGTACTGATTGCAGACATTATACACCCCCGACTCCCATTATTCCCCCAAACCCCCCAAACTCGCACCCCACCCATCAACGCGAAGGCAAGGCAATCTAAAATCTCACCAGGAGTCCAGATGTTCACCATCAAAAAAATCTGCCTATTTTTCAGACGTCTACCTGCAAGATACCACTGAGATGAAATCCATCACATTTTCACAGAGAAATCCCATCTGCATCTGCCACACTCTCGGGGAAAAAAATTAAAAAAAAAATAAAATAAAAACACAGGCTCGGACACGACTCTGCCTCCAGCTGATGACGGTGCTTTCACAGTTTTGGACGATGCAGAGATCTGTTTTTCTTTTTTTTCCTCTCCCTCTCTCTCCTTCCTTTCTGCCTGCCGGTCGTGAATCTGTACGCTCCAAATCCATGTGACTAACAGGCGGGAAATTGGATAATGAATTGTGTGAAGGATTTTTTTTATTCTTCTGAACGGCCTTGCCTCTAGAGAAATGGCTGCTCTGAACCACTAGTAGCTTAGAACGGCAGCCTGGTAACGTACGGCTCGATGTGAAACATCACTAACATATACACGTTAAACCCATAAAGGCCCACTCCAGACAAACACATGTCCTGATTTTACTCAAAGAAATACTTATAACACTGAAACAGAGTGTTGGTGACGGGAGACATTTTGTCCTGCATCCGGTTGGGTATCCAGGTATTTTAGCCCTTTTTGAACCCAGTTTGTGGGTGAAAAAAGCAGAATTTACCTTTTCTCCCCCAACAGGTACCTGACCTGATGCAGGACTCTGATGTAGGGCTGCGCAGAATGAAACTGGAAAAGTAACTCCTTCACAATTTCCCAGTAACCTCATGAATAAGATAACTGCATCATATCTGTGATTTATGGAAAAAAACGTACGTCACAGCATGTTGCAAATTGTTTTAGGAGGAAGATATAAAAGGGAATGTTATGACTTCGTAAAAGGCCAAAATTCTCATACTTTCACTCACATCAGTTATTAGCTGTAGATAACATCTTTTTCAAACTACATGATTTATATCACATGAAAAAAACATCAGGATGAAGCAAGTCATAAGCCCTTCATATTTTACACTTCATGCCAAAAAGACATGAGTACCATTTTCAGACATGAGTACTGAAGTCTAAATAAGTACAAAAAAGTCATAAAAAACTTTTACTGTTCGACATTTCTGCTGAAAAACTTTCATAAGTCCTCCCTGCTAAATCTGCTCTGACATTTGTGTCAGAGACAGACTGGAGATGCAGACACTTGCGCACTTTAAAGCGAGAGGAGAAAGAGCCAGCGCGCCAGTGAAATACACACAATGTAAGGGTTTACTCTGTGCCAAATCCTGCCTCCAATTACTCACATTATGCGAAGCTGCAACCACTGGTTCTATATCTCTGTTCTGTTTATTTATATTTCTCTATATCCACTGCTTAGAAATGTTTCGCATGGATTCCCTGGTTTTCCTTAAAGAAAAAAAGAAAAATATCAACAAAAATAAAAAAAGGTCCACTCAAAAATAATAAACGGAATGAGCAAACTAAGGAGGGCGAATAGCCCGAAAGACGGTTCGTGCTTTAATTCCCTGGCGTTCTAAATGAATAAATTATGGCATTAATTTATTCTTTTTGAGTGTGGACCCTTCTCTCTGTTTTATTAATCCCACATTTTGGAGATGTGCATTCCCTTGACTGTTCTCTTTTTGCTGGGCCGGGAGAATGTGATGGTGAGTCTTTCACTTATCTGTGAGGCAACATGCTATTGGCCAAATCTGAGCAGTTAGGGTGTGGCTAGCTATGGATGACAACATCTGATTGGATGAATAACCAACAATGGTGCTACAGTCACACCTGGCTTGTATGACAAACAAAAGGCTTTTTTAAGACCGGCAGAGCCCTTCACACGATTTCTTAAGCCTCAGACTTCATTCGACACAACCTAAACTAGCACAGAAAATACAAAACGAATCAAGCAAAGCTGTCAGACAATTCAAAGGCCCAGTTTGACTTATCCTGACATTCCTCAGCTGTATACCACATCCTGCAGTTTTAAAATGGAGCTGCACAATGGCCCAAAACTGACAACTCATATGCCATGAAAGGATGAATATTTAGGACATAAAAGGCCATCTTCCTGAAACAATTCCCTGCATACGGTGATGTGCATTCTCGCATACATTACAGATGTGAAGTAGCTGTCCTTTTCATAAACTTGCTGAGCAAATAAGGGACCATTACTCTTCACACTTTGTCACCACTCTCTGTTTCCATTTGTGTGCTTTTGAGGTCTTTCCTACTAAGAGCTCCTAAATTTCATCAAAGGTAGTCAACCATATTCCACCACTCGAACACTATGCTATATTTATAATGTACTGCACCAGAATTTTCTGTAATAGAAAAAAAAACCTGTGCAATATTTCATTTTATTATGTCATAAGCATTTCAGTAATAATTTTTAACACATATACAACGACAGTACGATAAACGGTGACCCTGGGAGACAGTGAAACAAAAGGCCATGCTGGGAATGAATGAATGAATGAATGAATGAATGAAGCCCGTGGCCGTGACACCGGGATAAAACAGCGACGTTTATCAAAGCAGCAGGAGCGTGTGCCTCCTTAGCCGGGGAAAAGCAATTGGAAGCTGGATCTGCCCCGGGGTCAGGCAGAGAAAAGTGCCTCCTCCTCCTCTTCCTCATTGTCTCGTTGCATCTGTGTCTCCCTCTCCCTCTCTATCTCTTTCTCCTATCCCTCTTTTCTCTCTGATTCTCGGATTCCTTACTGTCTCTTCCTCCTCCCTCCCTCCCCCCTCCTCTTCCTCCTCGTTTCTGTGTCTCCTGTAGTCATCCCTCTTTTCTCTCTGATTCATGTGACACTTTGCCCCAGATATCGCCGGGAGTTCAGGGGCCAGACAGTTATGTAAATAAGCCGGCTTCTCTGCAGCTCAGATGAATGTCATCATGTCCTTGGGACAGAGTGACACTTGTGGTGGAAAAAGAAAATGTACAATTGATTTTTTTTTGATGTGCAAACAAAGTTAAAACAATCACGGTAAAGCTGTGGCCGATGGTTCAACTCACAAACCAGCAAAGGCCAGACATCTACATTTGGTGAGGCAGAAATTGGCCCAGCCTCACTGTAGTGAAATGGGTAAAATTTTGGGTAAGCTGGTAAAACTCATCAGCCTCCTTTCTCTCTGGTGCCCTCCCCTGGTTGTGCGATTGCCAGCAACATAGCCAATAATGGCATTTCATCTGCAGTGTGAAAATGATGGAATCATAGTCACCACATATCAGAGATGTCCTGTGTCCAGCGACAATGTGTGGGAAGTTGATAGTGTTTCTGATTACACAGGCTAATTTAGCTGGGGAAAAATTTTTGTTTATGTTTTTTTTTTTTTAAAAAAAAAACATAGCCTCAAAAAGAAATAGGAATGCACAACATCTGAACTGTTGTGTTGGAGCCCTGTCAAACTCTAACTAATTAAAAAAAACAATTAATTAAATAAATGATAACGATTGGTTTGTAGATGTGGCCGCGATCGCAGGCGGCGTGTGAAGGACGATGCTGAGGATGTCCACTCCTCCCAGGCCGAGGCCATCGATCTGCAGATCAATCAACGTGGGCTTCCACTGCTTCAACTGAGGAAAAAATCAACCTTACTCCTTGTCTAATGAAAAAATAAATCCCACTAAGTTTAGCTCCCAAAAGCAAATAATCGATCCCAATACAGTCACATAGAAAAAAAAAAGAAAAACTAAAAGCATTATCACCACTTTCTGGCTCGAGTGAGCTGGTATTATTAATATGTATCTAAATAATTGTATTGACTAAATCTGTTTTTTTTTAATAATAAAATTAAAAGACATAAACCTTTGACTAACCCATTTTGCCCATTACAGCATCACCGTATGCTACATTAACTCTGGTGGAGATTGATTTGCACACTGCCTTCTGGGCTCTCGTCCACGGCTCTCCCTCACAGCCCGCTCTTTTCCTCTCAGTGTCTCAACCTCCAGCGCTCCATTAAGCATCCTCCTCTCTTTCTCTGTCTCTCTCTCTCCATCCCTCATTCAAATGGCCTTCTCTTTTGCACCATCCCTCTGTCAAATGCTGTCTTCTCTTTCTTTATTCTCCACTTATTCACTCTTGTTCTTTCCATCCCTCTGTCAAACATAGTGCTATTTCTCTCCCCATCTGTCTTCTCATTCACTCCTCTTGCCACCATCAGACTTTTTCTCTTTTGCTCATTCCTCTCTTTCACCTTTCATCCCTCCATCAAAGTTTTCTCTTTCAATCTCAATCCCTCAATCAAAGCTGTCTCTTCCATTTAAAACAGATTTCTTTTTCTGCTCTCGATCTCCCAATCGAGCACAGTCTTCTCTTTCATTCTGTATCAGTCTATCAAAAATTCTTTCAGTCTCCAGCATTCCATAACACTGTCCCTGTGCTGTCTACACTACTGAGTCTCCATCATTCTATAACACTGTCCCTGTGCTGTCTACACTATTGAGTCTCCATCATTCTATAACACTGTCCCTGTGCTGTCTACACTACTGAGTCTCCATCATTCCATAACACTGTCCCTGTGCTGTCTACAATACTGAGTCTCCATCATTCCATAACACTGTCCCTGTGCTGTCTACAATACTGAGTCTCCATCATTCTATAACACTGTCCCTGTGCTGTCTACACTACTGAGTCTCCATCATTCCATAACACTGTGCTGTCTACACTATTGAGTCTCCATCATTCCATAACACTGTGCTGTCTACACTAATGAGTCTCCATCATTCTATAACACTGTCCCTGTGCTGTCTACACTACTGAGTCTCCATCATTCTATAACACTGTCCCTGTGCTGTCTACACTACTGAGTCTCCATCATTCCATAACACTGTGCTGTCTACACTATTGAGTCTCCATCATTCCATAACACTGTGCTGTCTACACTATTGAGTCTCCATCATTCTATAACACTGTCCCTGTGCTGTCTACACTACTGAGTCTCCATCATTCCATAACACTGTGCTGTCTACACTATTGAGTCTCCATCATTCTATAACACTGTGCTGTCTACACTATTGAGTCTCCATCATTCCATAACACTGTGCCGTCTACACTATTGAGTCTCCATCATTCTATAACACTGTCCCTGTGCTGTCTACACTACTGAGTCTCCATCATTCCATAACACTGTGCTGTCTACACTATTGAGTCTCCATCATTCCATAACACTGTGCTGTCTACACTATTGAGTCTCCATCATTCTATAACACTGTCCCTGTGCTGTCTACACTATTGAGTCTCCATCATTCCATAACACTGTCCCTGTGCTGTCTACACTACTGAGTCTCCATCATTCTATAACACTGTCCCTGTGCTGTCTACACTACTGAGTCTCCATCATTCCATAACACTGTCCCTGTGCTGTCTACACTACTGAGTCTCCATCATTCTATAACACTGTGCTGTCTACACTACTGAGTCTCCATCATTCTATAACACTGTCCCTGTGCTGTCTACACTACTGAGTCTCCATCATTCCATTACACTGTCCCTGTGCTGTCTACACTACTGAGTCTCCATCATTCCATAACAATGTCCCTGTGCTGTCTACACTACTGAGTCTCCATCATTCCATAACACTGTCCCCGTGCTGTCTACACTATTGAGTCTCCATCATTCCATAACACTGTCCCTGTGCTGTCTACACTATTGAGTCTCCATACTTCATACCATGGGTCTTATGCAGGCTGCATCACTCAGTCCCTAGAGTAAACAGTCTGTACTAATTCACTATCACTCCATCGTGGTACATTCCTCTCTTCCTCTATCACTTCCATTGCACACATTTTTCCTCCCACAACCCCCTGAAACACTGTCCTCTCTCATCCTGTCTCTGTACAAAGCCCCCCACTGTATCTCTACTGCCGTCTCTCCCACTCAAACTTCCCAAGAAACAATCTGTCCATTCACAGCAGGGTTAGAGAAACAGTGCCAGCCAATCAGACAGGCCTCAACGTATCTCCAGCGGAAAGTTTACAATCTGTCCATTCACAGCAGGGTTAGAGAAACAGCGCCAGCCAATCAGACGGGCCTCAGTGTATCTCCAGTGGAAAGTTTTTTCTCTCTCTCTCTTTCTCAGTCTCTCCACTTTATTCATCTACAGCAACCGCAAACACTGACAGTTGCTGAAAAATCACGTCCACCCACACACCCGCACCAGCACACCACGCCCTGTGAATGCGTAACTAACTGCGCGTTTATGAACCGACTGCTGAAGCGGCGCGACTGCTGTACAGTAACGACGTTTGGTAGAAAAAGAAAATAAATGAAATACAAAAACGAGGAGCGATGGAGGACAAGGGCATTTCCCAGGACGCAGAAGGGCAGAGTCATGGGCCGATGCCTCAGAACCCCAGTGTACTGCCCCTGGCCCCCCCCACCCCCATCCCAAACTGGCAACCTCTCCCCCCTCAACCCCCCCGCCCCTGAGACAGTCATTAATAACTCCCGGACCATGGACGGACGAGCCCATTTACAGAGCAGCAGTAGAGACAGGCAGGAGGAAGGAAGGGGTGGGGGTGGGGGGGGGTTGGGGGCCAGTGAGAATCGATGCTTTGCGAGGAAATCAATCAGAGATCCAGGAGGCTGGGTAAAAGAAAAAAAAAAAAAAAAAAAAAAGAAAAAAAGAAGAAGAAGAAAATCGATGGGAAGTGTGTACTGGGGGTCATTTTTCAATGGGAGCCACAGCCTTATAAACTACAAACGGAGAGCCAGCCAAAAAGAGCCGGGACCGCTCTGAGCCCTTCACTGCCACACAAAAACTGTGCAGACAGCTCAGAGCGCTCCAGGCACCACCCCGGGGACGGACGCACAGATAAAGCACAATATGAAAAGGTTTTTAATATTAATAAACTCCAAAAAGGCCTGGTTTCAGGCCCATATTTATGGGATTACCCTCAGGTTTTTTTTTTTTTTTTTTTTAGGAACAGCAAATTTAAAGGACCACCGGACTCACTGTGATGTTTATAAGCTGTTATTATCACACCCCGTGTGTTGCACAGTGACCCAAGTCTGACAGTTTCAATTAAAATTTTGGCTCAAAAGTCACATTTCTGACTCTCTCCTGCCATGATGTCCGTAAAAGAAGACATGTCACAGCACCTGCTGTCTGCTGTCTGTGAAATGACTGTGCAAATTACAGGGTCTACTTGTCTGACTAGTTCTGTGAATTACTGTGTCACCACTCCCTGTTTTCACTTTTTGCAGTAGTTTTTCACAAGTAAAAAAAAAACATCTTTTTTCAAAATAATGTTTGCATAATAACAGCTCACGGAAGTAGTTTCATCAACGACCAAAATATGTCTGTGAGATACATAAAGCATTAGCATTTGTAAGTTAATGTAAAGTACTTCATGAATGCACTGAGTGAAGTCTCACCATCCGTCTACCACGTTATGTACATGGGTAGTTTTTCAGTCAATTGCATTCATTTCCTCTCATGAGCTGCTATTGTTTATTAGATCTGTACGGCTACTCCCCTTTACAGCATAATGGGGTTAGCTATGCTTCACTGAATGGCAAAACGGTATGACACTCAACCACAGTCCAAACTCATTAATAATAATAGTGATATTAAAGGTAATAAATAATATACGGATATAAATTACTCTCAAACAATGTCTCTGATAAAAAAAATAATGCAAGGCTTAAATTAAATATGATGCTGATGTCACAAATATAAAAAGCAAACATCTATTATCCTCGAAACCATGAAAGTGAAAAAACCAGACGAATACGTCAGGCAAATCGTCACACTTTGTCCGGCAGACTATGAAGCGATATAACACAGAAATATTCATAATTCAAAATTCTCATCCTGTCCTGGCTCTGAAAAGTTCTTTCCGATGAAAGGAACAATGTAGCTGTCCCACCGGATCCGCCAGAATGTACAACTCCAACCTACAAGCCCTCTGGAGACAGATCACTAAACCCAGATTTTCATATCAATTATTCATGATGCTCAAGCCATCCGCGTTGCTAGGTTTCCAAATCTCTTGTTAACGCCGTTTCCTTTAAAGTAAATACCTGACGCCGGAGATGAAGCGAAAAATACTTTGCCTCTATTTTTTTTTCTTTTTTTTTTTGTTCATCCGGCTGGTTTCATCTCACTTTTTTCCCTCCCTCCTCTCTTTCTTTTCAGTTCTCGCCCCTCCTCCACCGTGTGCGTCTACTGAGGCTGGGGAATAAGACAGTGATATGGGGGGAAAACTTCCTTATCAAACACAAGCTGGGTTTGTGACATTCTCTTATATAACTTTCGTTGTGGCGTCATCTCTATCTTTGTTTTTCCTTTAGGAAAAGTCTTTCCCTCTCTGAAACGCCACCTGTATTTGAGGTCAAAGTATTATTTATTTATTTGTTTTTAAGTGTTTTAAGTGTTCAAGTTCTTCTTTTATGGTCTTGCTGAATATTCCCAACCAGTGTCAAAAAAAAAACAGGCCCCAGCTGAAAATGGTTGAACTTTCGACTTTTTTGTTCTTGTACTTTTTTTCTGTGCGAAAGTGTCACTCCCGTCACAGGTGCCTGACTCACCTGTCCTATGGACCCCAGGAGCCGCCCCCTCTCTGCAGGGCGGAGCAGAGATTTCTCCCGCACAGATGGCCGGCAATATGACGGGATGCTGGGAGAGACTTGGACCGGCCGTTCTGCCAGGTCAGAGACCGTCACCCCCGTTCCTTATTTTGGGCTTGTCGTTTCTATGGCGCTGTCTATGTGGCGGACGACTGAAGGAAGCAGACTGAGCGCCGCATGCCAGGAAGCGAACGCCGACCCCCTGCCATTTTTTTTGACGCCGTTTTCATGATAAGAGGGCGGATCTCCTATTTCCAGTTCGTAAATGTCAAGTTTCTGGAGCCTGAAGAGGTGGGGAAAGAAAAACACACACATCCTTCAGATGGCCGGAGGTGGCCAACCCACAGCCCAGGCCTGGGGAGATGGCAATTAGATTGGCCATTAGAGGCTGGGGGATAGAGATCCGTATCACCGGCGCGTTTGAGGCAGGGGGGATAGAGATCCGTATCGCGCGGCAAAGAGAAGCGTGGGGGGGGGGGTGCAATGCCTGAGCGTGAGGAAATGAGTCCGCCGTGGGGAATGATTGTGCCATGACTATTCACAAAGCAGCCTGTGGCGGTAAGAAAGACCGATGGACAGACGGGTGGGGGGGGGTTGGGCGTAGGGGGGCACTGGGTGAAAAGGGGGGGGGGGGTGGGGGGGTTTCACAGTCCATGGCTCCTCAATCTTGCTGCAAATTGGCAGGCCTTGAAAAGTTGGTGCGGAGGGCGGCAGGAGAACAGAGAGGAGGAGAGATATGAGCTCATCGTGATTCTCTTCAGGGGAGAAATGACTGCGCCACACACAAAAAAAGGACTCATCTCTACACACCCGTTAGCGCTAGTGACAAATGAGGGCTCGGGATTTAGCCAGGAAACCCCACCCCCCCGGCCCTAATTACAGACAAGCTGATACCTACCCAGCTCCCCTACGGGAGACTTCCTCATTAGGTGCCTCCTGTGATCGACAGTTTGGCGATTAGCATCGGAGCCGTTGCTGGGATAAGTGAGCAGGGTCAGATCTGGGTCGCGTGTTTTGCCAAACTTTAAGGGTGCTTTTTTTGTGTGAAAGCAGGTAGGCTGTGAATGTTACGTTATGCATAATTTCAGCCTCAGAACATGGCCAGCCAATATATATCTCCTTCAACCAAGAAAGCGAAACAAAAAAGTTACACACGTCTGCCTTCATTCACTATGCTGGCAGGTAGTGACAGGGCAGTGAAGGGTCGCGACACCTAAAAAAGGGCGGAGCCACAATTGAAAGCTACGGAAACTGTCAATTACAGACTTGTTTACGGTACCGTTCTAGTGTGTGGGTGGGCCCTCACAGTCTGTTACCATCATTTCCAAGGCGCTGTTCCAGGGTGCGAATGGGCCAGACAGTCTGGTATCAAATCAGAACCCTGCCAGGGAAGACCACGGCTGCCAGCCCCGCAGGGCAAAATATAATTGGCCACAGCAATGCCCGGGGAGGGCGATTGACTCCCCCGCATTCCGGTCAAACGTGGGTCCGTGTCCTGTCTGTGCGAAGCTTCAAATTAACTGTCTTCCTCTCTGACTGGCGTTATTGCTTGCTCGAGCTCGGACAAGCCCGACGACTTTTCGGACTGACGGCGTGAAAAGAACCGAAGGCCGGTATCGGATGTTGTTTTCTGGTGGGGGCGGGGTAGGGGTGAGTGAGCGAATGTCTGCGCTTTGACAAAAATGACAGGACCAGAGGAAGCTACTGCAATGAAGGCGGGTTGTGAAACAGGATTCGGAATTACAAACTTGGGAGAAAAAGTACTCGTGTCATGTCATTGGTTTTTCCAAACTTACCCCCTGGGTTCTCTGCTTGTCTGCAGGTGTTCCTTCCTGTCAGAAATGCAATGTAAGCATAATGAGCGTGTAATTGTTTGTTCTTTGACACTTAACATCTAATGAGGGATAATTTAGCCTCTTTAAGGCACATTATGTGAGAAACTGATTTTCAAGGAACAAAGACTTCGAGGAATTCCGGGAATTTTACTATTTCTGGTATTTTAATCATTCAGATCAAGACAACAACTCCTTTCATTTTCCATAATATGCTGCGACAAATGATTTCTTTTGATGAACTTTCATTTTTCATTGATTTTTGGTGAACCTACAGCTAATGTCAGAGGAGCTGTGGACTGTACACACCTGGCCATTGAAAGTAACCCATTTTGAGGAAACTGAGACACAAAGCAAACAGTAATGATCCGAAAATGCATCGTGGCCAAAGCTGTTTAAGTTGGCAATTGCAGAACTTAAACACAATGTTCCCACACCCACTCCTATGCCCCCTTTCAGCCAATTGGCATGAACAGAAACACACACCATCACAAACACACACTTGACCTCCATGCCAAATTTCAGCCTCCTAAGTCGAGAACTGTGGCCGCCAAACTGTTGGGAAATTTTTGTGGACTGACTGACCGACCGACCAACAGAGCGAGCCACAGAGCTGCTTATCACTGCTAAAAATCATCTTACAGGGCAGGTGCCCTCAGATCCCCCAGGACAGCATTTGGGAATCACATTAGGGGTGTCACAAGGTACGTCCCTTTTAAAAAGATGGAGTTGAGAAAATAAAATACAACCATGTGTTTAGTTAAGACCCTCTTGACTCAGTGATTCTATATTGTTACATTACCATCATTTAGCATTATTTTATTAAAGGATACAGTTGATTATGCAATAACCCCCCCTGGGAACAATGTGGGGTTAAGGGCCTTGCTCAAGAGCCCAACAGCAATGGTGTTCTGGCTGTGGCTGGACTGGAGCTTGAACCACCAACCTCTGGGGTCCCAGTCATGTACCTTAGCCACTAGACTACAGGCTGCCCACATGCTGTATTTTTAACATGGCGCCACTCAAAGACCCAGCTCATAAAACTGACATGTCAGTGAAATTTTGGGTAATTTCGTATGTAAACTAAAATTATCTGACTTCCTCTTAAAATGGTTTCCCATATGTTATGACATATGTTCTGGCTTTTTTTCGTTCGTTTGTTTTACATTTTTCACATAGAGAATCTGTCGCAAAGCAAAGACACAAAGCAAATGAGGGGATTTCACTTTTCCAGATTGTTCCCCGAACGTCTATGTCACAACTCCCTAATTCGGTTTTATGAGAATTTCTTTGAGTAAAAGCAGGAAGTAACATTGGCTGGAGTTGGATACTGAAGTTGCCTTATTCCACTGATCACAGTCGCTATTAGTCAGTGGAAAGGTCCCTCCCAGGCTCAGACATGCATGCGTACGCACATTGTGGTATTTTCTGTTTTTAGGCATTTGCTGCTTCATTAATGGCACAGAGGAGGTCTGTTCTGCCTGGGCAGAGTGTGTCTCTGCTCTCTGTGTAAATCTCTCCCTTAAACATCAAACCTCAGCTCCGTATTCACCCTGCCGAGGGAACGCGCTGTCCAAACATGCCAGGGACTACTAATTAAAGGAAAAAAAAGAAGAAACTATAAATATGTATACATAAAGACCACTTCATAAGGCCGGTCTGTTTGGCAGCTTGACCTCAACATGAAGGCTTTTTTGCAGAGTTCAAAACACTAATCAAAAGGCAGAGTGTTTGCCTTAAAAAGAGCACAAACTCAGTGAACTGCAGTGCTTTTTTTTGCATCTCACCAGAGCCAAATATTTTACGGAAAAAAAAACTAAATATATAAATAAATAAATCATCTTCAAATGCTATTTTGAAGATGGCACGCTTCAGAGAGCCATCCTCTCTCTCTCTCGCCGCTCGATGTTTACGCTCCTACTGTTGGATTGGATTCTACATATTTAATCACCCGCTGACTTCCACGGCGAATGTGATTTACGGGGAAAGCCGCGCAGACGCTGCCACGCATTGCTCCGAACGGACTCTTTTCCGTTCCGTCGGCTTGGACGCGGGAGTTTTCATATCAGGTAATTATGCAACAGAACTGTAAATGAGCCAGGAGACACAAGCTGTGAAAGACCTGTATCCCCGCCGCCACTCCGGGAAAATCGCTCCCAAAAAAAAAAAAAAAAAATGGAGCGCACAGCACCAAGCTGGGGTGTGAAATTCAGCTGGTACAGCTAGACCTGGCACAAGATAAAGCCACTGCTCCAGGACTCTGGCAAAGATGTTTTATTTATCTACACATTTCACTTATTATTACTATTTTCTTTGTGTCACAATGAGTTGAAACGAATTGCAGAGGAAGGGAAAAGAGAAAGCGATTAGGCGTACATTTTTCGAGTTAATTTGTGATTCGGTTCTGACGGGGCATCATATTTGCATTACAGCCAAGAAGAAAATGTATGTGGAAGAACTGCACTAGTGGCGCGTGGAATACCAATGTGTAAAAGAACCGACGGGAGACTGCAGGATGATAAACAGATAAAAAGGCTGAAGAAGCAGAGTTTCCAGTCCACAAATACGTCCCTGCAAACTGCACACCATTTAATTGAAAAAAAATACATCGTATTATAACCCAGAGGGTGGATTAGTTCAAGTCACTAACCAAAGCAACGGCCAGATGAAGTATGTGTGTATGTTTAGCAGAATTGCCTAAAGAAGAGAAAAAAAATATATATAGAAGGATAATTCCTCAGTTAATTAATTCTGGACACCAAGTGACTCAAAGTGAGAGCAAAACTGATGGAAATCATTGTTTTGTGTGAGACCCCAGGGAGGTGGAGTTCAGACGGAGCACTTTGGGGCCTCTGAGTGGAGTGCAGAGTAAAAGCGACCGTTCATGTCACACCTGTGGGTCCTGCAGCTGGGCATTTGAGCCCCAGCCATGCTAAGGCCCGAGATCAACACTGGCGAGAAGACAACTGAATGAAGGTACACCTCGGTAAGGCAACAATAAGGCCACAGGGGCATGTGACTTATGACATAACAGGAAGGAAAGGGATGCAAATGCCTTTGGCTCCGCCCCTCACCTCACACCATTCTGCAGTTAGCCTCAATGGGCCTGGCTGCACTGTAGCATAAAATCATGCCAATGAAATGGACGTTCTTCGCTGGAAAACCGGTGGTCGGTTACTGCCTCCGATTAACATCATTCTCGCGTAGGTGGGACTCCATTTTAAAGTGGCTATTCAGAGCTAGGGATGCTCTCAGGTGGTACTTTGGGAAGACACATGCAAGCATTTCCGGGCCAATCAAAATACACCCTCAGAAATCTGAGGGCACCAATAAGATCGAAGGCAGCCTAGAAGGAAAAAAAAATCTATATTTTACTTATGAGCATTGTGAGTATCTAATCTTAAAGAGCAGTCCCTAATTAACAGAGCTCAAACACACACCCTTCTATCTCAGATATTAAAGCACGACTAGTGAATCTGGTAATAAAAAAACGGCAGGTCGTCTTAGTATCGCAGTAATAGCTGTGATAGGATTAAATAGGATTAATCAGAAAAGGCCTTTTTATGTGGACCGCTAAGACTTTCTGCTGAACATGACTCAGCGGTTTTTACTGAATCATAATCACAATGAGCCAAACTGACCCCTCTCCTCATTTCTACCTGGCAACAGTGAATTGTGTATAAATGCCATGGTAACCTCCTGTCACGGTAACCTCCCACGGAAACCCACATATAAGCATAAGAGTCCGGTGTCTGTTGCTTTGGCCTGCAGCTTACTTGACCAGCATTTTTTTGAAAATGTATTTCTTTTTTTTTTTTTTTATTTTTCACAGAAGTTGAGCCGAGGTCACCCAGGCCTCGTAAACCGGGAGGTCACCTCTCCGAAACACCCGCACCCCCTCAGTGGGGGGAACTTATTTATTTCTTCCAAGATGCATCCCTTGAGGAACAGCGGGGCACCGTGTGTCTCACCAGGCCTCGGCTGCCCCGTCGCTCCGGCCGTAAACCACCCGCAAGGCCACAGCCCCGGATATTTACGGCCCCAGAAGAAATCTGAGGTTAACGGTATGGCCGAATCGCTTTCGTTTACGAGGAGCCGTAATCCCGCCATCGTGATGGAAGCCTGCAGACGGCCTTCCACCGCCCGCCGCCCACACCCCCAGCCCCCATGCCAGCCCTAAATCATGGTGCAGGTTTCAAAGTGGTCTTATTTATGTTATTATACTTACTGCATAATGGTTCAGACGGCCCCATTCTGTTACCCCCCATCCACCCACCGTACCGCCTTCTGCAGTTACAAGAAAGATTCGCGGCCTGCTTCACACAAACTGAAAAGTACAGAAAAAAGTGTAAATGAGGATGGACTTTTGGGCCGCCGCCCCCAGATTCAATTAGACACCACAAAGTCGTCTTAACATAAAGTGCGATTCAATCAAAACCGCAAAGTCATCGTGAGGGAAAGTGCAATTCAATCAAAACCGCAAAGTCATCCTGAGCAAAAACCGCTTTGCAAGAAATCCAACCCTGCGCTGTCACGTGCTACGTAAATCAAATTGAGACCGATGAAGTTAAGTGTCGTAAACCCCTTTCCTTCACTAGTGAAGCTAAGCAACCCTTCCCTCGCTAGTGTTGACCTTCAGACTCATGGCTGCACCTTGGATGTGTTCCTCTCCTCCACGAACCATCTGGAGGCCTAGGGTTCTTAATGTTGCTTGTGCAAAACTATCACTCGATGTAGACCTTGCACCCCCACCCCCTACCCCTCTGAGGGTGGCGCAGGCTGCCATGCCCGCTGCCATGCCCTCGTCCATGCGGATTACCCCACAGACACCAGCGAGCGTTTAAGTGGACAATGATAGTCCCAAAGACAGCTGTCAAAACACACCCCGCTAGCTGTCAATCACCAGGGGAAGGCCAGACCCAGTGAAATCAATACTGACATCTTTTCCCGAAGCCACAGTCCCGTCATGGGCGCTAAACCCCCAGAAGATCTCCCAAAACGGGGCCGGTCACGGATAGGTGCATACAAAACCCCCCAGACCCGCCACCCTCCACTGCCTTCCCCGAGGATTTCTTATGGGGACGGTTTTATGGTCTTGATGACAAGGGGCTTAATAACTACCCTCTTGACAAAATAAAGAAAGGGACGAAAGGAACACTATTCAATAAAAAAGAAAATTTTAAAGAAAAATTTAAACCCTCGTACTTAAAACCCTTTAGGCTGTAATTGTGCTCTCATCCGGGTCCTTTCTGCAGTGAAGACGAGCTGCTCTCGTTGGGTTTCAGTTTCTGTGTTTCACAGAGGTAGGAATGGGTAGCGATGAACGAATTGCAGGAAGTAGGAGTTGCAACGGCAAGCCTTTTCCATTAAATTAGGAATAATCACACCCGTCTGCCAGCATATTACACGCTTCGGTCCCTGCGTGGTGCAAACACTGCGGGCTTCATCGCTACAGTTTCCCTCTCGTTGAACCCATATGAAAATAATTTTGAAATGTTAAATGAAGTTTAAAAAGAAGAGGGAGGTTGGCGGAGCGGGGGTGGTGTGAGGGTGGTGCGGGGTGGGGGGGAGGGTGTGGGGGTTTGGGGTGGTGGAGGTGGTGGTTGGGAAGTGCCTGACAGCCCTAGCGCTGATTTAGAGGGGCGAGCTGCTGTTTTTGGCAGGGGGGGTAATGAGCTGGGGCAATCGGGAAGAGAGGGTGGAGCGGAACTGGGGTGTGGGGGGGGGCTTTGAATGAGCCAAGCGCTAAATCCATTTCCTGAGTCATCATATCAGGAATCCCAGAATCCCAGGTACATTGCCATGTGACCCCCACCCCGGTGAAAAAAATGTGAAAGGAGGCCAGATTGTGACATGAGGCCTGGCCCCCTGCAGGTGACACTCCAGCGTTCCTCTGACCTTCAAAACCCCTCCAGGTGAATGTTCCGGAATGGCAGTGCCAGACCGGCTGCTGAGTCGGGAGAAACCGTGTGGTGGGATGGGGGGTG
This sequence comes from Albula goreensis, assembly GCA_022829145.1. NCBI lineage: Eukaryota > Metazoa > Chordata > Actinopteri > Albuliformes > Albulidae > Albula > Albula goreensis. The sequence continues at coordinate 3,770,537 of CM040741.1, read as the reverse complement.
TTTGTGGGGGGAGGGTTTGGGTGGTATAGTCACCGTCAACACCCCCCCGCCCCCCCAAAAAACGTATTCGCAGATTGTGAGCCCTGGGCGGTAGGGGCCTCTGTGACAAGAGGAGACCAAACAGAGAGGAGATCCATCCTCTATTTGCCTAATGAGGCCCTGCTGGTAAGAGCTGGGGGAACGAGTGAGTGAGAACAGAGAGAGAGAGAGAGAGAGAGAGAGAGAGGGGGGAACAACTTTGTGTTCTTCTGAACGACCAAAAAAGAAAGGAAAATAAAGATGAAAAAGGGAATTCTTGAAAATGAGAGGAATTGGGAGAATTTAAAAGGAAAAGACAGAGTTGGGGGGAGAGAGCGAGAGATAGAGATGCTTAATGTTTGTAAACTTGTTTACTATGCACTGGCAACACTTTATTTGTCAAAAGAAGCTCAATTTGAATCAGAATTTTTGAGGGAGAAATGTGCACTGAAAAAAAAGGTTAACACTCACAGATTTCACACAGGGCCTGGTGAGGAAGAACCCAGAGTGTATATATTTTGAACTTTCAGTGTTGTCATTTAATTTACATTTCAAATCTGAATATCAATCTCTTCATTGATCAATTAAGTGTGACGGAGGCATCGTAATACACAAGGCATACAATATTCATTGGAAGAGTATATGCAATTACATTTGAAGAAGTCTGAGAATCAAGTATACAATAAATGAAAAGCGTGTACTGGCAAAACTACAAATAAGCTTCACGGAAGGACTGTTTTCTTGGCATCTCAAAAACAGGTCAAGTCAAGAACCCCGCTGGATATTTTCAACCAGCGAGAAAAGAGAGATAGAGAGAAGGATGGGATGGTGACATAAACAAAGGATAAAAGAGAGGAAAAGAATAAACAGAGCAGAGACAGAAAGAACCGAGAGAGAGCATTTGAATTTTAACAGGATCTTCATACTGTCACCTCTTCACCATTACAATGCCATCCTGGCTCTGAGAGAACCTTAACACGACACACAGAACATGAGAAAAGAAATTAACTACAACCCGATTCCCGAGCATAAGAGAGAGAGAGAGAGAGAGGTGGAAGAGAGGGAGGGAGAAAGGAAGAGAGGGAGCGAGAGAATAGAGGAGAGGAGCCGCATTATGCTGGCAGTGAGGCACGCAGCTGTCTGTTTCTCTCATAGCCTGAGGTAAAGTGACCGCGACTGCGCCTGGCCAAATGAATTCATGAAAGAGATAAGAAAGGGGGAGACGAATTCTCCATACCGTACCTCTTCAATTCCATTTGTATGTGTGTGTGATTATTTGGTCCATGTACCAGCCAATGTTATGTTCTCTCCTGCAAATTCCGATGCTTTCTGCCAATATTTACTATATAGCATTTCATGCCCATACATTCTCAGGGATTGAACTGAATTGAATTGAATTGAACTGAGTAGGAGGCAGAGAGAGAGAGAGATTGGGAGGCAAGAAACAATAGTTTTGGCAACACTGAATAACTTCTGTCATGCTAATGAATCTCTGAATTTTTAAAAAGAGACAGGCTGAGTGAAAAAAAAAAAAAAAGAGAGAGAGAGCGAGAGGAGATTGTGCGAGACAGAAGGAGAGAGAGGGGAGGTGAGAGGAGAGATGAGCAGAGATCGTAAAAAGAAAGAAGACTGAGAGAAAGACAGAGAAAAAGGAGAGAGGATGTGAGAGAGGGAACTGAGGAAGAGTGAAAAGAAAGGAAAAGAAATGGAAGGCGGAAGTAGAGGAACATCAAGAGAAGGGAGACCCTTCTAGGCCAGGTAGTGTATACTTCATTGAGCTCAATGGGAAATTCATTTGGTCATATGAACAAACATGACATTTACAACCAAATCAAAACAAAGCGTGGACAGCATTAGACATAAACATTCTCAGCAAGTCCGCACCTATGCACAAACAAGGACATGCACACGCACCTGCTTACACACACATGAACCCCACACAGATGTGCATACAAGCAGTAACTGCACTTAGGTCCACCACCTCAATGGAATACAGTAAGTTCAAAATAGTCTTAAAAGTGAGAGACAGTGAGAGAATGACGGGCAGAGAGAGAGACAGAGGGAGAGAAAGAGAGGTAGAATGAAGGAGAGAGAGCGTAAGAGACAGAGACGGGAACCCCTTTTGATTGCTGAGAGACGGTGTCCTGCTGTGCGCTTCACAGGAGTTCTGGGTGACGCAGCGCGAGTCATTGGTCTCAGCTGGAGACGTCGTTACTCACCGCCCCCTCAGCTCGCCCCAACACTCCTGATCCTGCACCAGATGGGGCCCCGGAGAGGGGGCCCCCACGCTTCACTAGGCACACTGCTAATAAAGCCCCTTCTCAAGGCAGCAGCTCAGTATAACGGATGGGGAGCCATACCCTACACCCACTGAACAGTTGAACCTCAAAAGGTGTGGGCTTGACTGCGACTGAAGTTAAGGAGCTGTGGATTTGTCAAACACTAAAGCTAGACAGGGCTAGGCCCGGTTCCTGCCAAAGCTAAGCAGTAAAAGTTTGGTTAGTATTCAAAATAAGCAGGTGTGGGTTTGGGTAATAATGAAACAAAGGGAAAAAAAAGTAGGTAGACGATTGGTTAGTTCTTGAGTGGAACACTAAGACATTAATTTGCTGATGGAAGAAGTGCTGGTGGACCAGTAGGGGGCAGTCTTTCCTCTGATCTGTGCTAAAAACCCCAGTTTCCCAGTGCAGCGATAGGGACACTGTGCTGTAGGAGACTTCATCTTTCATGGAACACATTAAACCTTTTTGATTTTTAAAATGCCAAAAAATAAAAGTAAAAAATAAATATTTAAAGCAGAGTAAGCCACTCTGGATAAGAGCACCTGTTACCTAAAATTACATTTTCTAAACCCAGCACAGAAGACTGTTCCTCCTGTATAATTTCTCAGAATTTATCAGGCTTCCCTGCCACTTCCCCCCCTCCCCCCTCCTCCCCTCCTGTTCTTTTATATTTTTTTCCGCCATGGAAATTTCTGCACAATCCAATTGGTTGTTTCACTGTAATTGAACTTATCGCTGCCTCTTTGTCTGTCCCACACAGGGAACAAGAACCAATCAGAGTACAGCCAATAAATCGAGCAAATTATATTAGTTCTGCAGGACGGAAGATTGTTTCAGATTACGCCCGCGGTCTGATGACCGAGCGCTTTAAGGGTGGCTTTCAGTGCCTGACTGTTTTGCCATTGCATCACAAGGACCCATCATGCATTGCAACAGCTGTGTCTCTAAGGTCCACATCAAACCACCCCTCTGATCATGTTCTGCAATGCTGCAGCAGACTCAGGTCAGACATCTGTAAATTCTGAGAAAACCCCTTTCAGCCCCTGTGTAACTTACTAACGTGACGTTAATATAAAACCCATGATCGTATCAATGAAGAAATTTTGGTTCTGAATAGTGGTGAAAAATAATGAATCTTTTTCAGTGATGTCAAAAAATTGTACTAGTGTCTAAAGGATTAAAGAACTTACTGTAATTACTTGACCCGAGTCTGCCGTCCAGCTTCACCTCATATATCCACAAAGCAGAGCCTGCATTCTCAATTTACTTTGAGTCATATAGGATATTCCAGCATATCGTATTATACTTTATATGAAAAGGAAATAACTTTTTCAGAGGATAAAACCAACTAAGAACATTTTTCATAATGGGAAAATGGCTATTTAAATTCTATTTTATGATCTCGAAATGAGAACCATTTTTAAGAAGTATGCATTTATATTGTACTCTGAGATTTAATGGCTTTACCAGGGACTAATTTTACTACCGCAAAATCACCAGGGTTTTTCCATCCTCTGCCCTTTCAGTAATTAAAACTTTTGGAACTATCTAGCTAATAATTTGCACATTATTTTGTAATTAGCTGTAATAACCACTGTAGCAACTAGCCTATAAATGTCCGAGTATATAATTAGCTAAGACAACTTTTCTAATAACTAGCAATTAAGTTCCAAATAGTTTGTAATAAGCTTTTATAACTAATGTATTAACTTGTCAATTCATAATTAATATGTCTGTTTTACAGTTGGCAACTTCAAAAAGCACAAATATGGGGCGATAAATGCAATTATGAAAACATAACGACATGCGGACATGAATAAGATATTCTGGCCAACAAGGCTCAGTCATTTTTGTGCATTACATCAATTCATAAATGGCATAAGCACACAGTAATTTACAGGATTAAACAACAACAACAACAACAATATATGAAACAAAAGCAACATTAATAATAAAACAATTGAAAACAGTACTCCAGAACTCTTTGGCTATGTATATAGATGTACAAGAAGCAAAAGATTTAGCGATGGATTTTGTCTGCCAGCGTGGACAAAAAATCATTCCCAGTTATCAGTTAACCTTGTGTTACACCTGGGTACTGAAATCACACTCAGATATCAGGGAGAAGGATCTGTGAAATCTATCATGTATTCCGAGTATGTCTGCTCTCTGTCTGATCTTTTTTCATTACGGCTTACTGAGTCCCCCACTCTTTTTAATATCGAAGTCTTAAGCATTAATCTGAGCTCACATAGAAAACAGAGCGGTGTGTTTGATTATAATTAAGATCTGGGCGTAGATTTCACCAGTTTGATTAGTTCTGTGCACTCCACTGGAGAATTGATGTCATTTATGAAAAAAGAGAAGAAAAAAGAACACTACACAACAGAATTCCAGTGAGTTCATCATGCCTTTCAAAAATGTAATGAAGAAGCCAATCAAAAAAAAATCCAGCCAAGCCTTCTCTATTATGGGGTAAGAGGCAGAGAAAACTATGATGTAGTGAGGAGATTTGATGTAGTGATCTTCCACCCGAACCCCCCACACCCCCCTAACATACCCAGCTCTCCAACAACTGCTTCTGCATGGAGATCAAGTGACCAGAAGCAGTCTGAGGAAAGCGGTAAGTTCAATATAAGCCCTGACTGAGGAGACACTCTGTCTGCAAAATGCCCCGTGTCTACAGCGGCAGCAAATCCATCAATCTTCTTATTCATAGAGGGGGAATCTGACACCTGGACGTCTCCTTAGAGAGAGGACCAAGGAAACCAGCTCACCCCAAACGCCCTGGATGCTTTGAGTTACAGCGCCCTCTCTGTCACCAAATGGTATTGCAGTAGAGATGTGTATTACATGGACTTTCTCTGTTAATGCAGGGAAATGCAGCATGAATGTACGTTACAGCGCCCCCTCTGTTAGTGCAGGGAACTGCAGTATGCGTGTGACTCACCGCTGGCTCCTCCTCCCGGCTGTCGCTGGCGTCCTCGTTCTTTCTGTGGATGGCCGAGGAGCGTGAGTCCCTCCTACGGCTAGTGTCCGTCCCCTCAGTCTGCTTCTCCCCATCTGCCAGAAAGAACGATACCCCCGTGTCATCAAAACCATCATCATCACTATCATAATCAACACCACCACCATCATCATAATCATAATGATTATCATCATTATCAACATCAACACCACCATGACCATCATCATAATGATTATTATCATCATCATCAACACCACCATGACCACCATCATAATAATCACCAACACCACCATGACCACCATCATAATAATCACCAACACCACCATGACCACCATCATAATAATCACCAACACCACCATGACCACCATCATAATAATCACCAACACCACCATGACCACCATCATAATAATTATCATCACTATCATAATCAACACCACCATGACCACCATCATAATAATAATCATCAACACCACCACCGCCATGACCATCATAATTATCATCATTATCACCAACACCGCCATGACCATAATCATAATTATCATCATTACCACCAACACCGCCATGACCATCATAATTATCATCATTATCACCAACACCGCCATGACCATCATCATAATTATCATCATTATCACCAACACCGCCATGACCATCATCATAATTATCATCATTATCACCAACACCGCCATGACCATCATCATAATTATCATAATCATCATCACCACCACCATGACCACCATCATAATAATTATCATCATTATCATCGATATCTTCGTCATCATCTCCACATCAATCTTCATCATTACCATCACCATGGTAATCAATAATCACAGTCATTATTTCCATCATTTTCATACTAATCATTAGCATCGTCAGCCAGGATAAGAGTCACCGCAGCCGTGTCACTCGTCATGCAGCTGAAAACACACCACCCACAACAAACAACACGAGTGGCACAGGTGCCGCTAATGTACAGGTGGTGAGAGCCGTCACTGCTGGGAGACTGGCGTTCACATCTGTGCCCCTGTCAATGCAGTTATGACAGCTGTCACAGAAATAAAACACTGAACGACACTTGATATACAGGATGGGAAAAATCGACCCACCACGGATAGCTGTACACATCTGAATGGATGCCATGCAGAGTGGTCCATTGTGTATTACTGTATGGATGTGTATTTCTGTCTTTAAATCTGCTAAATGTTTGATGAATTCAATATTTTTTTTAATACGTAGGACCATGCCCTTCATAGCGGCTTTGTAGGTAACGTCCTTTTAATCCGACATCATCCGGCCTGGTTTGTAAGGATCCCTTACAAACAGACTGAGACTGGAGTGTGGGCGAAGACAGGATACAGCACTGTGGGGAAATGCTGTTTGTGTTCTTTATTTTGTGTGGTTTATCTTGGTATGTTCCACTATCTTTATGTGGATGTCACTGCCATGCATTTGTTCACAGTTATAAATAAATAACTGTGAGTATGCGGCCTACTGATGCTCTTGAGTGCACTGTGGCCTGCTTCTTATAGGCTGAGCCAGCTACCAATGAGAGGCGAGGATGCAATAGAGCTATGAAATGAGGCATACATAGCCGAGGTAGTGCACATCAGGGAGCCCCAGTGTAAGGTTCATTCTCACACTGCTCTGTGTGAGGTCAGGCCTTAAATGAGGGGATCAGGGGTGCAGCGGGAGGTCAGCGTGAGGATCAGGAGGTCAGCCTGATATCGAAGAATTAAAGATCCCGCATAACCCTCCACTGCTCCACTGAACAGCAACGCATCACCTGACCTCACCTGACCTCACCTGATCCACAATTTCACACACAATGACTGACTGGGGACAAGTTTAATCATTTCAGAGAGTACCCACACACTTATTCATGGGAAAATCAGCCTGCTTTCCTACAAATGTTTTTATTTTCTTTTTTTATTGCGGTCTGCGATGGCGTTAGAAATATGGCAGAAATCTGCAGAGGATGGGAGGCCAGACATGAAGGCAGCATTATTGTGTGTGGATGACTGAGAGACTCAGTTACAGATCGGTCTGCTGGGGGGGGGGGGGGAGGGGATTAGAATGAGACAGTATAAGAAAGAGTGAGAGAGAGAGAGAGAGTTTGAGAGAGGGAGAAAGAATGAAACACACATAGTGGCATGCACACACACAACATACACACACACACACACACACACACACACACAAGACTAATACACACACACACTCACACATGCTTAGAATCAGGACAGTGCCATTACTTCACATACACAGTTGCATAAAATAACATTGTTCTGTTATTTCCCGTCATTGGTTACTGTCGGTTGGTATTATCTGTGATGTTCCACATGTTTCTTGCCATGCTTGGCCAATACAAATGTAAATATTAAATGCTGTCATGCAAAAAGAGCACTTTGAATCTGAATTTTAATTTGAAAATGACAGAGAGAGAGAGAGAGGGAGAGAGCAGTAGAGAAATGGATTAAACATTATCTCTTTATGCTCACATTGATTTCATATTTTTTGGGCTGTATTGTAATTTTGATTGGGTTTATTTGCTGCGTTGTTGGTAGTTTAATGCTTGTTTGCGTAAAGCTTTTGGCAGGGTATTCAAATATATCACGCCAATAAAGAATTTTGAATTGGATGGAAAGAGAAAGGGAGGAAGTGATTGGTAGGCGACACAGAGAGAAGAGAGAAAACGGGTAGGAGAGAGCAAAAAGAAAGATAGAACAGACTGAGTGTATGGAGCTCACAGCCCCGTGTATTTCTTCATGCCAAAAACTGAGGGACAGAAAGTGACTTCATTATTCTATGGTATAAATTGTTCATCACTGTTTTTTTAGACTGTTGATTTATTGTTTTTTTCAGATATGTATGACTTTTGGAAATCTGTAAACGTTCCTGTGCTTTGGCACATGATAAGAATTATGCTGTGGAGGGGGAGTAACACATTTTATTATTATTTATTTAATTAATTTTTATTATTCATTGTTATCATCTGTTGTTCCACACGGCCCTTACCATGCTTTGGCGTGAAAAATGCTAAGCCTGTCTTGCCAATAAAGCACTATGAATTTGAGGTACAATTTGCAAAAGGACACAGACAGAGAGAACAAGTACAGCAGTGTGTGTGAGAGAGGGAGAGAGAAAGAGCGAATAAGAGACAGTGACAGAGAGTGTTGGTTAGGACAGAGAGAGTGATGGAGAGTGATAGGATAGGCTGAGTGAGAGAGGGTGAGAGAGAGACAAAGAAAGAGGGCGAGAGAGGTGGAGGGATTGAACCCTATCTCCTGAAGAGCAGGGGGTTTGGCGGGCGGGTGGGCGGGCGGGCATTCGGATTCTCTCTGTAAATGAGTCATACTTATGAGATAATGCTCGCCCTGCTGGCTCAGCCCGGGATGCAGCGGCTTTAGCCACTCTCAGAGAGAGAGAGAGAGAGAGAGACCATCTGAGGGAAACCCGCCGTGTGTCCTGGATCAAGGTGGACCGAGCAAATCTGCTCCCAGACAAAAAAACAGTCAGGTAGATTACAGGCCTGCTTTCAGTTTTCATTTTTTAAAAATATCTTCTAATTATGTGATGAGTTTATCTCATGTTCATGTGATGAGTTTGAGTATAAATGCGACAGGTCACCCATGATTTATCAAAGTCTCCTGTCATGTTTTTCGCCTACAATTATAATGTGCTAAAAATGACTGACATCCAAATAAGGCTTTTTTGTGGATTCACAGGTGTATGCACGTTCTCTACCAATTACCCTGGATCAAATGCCTCTTTCAACTGAACACATCAGTGCTGATTCAGGCATAGATTAACGGCGCAACGTTTCATACGAGGACGAGCGAGCAGTCTTTGGCTATCAGTCATGAGCCTATCCAGAAATTTATCTAAAATGTCAGATCTCATAAATGATTGGGCTAATTAGATAATTGACAGCAGAAGATGCCAGGGAATCCAATTAGCAGATACTTCCCTCCTTGCCCACCCCTGGTCTACATTGACAGTGAATGGGTAATGTTGTTAGTATCGATGTCCATTTGGACTCTAAGTACCCAAAGATAGCGTGCATTAAGTAGCGTGCCCATCCCACATATTCCGGGCTGGATGTAATTAAATGAACTTAGTCTCTTTAAAGACATACGCAGTGCAATCAAAACAGACATTACATCACAACATAAGAGTATTTTGCATTTTGTTGGAAATGAGCAAGTAATTCCATTTTGAAAGTGTTTTTGCATATGCCTCAGTCCGTTTTACTTGAGATGAATTGTATATGCTCCTAAACAGAGTGCTGTTTGCTTGTATCCTGGCTTTTTTACGCAGCTTGTGAGAAGAGAAAAGATGTACGGAAAAGACAGTAATGCCTAAAAAAGTGCACAAAGTTACCAGGTTTATTGTGTATTTAGTGTATGTAGTTTTGTGTATAATTTGGAGCCTGTAAGAAAAGCGCATCGTTGAGCAGGTTTCGGTTCGATGCCCTCGGCGTTCCCTCCGCACATCGCCCACAAACCGCATACCGTGATGCATCGATGTTACATTATGGCTATCAAAACACTGACCCCGAGCTTTTAGTGAGTCACGGACCCTCGCACCGTCCCCTGCGGTACATAATCAAATCCACCTTCCTCTCAGAAAAACACTGAGCGCCGAGCAGAGAGAGGCAAAGCCGGTTTCCCAGCACAGGCCAACAAAGTTTTTAAATCAGGTCAAGACTCGCTGTAAATGCAATCTGCTTTGAGGTGCAAATTTGAGTAAATGCCTTTGTTTTTTTCCCCCTGTTTAAATATCCATCACTGTGAAATTGTACAGAAAGGGTTTCTGTAATGTAATAAAAGTATAACCTGACTGTACAGCTTAATATAGCAACATCAGAGCCGCCCTGTGCAAGAACAATGAGTCTTGCTGTTGGAGTGAATTTTGCTGCTATAATGGTTTCAGCAGGGATAGTGGTTGCTGGCTTTGTCACCCACGGGACTCCTGAACAGATGGGAGTAAGTTTGCTGACCCATAATGCACTGCAGTGGACTAGGGACAACACTGTAATCAGTTTTGACTCTAACTCATACAGAAAATAACACAGAAAATGCAAAATGGTGAGATAACGCAGTGATAGCTTACAGAACAATACACTGTCATAACTGTATGGTTATTTAAAGTTATCTGGAGTGTGCCAGACTAACAGACACCACAGAGTTTCAACATAATGTCTCCTGATTTCTGTATCAATCCTCAGTTTGTAATGGGTCGAAAAGCTTACGTTTGCACGTTTACACTGAGGAAATATGGTGATTTAATTAACTGCATTTAAAATACTGATTGATAGCACTGATTAATTGACTTTCACACCTAATTAGTTTTCTTTGACCTCGCTAAACGAGTGAAATGCTGGTAGTTTCTGCAGCGCTGTTAGATGAACGTGGACAGTGAGGTGTGTGTTTTCAGAAAGCCCCTTTCCCATCTGTGGCACACCTGAGGAGCTGAGAGGGTTCGAGTTCCTCTCGATCGATACCCCCATCGATATGGCGTAGGGGCCCTTAGGGGCCCCCGGGGGCCGGTGCATGTTTATGAGGGCCAGCTCTTCTGAGCCTAATGCATAGAGCCTGTTCTTTATTCAGCACACATAGATGCCGGAGTGGATGTGAGCCTTTGATCCGTATCCAGGTCACTCTGCTGCATAACATAAAGCAGGGGAGAGGGGGAATCGGCTCCGTTACCGTGCAGAGACTTTCTTTCAGATTGCTCTTGTCTTTTCTTCTCTCCCTCTCGTCCTCTTCCCCGCACCCCCCTGCCCCCCCCCCTTTTTCTTCTGCTACAGTAATATGAGTTCTGTGTCTATTGATCTCTGTCCAGCATGTTAAAAGAAATTGCAAAAATGTTTTGTTTTTGTTTGTTTTTTTCTCAAAAAATAAAACATGGATGAAAGTGCACCTCCGAAGCAGTAGGGGGCAGTGTTTTTCTCCATGGTAAATGAAACATTCTGCCACTGTGGTTCCTGCAATGTCTATGTACTCTGTGAAATGAACCTTAGCCTTTCATTAACTGAACCAGCATGCCAAAAACACATTACATTAGTGCAGTGATTTAGCCAACACTTTTATCCAAACAACTTACACTTGATTGGACAAACCAGGGACCAGTCCCCCCTGTGGGGTTAAGGGCCTTACTCAAGGGCCCAACGGCAATGGTGTTCTTGCTGTGGCTGGACCAGGACTTGAACTGCCAATCTCAGGTGTCCCAGTCATGTACCTTAGCCAATAGACTATAGGCTGCCCCAAATGCAGAACTAGATTCACTAAAACACGCTGAAGTCTCTTTCGAGGCATATGCTACCCTATTGTAAAATTAAATGAACACATTACAGAGGACACGCTTGCTATGATAAATATGACAGTTAAAGAGTTAAAAAAAATTATGTTGTAAAGTTTAAAATGGATTGCAAATGGCCTTATATCTGTGGGGTAGTGACAAACGAGTAGGTGAGTATTTTGTGTGAGGAGGTGAGTATACTGTTACCCCAAAGCCCATATGTATTAATGATAATAAGGCTAATAGGTGGGTATACTGTACATACCCCAAAGTTTTTGTGGGTACATTAACCTGTGTTATACCCTCAACTATAACACAGGTTTAATAATACTGCCTTATTATGTCTGATTGAGTGCCGGACTCTTTCTTTCGGTTTGGCCTTCTCTTTAAAAGTTTCCTGAGGGTAGAGGGATTCCTCTTGTATATGCTTGTCATGGCTGTCAAGCACCATATCTATTCTCTCTCTTTACAATCGCTGGCGGGTTGAATCGCTTCAGGTGCTACTTCTTCTCTTTCCTTTTTTATTTTTATTTCCTTTTTTTTTTAGAAGCCTACATCGTCTCAGGTGGAAAGGACTCACTGGATTTGGGTGAAGATCGATTTTTACAGTCTCCAGAAACCGAGAACCAGTAACACTTACCAGCTCTCGGCATCCTCGCCGACTCTCCCTTAGACAGGCATGCATGCAGTGTAGGGCTGTGCGATATGACGATGCATTTCATGTGATGATAGAAAAACATCTATTGTTTCATATTATGCTCTATTGTTTATTTCCTTGTGTCGCAAATCTCACTCCTTACGGCAATATTCTTCGTTATTTGCGTTCTTCCACACAGCACAGGCGCAGGCAGGAAATTTGCATGAGGGCAACACAAACAAACATGGAGGAGAGTGAATGTGACACAGAACGGGGTAAGTCCGAAGAGGAGAAGGACTCAGACTCCAACCGATACATTAATAGTTTATATTGTGTACATGCTTAACTGTAAATTTGCACAATGGTTTCAAATAAAAGAAGAAAAATAATCAAATACAAGTAAGCACCTTTTATTTGTTGAGTATATGATTCAAAATGTATTAAGAAATAGGCCTTTCCATGCTGCCATTTCATGTAAACTGTTTATTCATTGAATTTACAGAAAATGTATGATATTGTGATGTGTATCGTTATCTGGATATGAAAGGGCCTATATCAGGATATGAGATTTTGGTCATGTCGCACAGCCCTAATGGCCTGCTGCCCAGGAGGGTTGGGGACAGAGCGCGGTGCTGCATGGCCTGTCAGCGTGGCGACGCCAGCTTCACTTTCCTTCACCAGGGTGAACTCATGGAAAAATCTGAAACTCAATATGCATTTTCTTACTTTGCAGGAAACCAGGTATTCACATCGTACAGCTAGAATACCCCACTCTCAGTGCGTGACGAAGGTCCACAAGAAGGTCACACACACACACACACACACACACACACACACACACACACACACACACACACACACACACACACACACACACACACACACACACACACACACACACACACACACACACTCAAGAAGGTCTTCTCCAAGGTCAACCTCGCTGTCTGGTATGTCCTCTCTCTACACTCAAGGAACAGAGTTCGGAATCTAACTGAATGCAGCAAAAGTAACTTTTTCTTGTGATCTACACACACACACACACACACACACACACACATACACATCTTCAAAGCAGGTGTAGGTGGTTACACCGAACCCTTTCAGGTATTCGTTTTTAATTAAAAATATTGATAATCCGGTAACTGTAATCCTTCTGACCTAATTCCTTCCAGCATACAGTGCCCAGAATGCACTCTGTGTCTGGCTGTCCTTCAACACCTGTTAGCACAAGGCAAAGCACACAGCAAAGCCAGACAAACTTGATACGGCTACTAGCCCAAAAAAAAAAAAAAAAATTATCAGCTACCTCCACCAAGCGCACAGTTTGGAGAGCAGGTTTATGCACTTAAGGGATATATAGCGTGTGTATTTTGATAATGAGTAAAAATGAAAAAAATTGCCTATAGCAGGGAAGCATGCAGAGAGGAAATATGGGTTTTTCATGAGGTATAGATTACCAGAAACTGAGTATATGGAACTCTATTTTACAATAAATTAGCATATTCCAAAGGACATGCTTGTTTGTGTCTTATAAAATACAGCGCATTCAAAGAAAATACTTTTGTAATGAAAAGTACGTTTTGATTCAGTTGCATAAGCCCTTATAGCAACTAATTACATTTGAGTGAATCCCAGGCTTAATGAATTGTGAAGTGTAGTGCAGTTCATTTTAAGCAATACAATACAATGTGGTACAATCGACACTACAACTAGGCTACGAGCAAACGTTCTGCCAGCATGAATAGGCTCATTCCGGTAAATAATCATAGTCTTTTGCGTAGAAAGCCCTAGAGGACACCGGAGCGGTATCTGTGAGCGTACCTGTTTCCCGCTGTTCGCCCAGGACCTGAATACGAATGAATCCTTCCCGACCACAGTGCATGTTAGGTGAACGCTTGAGAAATCGTGTATTTATACATTTTTTATGGTGTTAGCCATTGATCACAATATGCATGTTAGTTTAAATCTCCAGGCAGCTGTACTAAAGGTTTACGCTAAAGGTTTGCGATGTTGAACTTTCAGGTTAACAATGTTTAATGCCCTGAGGAAGACTTGTGGGTGGAAACGTTGGGGATTAAAACAGTAAGCATTCAGAGCTCAAGCGCATGGCTCTTTCATTTCACTCTGTTGAATCATGGCAGCTATACGAGCACCTTACACAACATTGGGTTGCGCGCTGCTTTTTTTTTTTTTTTTTTTTGTTTCAGGGAATGTTCTTTAAATGTAATTTAAGGACAATCAGAAATAATAACATGACCAATGGGGCGATTCATTTATCCAGAGCGTAACAGAGAGGGAGCGTTGACTCGGGTCATGTCCCATGCGGGGCACCCGAGCGGTGGCCGTACCCAGGTAATTATGTGGTAATCAGCAGGTTAATGGGAGCCGATGCTCAGTTAAACCATGACCTGCCGGAGCAGGGAACGTGAACATGGGCTAATTCATCCTACAGCTCCACTGCCTGGCAGTCAGGTCTGCTTCTGTCCCGTGATGTAAAAAAATAAAACAACTACAGAAAGTACAAAGATAAAGAGAGTCTTCCTCAAGGTCAAAAAAGAAGACATTGGTAAAGGACTCTATCTCATACTTGGTGCTAAGCAGCGATAACCCAAACTTCAGGCGCCTTTGCTTGTTTCAGACCAATAAGGTTGCCATTTTCCCTTTCAGAACCCAAGTTGTTCATACAGCAAATGATATTCCACCCATCTGCACAGGTTACTCCTAACATGAGGTGTGGCCAGGTGCATTTTGGCATGTTGCTATACCTTTATGAGACAATGGTAAGGTGCATCGTGCTAACCTAGCAAACTAGTCACTCTTTCTCATCGTTGGCCACATGTGTAGGTCTTCTTCTCGCATTGATTCCTGCAGAAGCAGGCACGGACACCTCAGTGAACCTGGCAGCCTGCCTCAGTGTAAATTGCCGGTGGCTTTTAACGGGAATGTGAGAGGATACTGGGAGTCCTTCATTGGAGGCCAGACACAGAACATCCCTTTATCTAATTTAAGAACAAAGTCAGCCCACTTTAGCATTTACGCCTGGCTTTAATGATCAGTTTTTTGTGCGGTCTACCCGACAAAAATGGATTGGGTACGTTCAAATTCATTTGTGCTATGCACTCCAGACCTCGTGCTAAGATCGTTACTCCATACCCCAAAGGCTTTCGGCGAGATTCACCCTAACCCACTTACCCTGTTTAGGAGCATATGGAACTCTATTTTAAAATAAAACAAAAGGACATGTTTTAATGTCTCCAAAAATAACCTTCTCAAAGAAAATTATGGTACAATATAAAGTATGTTTTGACTGAATTAAGGCCTGCATTCAATTAACATTTGTCCTTAACTTACACTTCCACATGAATAAGAGTGTTACACTTTTTCTCTACAGGAACCATTCGCAGAGTTAACTTTTCATAATTGCTGAACTCACAAAATTGTGTCGTTACAATGTACATACTTACAGTTGAATTTAACTGTAAGACTAAATTGTGGACAAATGTTGATTGAAACCCAGGCCTAAGTGCGTTGGATTGAATTTAGCCATTTCTTTTTCAAAAGACAAATGAGGAGCTGATGAAGTCTGTGGAGGAAAGACCCGATAAGACCTCGCCTTTGAAGATTTAAAAAAAAAAGACAAATGAGAACACAGTTTCCAAACGGATCATTTGCTCCACGTGAACCATTAGCGGCCTTAAAAAATGAGGCGGCTGGAGCCGAAGCGCTGAATCAGTGTCTCAGAGCCACGCTAGGGGCGGCCCGTCTCCGCGCACCGCACCGGCGATGAGGAGAGCCGCGATGTCAGCACTCTGAGTTACAAATTACAGAGCGTCAGGCGATACCCCGGGCTGCTGGGCTGAGGTGTCACAGCAACGGCGGTTGAAAGGACAGCATCGGACAGCGACGGGGGTAAACCGATGCTCCTCCTGAATAATTGAGGACGTTCCTCTTCCTGCACCAGAATGAGCAGGAGATGCATTTCAGGCCGGGGGCGGGCGCAACCCCCTGCGATCGCGCGCTAACTATTGCGATGGGAGGAGTAGAAAAACAAAAGAAATTAAATATTAAAAATGCACACAAATGAGCGTGGGACGTTTGCACGCATTTAAGAGCAGCGCCGTGGGGGGGTGGTGGGCAGTGGTGGCAAAGAGCTGATATAAAAGCAGGTGAGGGGGGGAGGGCTGATTTTGGTAAAATGAGGAGGACAAGCTCAGCATTTCCTTGCAGATGGCGCTTGCGATCTCTGTCAGGAATCCGGGCCCTGAGACGCATGGCCTGGTTTGACTAAGCCTGTGTTTTTTTTAAAACATTTTTATTCGCGCAGTTAGTGAGAGCAGCCCACGAGCGCGCTGGAAAAACAACAGTGCAACACTTCAGCTGATACTGCACCTACTCATATAGATGGCTGGGGCTGGGGGGTGGGGCAGGAGTAGGAGTAGGTTTGGGGCTTTTGGGGGCCATTATCACTTATTCATGAAGCTGAGGAAAGATACTACCCGCAGTAACTCACGTTCTAACCACACGTTCTAACCGCTCTCACAGAGTTCCCATTCAACTGCCACTGCACAGAAAAATGGCAGTACTGCCCCAATTTTTTTTCACATCATGAGCAGAGCTTGTCATCCTAACACCAGTGACTCCTCTAACTCACCCTCTCTTTTTTCCACACTGCGGATGCGGCACTAATGACACATTGCGTCAGAGGAACACAAAGTCAGCACATGCTCAGCTCATGCTCTCGCAGGTGCCTGGCCAGCCAGAAGAGGCCGCTAGAGAGCGAAAGACCTTTGACCGGCTTAAAACCCCCGCTGTCTTTCCCTGGTGGTGCCAGCTGTTGCCACGGCAACGTGGACCAGCGATAGCATGGCTGGCTTGACTGGCTCCTCAAAGTTTGGTTCGAGCCCCACTGTTCGCCCCAAAATGAGATCAGTGCAGCTGTTGGGCCCTTGAGCAAGACCCTTAACCTCACGCTGCTCCCTCGGAGATTGGCCCCTCATTAGTCTACTCAACCATTCTGTCCCTTTGGATAAAGACTCAGCTAAATATCTGTAATATATATCTGTAATATATCCTCAAACATGTGCCTCAATGGCATGGACCTTCCAGACATCCCTGTGCTTTTCAGATTCCTGCATTACTCCCTGCACCCTGCCTCCATTTTTATGAGCATTTCCTTGAGTTAAGTTTGGCTGGAGAAGGCCCTATTTGGCTACTTTAAAAGTGTGAATGAAAGTAAAAAAAAAATCAATAAATAAAAACAGCCAACAAGTACAGAACTGATGAAGCCTCTGGTAGAGTACACAAAGTCCTGATACTGCCTCGCTAAAGCCGCCCAGCCGCGATGACGACACTGACCCATCTGCCACCGGCAGTAATGAGGGCGCCCCCTGCTGGCAGACCAGGAGAGCTGTCAGGAGTGTCATCACCAACGCTGGACGTCTCTGACCCTGACCGCGACAAGCTGTCTGTCCGGCCAGGTGCCACTTTAGAACCATGCCGCAGCTCTTTTTTTTTAAAATGAGCCCCGTATAGCGAGAGTAGAACAGCGACTTATGAGAGGAACCCCGTATTTATTTATTTTATTTACCTTTAGTTCACAAGGTGGGTCAAACAGAAGCACACAGTCCCTTTTGCCGGATAGACCTGACCAAAATAACAGCATACCCATTAATTTAGACCATTAAAGGTGCACCTAAAATGTATTTTGTCACCTTAAGATTATACAAGATACAGCAAACGCATGACGGCTGTTCGTCCCTGGTATGATTTCACAGCTCACCGATGAACACGTTTTAACACAGTAAGAGCCTTTGTTCTAGTGATTTTGTCGGG